>JAINUG010000065.1:0-412500 GCA_029706075.1 Aldrovandia affinis
CCCGCAACAAGGTGCAGGCAGCCAGCCTAATTTGGTATTGGAATTGCCTTGATATTGACTTTAACGTAACAAATAGGTTACCATGGCTCTATATATATATTTTTGTATCCTTCTATATTTTTGGAGGAATATTATTTGCCCTTTTGTCAGTTTTCAATTTTCTATAGCCTGTCCATAGCTCAGAAAGTTCACCTTGGCCGCCGGACCCTTCTGCCCTCCACACACCTTATTTTCGAATTTTCGCAGTTTGCGCCACCAGAAAATAACCAATCACGAGCCCCCCCCCCCCCAAAAAGTAAATGCTCCCAAACTTCTGGTTCCTTTTACTGGAAGACTTTTACATTTGCAGGTTATGAAACCAGAGGGCATGTTCCTAATACAATTAACCCTTTAGATCCCAGTTGACATCTATAATTCTTTAGCAGAATCCCAATCATTTTCAACGGAAGCCGGTATGTTGCAAATATTTGGGTTGTCATAGTTGCATGCATATTACAGCATTATGCATGCATCTCATGCATTTGAACCCTGGCTCACACTTGGATGCCCTGAACTTATAATGTGACCCATCTGAAGGCGGATTGTTTCTCTGTTTTAATTCATTTTTGTTTGTGTTAAAGTACAGTTGAAGAACATAAGGCGGGCACCTCCCGGACAAAATGAGCAATCAGAGTATTTGTGAGAAACAAGAAATAGGTCTTGCGTATATTTTTATTAAACTATTGTAGTCTATACAAAATATATTGTATGTTCATATATACTGTAAGCCGAGCCTGGAACTTGGTGCTCCTCGTGTACAATAATGACAATAAATACATGTTGGTTGTTCATTTGTTTAAGCCTTTATCAAGAATACAGCCCACACAAGGTACATTTGTTCCATATGTTGCAAAGACCTCTCATAGGTTAGGCTGATTAGGGGAATTCATACTAAGGTTAGATCTGATTGTTTTTCATTTCTCCCCTTATGCCCCCTCCTACCTCCCCCCTGTGCAGTGAGCAGAAGCAGAGGATGTGTTTGAAAAGGTTAGAGGATATTAGTTCAGTTTTGTTCCAAATGATGTGACAGCCTTAACACCCTCCAATTATGTCATTATTATCTCTTTCAACACGCATCCCCTGGGTTTTTTGTTTGTTTTTGTTTTTTTACCCCCGGCCCGTAGTTGCACACCACATATAATTTTGTCTGATTTTGTCTGAACATCTACCTGTGATAAATATGATGTATGTGTGTGTGTGTGTGTGTTTGTGTATGTGTGTGTGTGTGTTTGTGTGTGCGCGCATGCATGCATGCATGCGTACATGTGCATGTGTTGGTAGTTGTGGGGGTAGGGAGGAGACACTACTGCATCGAGCGCAGCTATCAAAGAAGGAGCGTACAAACAACTGTCCAACACACACATTTTACTATCCTGTGCAAGCGGACCACATGTGTCTTGGCGTAACTTCCATCTCCATTGTCTGTAGACTTGACGCTAAATATTTTGTCTCAATAAACCACCTCTTAATTTTGATTGATTTGTGAGTTATATATTTTGATTAAGGTTGATCCATCAGATTGCTTTGCCTATCAATGAATTTGGTGATTTATTTTATAATTGGTATTATATCCTGATATCCTGTGTAGTAATTATTATATTAAATCAAATACATTTATTTTACACGTAGGATAAGTGAGGGGTTTTAACACATAATGTATTCAGAGTCCTGAACCTTAAACAAGGGCATTTGACTGTTAAGGCTACTGGATTCAGAGAATAGACATTTTTAATTAAATTCTCACTTGTCCGACAGGGTGTTTGAAAAGAAGAAATTTGACCCTAGGGTTGATGACAATGTGAGTGTGGAAAATGTTAAGTTAGTAAACCTGCTCTGTATGAAAGACAGCTACAGCCAGTGGGTAATATAAAGAAGTGCAATGCACATTTATGAATATAAGATACATTAAAATGCATGTGTGTATGTGTGTGTGTGTGTGTGTGTGTGTACATGAACAATATAATTCACATACTCTATGAAGGAAACACACACACACACACACATACCTCCCTCCATTTCTTTGAACAGAGTAATTCAGAGAGATAAGACAGCCCAGGGGCTATCTTTCCCTCTGAGAACAAGGTCACTAAGTTCTTTGTCATATACAGCTCCTATATAGCTCAGTAATGAAATGGATCGCTCTGCATGACACACCATGGAGAAGACAATGGCAACACACCTCTTACCAACTGAGCAAACATGTTTGTGGGGATTCAAGTGGGCCTGTTGTAGGGGTAAGTATCTGTGGACTCTCAGGAAATTAACCAGTTCCCAATAAAAAGAAAATAGTCATGTGACCGCAGGTGGTGCAGGTTGGAGTAAATGAAGAATAAACAGACTCCAAGGGACGGAAATTCCCTAGACCATAACACTCACAAGGCAGTGGATACTGAAGCTCAGAAAAAACAAGCTAAGCAGAAACTCACAGGGGAACAAGAAACCCCTGGAGCTTCCAGCAGAACAGACAGAGGCTAAGGCTCGGACTACGGTTTGAAATGCAGTCCCATTCAGCCTCAGTTCCAGGCATAACCAAACTAATTCAAACAGGTCTTGTCCAATATGGAGACTCAGAAATGTATCAAAAAGCCTACTACACCCAGAGAGACAGCATATGCCCCTGAAATACATTATGTGAAGTCAGAGGCCCAAACACACCAAGCTGTCAATCCAGAGCCAAGGATTGAGAGCCTTTTGATGTAAATAATTAATGTGGTTGTTGATTCAAAGATAAAGTTTGATTGAATTCTCAGCAGCCTGCCCAGTGGTGAGTTCATTGTCTAAGAAGACTAACATAGTTACAGTACCTTAGTATCAAGGTATCAAAGCATTGTGTGCTGGAAGACTTGTCATTACATACATCAAGATAATTGTCCAGGTGCTCGTGTGGATTTCCCCTATTTTTTGGCTTTTTACAACCATTATCTCTCACTTAAAACAAGATATAATTTCCAGACTTTTTTCGCATACTGATGTTCCCATAATTATGATGTTCCAATTAACAAGCTCATTGGGTACTTGTAGTGTTTTAATTGAGCAAATTCCTGTGACAGTTCAGAGTTGAAGAGAGGTTGACCATGCTGTTGTTGGTCAGCTCTGCTGTAAGACAGTCAGTGAGTGAATGTAGCAAGCAAGCTAAGCTAGTTGGTTACTTCACTGAGTGAGAATAATTACCTAGCTAGCTAACAAACGAACAAACTCAAAATAAAAAGCAGGTTGTACTTTACAGGAATTCATTAATTTAAGAATAATGATAATAATAATGGTTTAAGACAAGCTATTCCATACCTTGCTATAGCATTTTTGTTTCTGTGGCTAATCACTCAATGTTAGTTGTTCACAGAACACAACATTTTACATTTACATTTTAAGCATTTAGCAGACGCTCTTATCCAGAGCGACTTACAAGATGTAGCCTCAGCCAGCGATGTAGCTAGCTACTAGCAAAAACAACCAAAAATGACAGGTTAAAAAATAACAAGGCCGTTGTTTTTAATATCTGGTAGATCCTTGTCCCCAGGCTACAATCGCTAATCATTCCTTGGTTTTGTTCAAAACAATCTGCAATGAAATGCTCACTACAGATGTGTGTTTTAGATCTGTCACGACCACTTACTCCTGGTACATTGCACACATTTTTCCTATGTTGTCCTTCTCTTCTCATTATGGGGAACCTGTGGACACTTATCCCCTTTTCCTTACTTGCCACATTCGAGCAGCCAGCCACCACATATTTACATGTAACAGGGGTAAGTCTGCTGCGGGTTTCAAACCACAGCCCTCACCAAATGTTCTGCACAACAAGAAATACCATTAGCCCATTAGCTAACTGATGTCTCTGAACTCTGCTACATTTTCCCCCTCTAAACTCCCACAGCAGCCACAGCTGACTGATATAAATCAGTCATAATATTCGGGTCACAGCAACGCTGTAGTAGGTTTGCCGTGGGATGTGAACACCGGCCCTTCCCAGCCACTCTGCACAACAAGAGATACAATTATCCCGCTGAGCCAAAGACCAAGGTCCCCAGCCAAGGGAACTAATCATACTCTTATTGCTTCTCAAGGGGTGACATTGCATTCTATACTGGACATTCACGTGCTAACTGATGTCTCTGAACAACATTCTCCCCCTCTAAACTCCCACAGGGGCATAAAAGCTAAATATTGCCTCGTCACTCCTCCAAATTCACCTTGGGGATCATTAAAAGAGGGCCCAGAGGACCCTGCCAGGCATATACACGAAGAGACTAATGTAGGAAGGTGCTAACCCCTTAAGTGCTTTAAAAACCATTAAAAAGATCTTAAAATCAACTTTAAAAACACAGGTAGCCAATGGAGGTTAAAAAGTACAGGGATTGTGTGTTCTCTTTTCTGTTCTGGTAAGAATCCTCACAGCTGTATTCTGTACCAGCTGCAGTTTAGGGATTTCTTTGGCAGACCAGTAATAAGTCATTGCAGTAGTCAAGGCGACTGGTAATAAAAGCATGTGTTAGCTTCTCAGCATTTTTCAAGGTTAACAATGGACAGACTCTGGATATATTTCTTAAAATAAAAGATAGAAAAATGTGTTTTTTCTAACATAAACTGATGTGTTTCTCAAAGGTCTGAGTCAAGAATAACTCCTAAATTCCTTACTCAGATTTAGTATGTAGGGCCGATGGGCTAATTTGTTACATAGTTTTTCCCTCTGGGCTTTGGGGCCAATCACCCAATCCCAGCCACATTTGGGGCATCCAGGTTTTAATGCTTATAAAACAGCTTATCAATGGGTTGAGACAATTGTCATTGTCTGGTGCTACACACACACACACACACACACACACACACACACATATATATATATACACACTCAGTGGCCACTTTATTAGGTACACCTGCTCGTTAATGCAATTATCTAATCAGCCAATCATGTGGCAGCAACTCAATGCATAAAAGCATGAGTTGTTGTTCAGACCAAAAATCAGAATGGGGAAGAAATGTGATCTAAGTGACTTTGACCGTGGAATGATTGTTGGTGCCAGACATGGTGTGGTGTGAGTATTTCAGAAACTGCTGATCTCATTGGATCTCATTGGATTTTCACACACAACAGTCTCTAGAGTTTACAGAGAATGGTGCGAAAAACAAAAAACATCCACTGAGCGGCAGTTCTGTGGGCGAAAACGCCTTGCTAATGAGAGAGGTCAGAGGAGAATGGCCAGACTGGTTCAAGCTGACAGGAAGGCGACAGTAACGCAAATAACCATGCGTTACAACAGTGGTATGCAGAAGAGCATCTCTGAACGCACAACATGTCGAACCTTGAAGTGGATGGTCTACAGCAGCAGAATACCACACCAGGTTCCACTCCTGTCAGCTAAGAACAGGAAAGTGAGGCTACAGTGGGCACAAGCTCACCAAAACTGGACAGTTGTATACTGTCATGATTTTATGAATGGCCACTGGAAATGTACACTAAAATGTAGCTAGGTTTGTGCCTACCACCACTGTCAATGCATGCTATATTAGTTAATGTTAGCCTAAATTAGCCTATCACCACTGTAGTCTGACTAAAAAGTGTTTTTTCTAACAGTCAGTTAGACAGAGACCGTTACGTTTGGCTAGCGACTACACAAAACTACACACAGAGTAACTATCAATAGATGATCTCTGCAGATGAATAGCATTAATCTGGTTATAATACAAGTTTTTTATGATGTGAGAGATCTGTGCAGCAGAGTCGTTCCAAGCGTCACTGTGTCATCTTTCCTGAACAAAGATTTTGCAGTAATGACGAGATCCGCCTGCTCAGGATGGATCCACTTCACCACTACACACACACACAGAAGTAATGACGATGACGGTGATCAGGTGAGCAAGCGGTAATCTTGGTTTTGTACAAAATCTTTGCTATACCGAAGTGAAGTCATTTTATGTACAATAGGTCACCACTTTTATTCAGTATTACACTGAATCAGTATGTAAAAAAATACAACTCAGACTCAGAGAGGTCATGACGTCAGTGTCCTCAATGGTAGATACGGCCATGATTGTGTGTGTGTGTGTGTGTGTGTGTGTGTGTGTGTGTGTGTGTGTGTGTGTGTAGAGGTGAATTTGTGTGTAAAGCTGATTTTGCTTGAAAAGGTTGTCTCAAGTGTATGTATGCTGTTGCAAACATACATTATTTTTGCAGCAGCATTCTGGAGGGTTCTAAAAATTGATTTAATAGGATTAATATTTTATGGTATGTATGAAGAATATATAATCAGTATGCTACAGCCCACACAAACCACAAAATGGGAATTCAAATGGCTTTGTATGGATTCAACGTTATAGTGTAGAATATTCCAGGCCTAAATCCAAGGCACTAATATTTTTGGTGGTGGGGGGGGCTTATAACACTTATAACAGCTTATATATAATAAGGCTTATAACACCCACACAAGTTTGTTACACATATACCAAGCCAACTTTTATGACATTGGGCTGGTGTGTCCAACTAAATGTTTTTTAGCTTGCAGTGAAATATGTGTATCATTCACACTTTTTCAGGGTGATAGTACAAAATAATTTCTAACACATTTTTATTGTGAGTTATCTTGATTACATTTGATTACATAGCACTTATGAAGGTCTTTTCACAGTACAACCTCTGAGCATTTGGAATGGAGGTTGTTTGGAACTCTGAATTCTTTGTAACTTTGAACGTGATGTTGAAATACACCAATTTCAAGAAACTGAACCCTTTATGGATTGGAATCATTACTAACATTACTGCTTAAGGCCCACTACCGTTGCCTTAATTTGAAATGTGTAGCTATAAAACCTATATTTAAGTAACCAATATTCAAACCAGCAGTATACAGGATCCCATTCGAATATTCATTATTTTTTCCTATGTCAGCTTCCCAAACGATCTCCTTTTCAGTGACCAACTGCCTTTGGCTTCTTTCGCGAACTGTTTGACTTTGTCTGGCACTTTTTTAAATCACTCTTTTTTGTGTGCTTTCTCAATTTACATATTTTTATTCATTTTCAAATGTCTTTACACAGCATCATTCCCACTACATATATAGTGATTAATAGTAAATGCTGTCAGCTAATACACTAATTCCTATAAATTCCAAATAGTTCTGGGGCTCCTGAATGGCTCAGTGTGTAAAAGCACTCACAAGCTTCCTGGTGAATGCATCACAGGAGTGCCTGCACTTCAGCTGCAGTGCTCCTTACACAGGGCATCAGGGGCACAGTGGCGAGGCACCGTTACCTATTCCAAATTAGGGAGAACACCTGCGTAAAAATTTCTTCCAGAAAGTTTAATTGTGCAGAACAAACAAACCAAGGGAAATAAAATGTACACATCACCCTGTGCAATGTGATATTTAATATTCTGACCATTGCAGGAGCTGTGTCACAGGAGTGTTTGCCAGGGATTAGGCCTCACAGTGCAATGACTTTGAATGGGAAGGTTTAATACGCTTCCTTTGTTCCGTCCTTTACAACCCTTTCCTTTTACTCTATTTGTGAAGTATTGGTGGATTAGGACAAACTAGCTATAAGCCATTCTGTTTTCTTCTATTTTTTCTCAGAGTGAGCAAGAGAGAGACAGAGAGAGAAAGAGGGAGAGGATAGAGAGAAAGGAGAGGCTAAAAAAGCAAAGGGGAATGTGATTGCAGGAGGTAAATAAGGAAATTGCAGATGAAAGCCCAAAGATATTGGAAGGATTTTCAGGTAACGATTGGCTGGGATTGGCTGTTGTGAAGGTCCCTGGGCTCTTATAATCCTGTCCAGTAATGCCCCCACTGTTCCTGGTCTTTTGTGCAAAGCAAAGCCCTTGTTGCATGGGGGCAAATCTGACAACTTGTTATAAAAATGGAAATGAAGAGTGAAGAGAAACCCTTTATTAAATTCCACACTCTCTATAGAAACCTGACAGACCATTTCAATTCAACAAATTACGATTGTAGATTATCTCACTGCCTGTGTCTTAAAATAGAGCTCTGCACAGCAGAAGAATGTTAAGGTAGTTGAAGCGCCATCATTTTGACTTTTCTCTGTATTAATATTAAAACATATTAACATTTTGTTAAATTATTATCTCCAGTTATTAGAGGTCCTGTAACAGGCATATGTCTGTTGATAAAATATAATAAATGATAAATTAATGTGTGTGTTTGAGAGTGCATATATTAAATAGCACTTTACATCTACTTGAAAATAGTTAACTAAATAGTCAAACATATTTCCATTGCCTTGATGGCTAATTTATGAATGAATTCATACCCTCACACCATGTAATATACCACTTAGTGTAACAATAATAACGCTGTGGTCCTGGAGAGCCACGGGGTATGCTAGTTTTTGTTATCGTCTTGTGAAAGAAACAATAGAGAAGTCCCATTCACACATCCAAAACTGTAATGACCTCGGGTGGGAGACTCAGCTGTATGAAGGAGTTCCATGCCACACTGAAATACCGTGTCACGCAACTCGACACACAACACTCTATCATACCTTGTGAAAGTAAGCCATGGAAGTAAGGCATTCGATCTCATCACTTAGACACACAGGAATTGAAAAGATGTCTATCTCCAGGAGAGGAGAGGATTCAAATAATAATAGAAAGGGAAGCGTACCGGATTTTGGAATTGGAAGCATTATCCGCAAATGGTTGGAAAGTGGATTATGACTTTTATGACTCTGCCCTTTTTGTAATGCTATAACTATTGTGTTTTTTTACTCTGATAACTGAAACATTTTATGACTGCGTAAAATGTATCATAGACCAGACTGTAAAGACAAGATCTTGATAAAACAACAAGCATATTACAATTTTTGTAAAGTCAAGTACATTATTTTCGATATGCTACTGACAGAAATTAATTTTTGTAAACAATTTTGATTTTAAATTTTTGTAAAATATTTTAAATTATACTAGCCTAAATTCTGAAAATAGTCTCTTTATTTTTTGTAAACAGTCTCTGTTTTTGTAGAAGGCATGTAACTAAATGACAAATATTGTAAATGTGGAAATTGGACACTTATCTAATTTTGTAAACAAAAGAGATTGACGTATGTTTGCTATTTGTTGGATACTCTTTAAATCATGTACACTGGAATCATGTTTCCTTTCATAACTGCATGTCTCCATGTTTGGGATTCTACATAGATATATACTTATTTTTTGCTTGTGTAAATTGTATAATTGTGTAAACATTGTACTATATAGCCTATTTGCAAAATTCATTATTAGAATAAGTGTTGGTGCCCAATCATGCATTCTAGCTGATTTATCACACCTGCAATATAATCTTTATTTATTTATACATTTATTTCAGATTTTTCCCCGTTTTTCTCCCAATTTGGTTGCCAATTAAACCCTCTATTTACTTCAATTCCCCACCCTCAAGAGTCCGTCGCCCGTCCTCCGGGATCGAGACACACATTCCTGGTTGAGTGTTCCCGCCTCTTTCGAGACGGGAAATATTCCACGGACTCCTTAACCTTCTCCTCGACGAACTCGTGCCGGCTCTCCCTCCCCCCTCCCCCGGACAGCCAAATGCCGCCTCCGATCGGGCTGATGACCAGGGCCGTTCTGGTAGAGACGCGGGTTTCGATCCACGTCCCTGATGGGCAGCGCACACCACTCTGAAGAGTGGTGCATTAGACCGCTGCGCCATCCGCCAGGCCCGCAATATAATATTTATAACTGAGTTTGGGAACATAAAATCTCAATACGTTTTCCCCTTAAAATCAGCAACCATTTCAGACCCCAAGAAACTGGGTCAGGTGAGTTAACAATTTAATCAACAACTCTAATTGATCAATTAAGTGCTGAGTAACAAGGCTCTTCAGGACTAGGGTTGCGGTTCACTGCACGAACACATAAGTAGTCAAAATGAATGGGCACGCTGTGGGATTGCTGAGTAGGTACAGATTGTTCTTAAGAGACATTGTAATGACGCAGTAAGTAATGTAGGTTAGAGTGAAGGTTAGAAATTAGAAGTGCATAAAATTACCACATTAAATAATCCAAAACAACAGCATTTGATAGCCAAGGCAAGTTGTTCTCAAATGCCTCTACAAACTTGATCTGATTTATGAACACATGAAATAATGTTCTGCAAATGCAAAATGTACATATTGATGTTGTTCTCAAGATTAGAAAACATTTTGAACAATAATGATTGTAAGTATAGCTAGCTTTATTCTAAATTAAAATACTCTTACTGACTGTTACTACACAATTGTAAATTCAATTAAAGATACATGTAATTTTGCAGTACCCATTCAAAAATAAATTATAATTTATACTACTTGGCTAAAACATGTAAAAAGGACAGATTGAAAGAATACAAGCTACAAAAGACTATCTGTGGCATTAAGGTGCAAAGTTTTCCTCATAATATTAATTCAGTACATATTAATTACATATTAATTATATTAATGACAGAAATCCCATAGTAGAGCAGCATATTTGTTTTAGGGCTGGCCTATAAGGATTTTCTGAGGTTCTTTAGATATAGAATATTATAATACTCTGATTAATTTCCTGTGGCTGCCATGAATGTATTTGCAGGTGAACATGCAATTTGTTATTTCGAATTTGTATTTCGAATTCAAATAAACAACCAGAATACTTACTTGAGATGTCTCACAAAGTTTGAAGTTGAACCAGGGACAGTTGCACTGCAGTGCTTGCATTTCTTCACAGTGATCAAGTGCAGATGGCCTTCTAGGCCTTTCTAATGGAGCTGCAGAATTTTCCATGTTTTAAGGGGGTCAGCAAAATTCATTAATCAAATGTCATTCAGAGTTCATACACTTATTCAGTTAGTGATCCAAAATAGGGCCAACAAGTTTATCCAAACAATCCAAGGTCATACACGAAAAAGCCAATATAATATATGCTTAACATAAACTAAATAACTTCACACCACCACACAAGACCATTTCAATGAACCTTTAAAGCAGGTTATGATAAAGTTCCTGAACTGGCGTATTCTGGGAAATGTATGTATTTATTTTTTCTTTTAACATGGCAAAATAATACAATATTACAGTATCAAACTTTTTAATTTAAATTCCTTTTTAACAAAATTTCAATTTTCAATGAATTCAATTATATTTCCTGCAATTCAATTCAAATTCAAATTCTGTTTCTTGTGGGCCTTACCAATTAAAATTTAAACTCAAAGTTGCTAATTGAATTGGAATTTTGCAACAATTCACAATTCAATTATGAATTGACCCCATCCCTGGTTACGGGATTAAGGTCCGTTAATCGAAGATACTGTACGTTCTGACTTTTAACTACTCATTTTTATATGAAAAAGGTCTTTAACCAAAAACTGAAAGTACGTGTGCATGTACAGTATCTACATGGCTTGATCAAATCACAAATTCTATATTTGAGATCTGAGATTAAAATGTCATCAACCCCCTTATTCTGATCCAGTTTCCTGTACTTGATTTTACCATTTTAATTAATTGCATCCCTTGGAATGCATTTCGTATCATTAACTAGCTCATATTCTTGTAATAAGAATATGAGGCACAAAAACACCTCAATCAACTAATGGTCTTCAATCAATAACCTTAATTAGTTGAGTCAAGTGTTTTAGTCCTGGGCTAGGACTAAAACCTGCATCCATACTGGCCCTTCTCTGATAAGATTGGAGGACCCTTCTCTATAGTCTGTGACGGGAGAAAATATGGAATCCGACATTTGTGTTTATCACTCATGTCAAGGAACAGGAGTGTAACAGGGCAGATGATATATTTACATAACATTATTTATTTAACAGACACTACAAGGCCTACACAGCTTACATTTGACAACTGAGATTTGGATTTATACAGTTGAATATTTTATGAAGCAGTTTGGGTTAGGTCCCTTGCTCAAGGCTACATCACACCTAGGATTCAAACCTGAAGCCCTCTGGTTACAACTCTAGGAACAAACTCTAGGAAGTTTAGAGGAAGTAGGCCTACCTTTTTTTTTTTTTTTTTTTTTTTTACAAAAACACAAATCCAGTTATCACAGCAATCGCAGCGTTAGCAAAACAATGAAAATACCAAACCTCGGTGAGAAGGCATGGGCTAGGCATATCATGTGTCCACAATTTCGGTCCTGCGAGACACAGTATCTGATGGTGTTTTCTTCCCCTTGAGCTCTTAACTACTTCAGTGGCTTATAGTCAGAGCTGAACACATTTGTAGCTCTCCCCAGTTGTAACAGTGATTGAAAGATAACTGGAACTGCTGCTATAGCACCTCTCCTCAGCAGCTGCGGCGGTACCCCAGGTGTATGAGAGATCAGGAAAGTTATATTTTCCATTCTGTCTACAGAGGCCCCCCTTGTCTGTTGGCTTCTTAGCGTGTTATTGATCTGACAGTACGAGGTTTTCTCTCTCTCTCTCTCTCTCTCTCTCTCTCTCTCTCTCTCTCTCTCTCTCTCTCTCTCTCTCTCTCTCTCTCTCTCTCTCTGAAATTGTGATGCGTTTGCATCCACATAATGTCAATGATTTTCTTTTTGCATGCCTGTCTACATTGCACGCATCTGGACTTCAAGCTACACGGGTCACATTTAACAATAATCCCTGTTTCTGGGCTAAATCCTGTATGTAGTGTTGCTCAACTCACCTTCCTTCAGTCATGCTTTTTTTTTTTTGCCAGAGCAATTCTGAGTCATACATTCGCTCAACACAGAGTATAGAATGTAGATGGCAGCATAAAAATAGTAAAAATGGGATGAACCAAGAGTCTGGAGAAATATATTCTCTCACAGGTTGTTCAGGATTTCATAATCAATCTAGTCATATGTATAGCATAAAAAGATACTGAACTACGAGGCACAATATCTACATTATGCATATTATCATGTCTGGAGATACTGACTGTTTGACATGCTAGACTTTGGCCCAGTGGTAACACTTAATGAGCAGCATACTATTAAGCTATTGCACAAGTGTAATAGTGTCTGTGGTGACCATTGAAGAAATGAACCAGCATCCATTCCCCCACCCCATCTTCACCTAGGGAAATGTATCCCACTGAAATAATAATTGGGCAAAACTACAAGTAGGTTTAAATCCCACATTTTATCAGTACAAGGAAACAACTCATAGACACACTACATTACACAACTGCCTAAAAATATACAAATTGCTCTCTCTCTCTCTCAATTCAATTCAATTGAATTCAACAGCTTTATTGACATGACAAGAAGTACAATTGTATTGCTAAAGCTTGATGGACAAAAAAAAGAAAACGAACATATGATAACAATAATAATAAGAGCAGACAAATTAGTGTTAGAAATGTGTGTGTGTGTGTGTGTGTGTGCGTGTGTGTATTTATGCGCTTGTATATAAGAACGTACTGTACATGTGAGCAGGTGCATGTGAGTGTTTTCCATCACGCACTGTCCTTCAGACCGTGGCAGGCATGTAATAAACTGTGCTGCAAGTATAGAGCACTCCGTTCTCTCCCCCAATAATATTATTAGTTTTTCTTGGTCATCTTTGAATGGTGGGCAAATCTGATTGAATTTAGGGAAGAATCGCCACCTTCCTCAGAGTGCAGTGCTGGCACAGCCTTTCCTCAATAGGTAGCCACGATTTTCTGTGACAACCTTTCTCAATGGCCAGACTGTGTTCACTGAGTCTGTACTTTGTCAAGGTGGTTCTCAGTTTTATGTCAGTCACCGTGGTCAGGTAGTGTGCCACAGTGCACTGTCTTTTTAGGGCCAGATTGCATTGCATTTTACTTTGTGCTTGTGTTTGTGCGTCCCAATAAGTGATGTAATTTTGTTTTGGATAGGTTATAATTTGGTTGACTAATTGATTTCATATTGATGTGCTGGGGGTTAGTGTTGGTTAGTGAACTAAGCGTCAAGACCAGCTAACAGAGGGGATTCTTTTCTTTGCTCAACTCTTGGCATTTCAGGGAGTTGGTAGTGTTATGAATGGGGGTTGCTGCAAAAACAAAATGATAATTTATTAAATTACTACTTGGGGTCTTCAAACACAAACACATAAAGTCCAAATCCTTATCTTGTCCTGTCCAAATCCAGAAATTTTAAATGTTTTCAGAAATTAATGGCTCTTTTTTGGATGTTAATAAGTTCTGGATACTAGCCTTCCCTGCATACATCATTTGTTGTTTTCTTCTGTACATGGAGGATATTTTTACAGAACTCTGCATGCAGGGTTTTAGTTGGATGTTTGTCCAAATTTTCAAAATCCTGCTCTGTACGCGGACCAAATCCGAGCCAAATCCAGCGCACTTTCTCTTTCAGATCATTCACAGCCAGGTTGAAGTTCCCTGTTGAGCTAATCTTTAATCCTAGGTATGTGTAATTTGTACAGTATTCTATATGTGTTGTCCCTAGTGTAAATTTATGTCTGATCTTTCTTGGAAAATCATTATTTTTGTCTTTTTGAAGTTTACTACAAGGACCCAGGTCTTGCAGAATTGCTGCAGCAGCCCCTCTTTGGTTGGCAACAGCAGAACCAGATCACACTGGGCCGGCAGTGTAGTATAGTGGTGAGGGAACTGGGCTTGTAACTCAGAGGTTGCTGGTTCAATTCCCAGGTGGGGGAACTGCCTTTGTACCCTTAAGCAAGGCACTTAACCTGAATTACTTCAGTAAAAATATCCAGCTGTATAAATGGATTGTATGTAAAGAAATGTCAATTGTGTAAGTCCCTCTGGATAAGAGCGTCTGCTAAATGCCTAACATGTAACATGCAACATCTGCGTAAAGCAAACATTTTATTTCTTTATCAAGTAAGGTGAGACCAGGGGCTGCTGATTGGTCCAATTTTTAAATGTTAAAAAGTGTTTTTTTGTCCAATTTTAATTGCACATTTATTTTCTGTGTACATTGATTTAATAATATCATAGGTTTTACCTCCTACACCACTTTCAGTAAGTTTATATAGTAAACCATCTTGCCAGATTGAAGCAAAAGCTTTTTGGAAATCAATAAAGCAGGCAAATATTTTCTTCTTGTTTTGGTTGACATGTTTGTCTATTAGGGTGTGCAGGATGTAAATATGGTCTATGGTCACCTGTGAAGTCTTGTGTTTACAATAGTACAGAGTATATTCCCCAGATTACTGCTCACACAAATGCCTCTGTAATTGTTATGGTCAAATTTGTCTCCTCTCTTAAAAATAGGGGTTATGAGACCTTGACTCCAGATGTCGAGAAAATAGCCGACGCTCTGAATCAAATTGAACACTTTCAGAATGGCCGTCTTAAATTTGTCATGTATGTATTTCAGCATCTCATTTAAAATGCCGTCTGGTCCGCAGGCTTATTTAGGCTGCAGGGCCAGCAGTTTTTCATGTAATTCCTGTTCTGTAATGGGGAAGTCCAAAGGGTTCTGGTTGTCTTTAATTGTCATTGCAAATTTTCCCAATTTATCATATAGGCTATCTTGTTTTGGTCCGTACTTCTTATGATTTTGCTGTAAAGATTCTCAAAATGATTCCTCCATATATCCCTCCATATACTGTACCTCTCTCTCTCTCTCTCTCTCTCTCTCTCTCTCTCTCTCTCTCTCTCTCTCCAATCCTCAATTGAACAATTTAAAGTGTGTCTCAAAAAAATATGAAAATAAATGTGAATATCAAATGAAATATTGCAATATCACTTTTCATATATTACCTCTGACGATATTCCATAACAGAGACAAAAGTGAATCTATATTCAACAGCTAACTGCTTTTTTAATTAGACACCTAATCTAAAGCACCATGGGACACCCAAATAGTATTATTTTCCTTAAGATTTCCCAGTTCCCAAATCTTTCTGAATAGGGGGTCCACGCTCCCAGAAAAGATCTTGATGTTTAATACTGATTTTTCTTTTGTCCTGATGCTCACAGAAGCTATTTTTAATCTGTGGTTGCAAGTCAGAATTCTGCACTCCACCTCAAATCAAGAGCACTCCTGATTGTTGTCGGCTGGTCCCTCCCGGTATGCAAATAAAAGGGATAAAAAGGTCCTTTAAGGTCCTCACTGCTTCGACAAGTGCCGTTTGATTTTCTGCTCTGCAAAAAAAATAAAAAATTACTGACAGAAGTCCTGTAGCATACATTACTTCCCCTCCAATCCACTTGCTGGATATAAATCACAAGCAGCAAATAACAGTCAGCTTGATTTACGAGTGTATTTGTGTTAAGTCAAAAAAGAGTCAATAAAAAGAGAGATAAATACTTGGCTTCAAAGGGGCCGCAGTGGTTCTGACTCTGCCTGCTTCATTTCCCTCTCCTCTACCGTCTGCCCCCGCTCCCACACCTAAGCTGAGCAGATGATGGTCCTGGCTTTCACATTGAGCAGCCATCATGTTGAGTCACTGATGTTTATATTACCCAGTGGGTTTCACATCAATCTCTGTACCAGCTGTTACCCTATCCAGATATTACAAAGATCAATAATAATATTAATGACGAAGAAGAAAAGGAAAAACGGATTGCATTTATAGCTCCGTTCATGATCTCAAAGCGCTTTACAGTGAAGGGGAGAAGCTCACCTCAACCAGCACCGTGTAGCACCCACCTTGTCGATGCACAACATCAACAGAGGTGGAGAGGGAGGACATTTTACTGATAAAATCTACCTCCACTTGGTTTCAGAGTCTCTCACATATCTTCTGGCAAACTCTAGGTGAGATTTCATGTGAGTTTCCTCAACAATGGTTTTCTTTTTGCCACCCTCTCATAAAGCACAGATTTGTGAAGCACTTGGGCTATTGTACCATGGACAGGTTCTTCCATCTCTGCCATAGAAGACTGTAACTCTGACAGAGTTTCCATATTACATTTTGAATATGCTGTCCTTTGTCCTTATTGTTGTACAAATTCAATGGTACATGTATATTCTCTTTTTCCAAACACAATAAGTATTCAAGCTAAAATGAATTATTCAGTAGAATAAATTCCCATACAACAGGTATGAATTTAAAAGCAAGGGTTTTTTATTAAGACATGCGGGACATTGCATTAGGAACGTTTGAGGTATTTTAGACTTGGGCTTTACACCCCACTTGGACATCAATGACAAAAGGGAGAAGACAGAAGTTAACAACATAAAATTAAGGAGGAGATGGAGAGGGGATGGGATGCCAGAACTGGCTGACACATGGGAGTAAAGGTATATGGCAATTTATACCTGTTGGGAAAACCGGTTTAGCAGATTGAGGGGGTTGTCTAAAACAATTGTCTCCCGAATCTTTGTTTAAAACTCCAAAAGTACAAATGTGTACTAACGTAAGTCCAGTATCATACCTGGGGATACTAATGATATCAGCGTGTGAACTCCTTTAGGCCACACAGTACTAAAAGAGAGCTGATGGAGATCGGTGGAAAGCATCTCTCACAGAGGGCAGCTGGGAGCCAATGGGAATCTGGTGCATCATTGAAAAAAAATATTTTCTCCTTTCAGCAATATTTTTGCACCTTATTTTCACAGTATTCACTTGCATAACAGACATAATGAACAAACGAAATCTGCATGTACAAGCCCAGATCCACAACCAATACGTCACTGTACTGTGTGTTTGTGTGTGTACGTATGTGTTTGGCTGTGTTTTTGTGCTTATGTTTGTGTGCATGTGCATGTGTTGTGTTATACCTTTGAAAGCTAAGCTAATTGTATATAGACATCACAAATGCAGTTGGCTGCCTCTTTCATGCACTGCTCGAGACTTGGCAGAATCGTATTAGGGTGCGCTGCTTTCTGGAGAAACTAATTTTCCCATTTTCAACTAAAGCCTGGCAAGAGGGAGGCGAGTCGATTATACTTTCCCTTAATGACGGCCTTGGGTCAGAGTAGCCTTTTATCACCAAATTCCGTATTGGTATCTGTCAATATTAATGCAGCATTAATGAATGTGCTCCACACATCTGTCGTTCCCCCGCAACAGAGGCGATTACAATGCACACTGAGCGAGGCAAAATGCTAACTGCATTGGAAAGGTCCAACGGTCATCGTCAGGGCGGGTTCATATCCATATTTTATATCCATACTTTATTTTAAATAACAAAGTGCGAGGAGTCTCTCTACATGACAATTATTGCTACGGTGGTGATATTGTTGAGCTGGGGGTGCGGGGGGGGGTCATATCCGTTATGTTACTATTCCATTAAAATGGGGGGAAACGAGTCAAAATGGGAAGCGATTCGAGAAGGGGGAAAATGCTGGACATCTGGTCACCCTAACA
Organism: Aldrovandia affinis; assembly: GCA_029706075.1. Taxonomy (NCBI): domain Eukaryota; kingdom Metazoa; phylum Chordata; class Actinopteri; order Notacanthiformes; family Halosauridae; genus Aldrovandia; species Aldrovandia affinis. Next base: position 18,252 of record JAINUG010000065.1, read on the forward strand.
CTGAGGGAGTGTTTAGTGTTTCCCTGGACATGTTTAGGTAAGAAATATTTGAGCAAGGGGGTATAAGGGTGTACTAGCTGGGGATAAGCTGTGGTTTATGGGGTTATGATATTGAGGCCTTGCAGAGTTCACATGTATGTCAGTTACGGCCAATCCGAAGGTTGCTCTCACGTCTGTATCCTCTCAACCTGCTGTGAGCCAGTTTAAAGAGCAGCAGCGGGTGAGCCAATAACAGAGGAGAGAGAGAGGAATCACCTTTATTTTGTAACCCCAATTACCCTCCCTGCACACTTTTCTGAATGTTTTGAACAGGTATATCCACTGAAATGACATTTTTGCCTTATTGCGACGAACATGGTGGCATTATCTCCCATGTGCACTTCCCATTAAATCATTCTAGTTACATTTACATTGACATTTTAAGCCTTTAGCAGACGCTCTTATTCAGAGCGACTTACAAGGTGGGCATTAATACATGGTATGATCAATCATTATTCACCCAAGAGATCAGTGCAGTAATACAGCAATAGACATCATTTTTTTCAGCTGCATACCATACCTGTAACATAGGGAAAAGGTTAGTAGAGTTATTTTTTTAATTGTATCTTTTCAGACAGTATTAAACATGGATACATATTACCAAATGTAAGCAGTGGTGATGACAATTAGTTAAATGTACAGAATTCAGTGGTAGTGTAGTCTGAAGAGGTGGGTTTTGAGTCTCTTGCAGAAGATGACCAGTGAATCAGCGGTCCTGACCGAGTGCGGAAGATCGTTCCACCACCGAGGGGTCAGGACAGAGAAGAGGCGAGACTGCGAGGAGCAGATGCCTGGGGCCTGGAGGGATGGGACAGTCAACTGGCTTTTATTTGATGAACCACTTTGTTGCAATTAAAATGTGTTTAATTACAACCCATTCTCTTTGCTATAATTCATATTATTCAATGTGAATTTTATGACAGTAATGTAATACGACAACATTAGACAAAATGAAATAAAAGATAATCAACCACTGATTATTTATCCTCAATTCAATTGTTTATCCTCGCTTGTCAATCAAGTTTTTTTGTCCTTTCTTACTCACAAGCTTCCATTGAAAGCTCAACCACACAAGTTATTGTTGATAACCCCAAACGTTATGGAATTTATTGTTATCAACAGAAGAATTAGCTCTATGTTAGCTCTAAATACTTTTTTTTCTCATTCAAAATAAGTTGTCACTGAATCTCACCTATAGTTTTAGGAAATGCATCAATACATGTACATACATGTTGATTTACTTTACTTTCACTCTTCATGTTACTTTGGTGTACAATACATTTGATATACAGAGTTACAGTTCATACAAAGGATAGAGAGGATGTCATTCATAACTTTACTTCAGCTCTTCCGATAGTGCCATTGTCATTAGAGGAAGCTCTGAAACTTCAGGTTGTGAAGATACCAAAAGTAGATTGAAGAGTGAGGCTTCATGAGCAATACATTGTCCTAATTTCCTCATTATCTTGAATACTGAGAAACAGAATTAATTTATTCAACATTTTTCTGTAGCCTATATAATGCAGCCACAGGTCCGGTCCTACAGTTAAGTGGTACTTATGAGCATACAATTTTAATTGATGTTATTAGTTATCAACATTGTATCAGGTGATGCAGGTGTGTGTAAGTTGTCCCATTTCTTCCCACTGCATCTCTGTGCTCCTCATTTCCTTGCCCTCTTCCCTTGTCTCCTACCTTCATCTCCCTCTGAAGTTCAATGAAATCGATGATGAGAAGGAGACAAGAGTAGGAAATGAGGAGGGACTATCGGGATGTGGCCGTGAACTCAATGAACTGGAAGAACTACTGGAGGAGCTACCGGGATGCAGCCATGAACTCACTGAACTGGTGGGGCTACCGCATCCAGTCATTCCCTGACTACTATGAACCAATCAGAAGGTTCATATTTTCCATAGCAAACCACTATAATTGGTTAAATCAGTGAATCAATCATATCACATGCTAGTTACTCCCATTTTGGGGCTGGTGAAGCCTCACTCCCACATCAGTGACTGAAAGCAGGTTGTAGTCTTCCAGCTCTCGGATGTGTTGGGAGGACGCGGACGGGCTCTGATGTCCCTGATGTGTGTTTATGGTTGATAGGGGGGAAGAGGGGATGGTCGTCACGGGGAGAGAAGTCTCAGCATCACGCTCTGTTGCTCCGGTGTAATTACACGGGTGTGTGAGGGCCTAATCATGGCATTACTGGATCAAATCATTACAGCCACACCTTGAGAGACATGGGAGCTCAGCCCCGGGGGGTATTTACCAGACTTATCAGCCTTGTACATATCACTCCCGCTCTCTCTCTCTCCCCCCACACAGATCCACAACACAGGCTTAGCTTTTCTGCCTGAACGCTCCGGCACCCTGAACACCTACCACAACCGTCTCTCCCATTGCCAGGGTGCTCTCGACCACATGTGGTCTTCGCTCCCCACTGTATTACGCTCGATCAGGCACTGATTAATGCACTGCTCTTTGTAGGGTTGTGAACAGCAGAGGAAGCCAAGCGCCAAGGCGTTGAAGCTTATGCCGGGTCGCAAAACTGTCCGTCACACCTCTCCGCAGATCTCCCACAAAGCTTGCACCCCTCTTAAAGGCACATGCACGCTTTGTTTTAAGGTTGTCATTTTCTCTTGGAGCAGCGAGTAGATTTTTTTAATGTGGGGTTTTGGTAAAGGGTGTTCACGGTACAGTGGTGGACAGGGAATGTAACAGTTTGCCAGGTAGCTGCAGATTTGTGGTCCAGGTGGAGCCCATCTGCTATACATTCATGCAAGGTTTTTAACCTGAATTCTGTGTGTACTGTAGAACTCCAGCTGTGTAAGTGGATAACATGTAAGCTACTGATGTTGACCTAGATAAAGGAGTCTGCCAAGTTATAAATGTACAATGAAATGTACATATTGAGCATCCCCAAAGTGTACAGTGAGAGAAACCTGTCTGTATTTTTCATACATGAAATAAAAGGTCAGTTAAATAGATGCAGATGAAATCTGCATGTTTAGCACATGTTTGAGTTGACACTGTTAAGGTACAAGGTATTTCATGTCCTGTTATTCTGCGTGGAATAAAATGCATTTTTTCTGCATATTGGGAGTGCTTCCTGGATTATCTGAATGGCAGGAACATTCATGTCAGTGGGTTGAAGTTAACAGATACAGCTACTGATGAATGTGCAATGACAGTAGAGAGAATATTCTTATCAGGCGTGGGTTAAATATGTGTTTGCAGAACCCTGAGCATTTTAAACAAACTGAAAAATGTTAACAACCAAAATGTACAGTCCCACACAGTTTTATTGGTTTCTTTCAAAATTAGCAGTAATCAGATTTTACTGATGGCCTACAGGGTTAAAGTATTTATTTTTAAATAATTTATTTCAGATTTTTTCAATTTTTTGGTGGCCAATTGTACCCTCAATTGATTCAGTTTCCAGCTACTACCAGGGCCCAGCAGAGACGAAGGCAATGAACCGTCTCCTTTGAGATGGAACTCACCTAGCCGTCGCCTGTGACTCCGATACACACCCACAAGTAAGCTTTCTGTGCATGTGTTTATCTTGTGCCGGCTTCCTCCCCCCTCCTCTTGGGGTGGATATCCAATCGCCCCCAAGTGGGACTCCCAGCCAGAGCCGGACTAGAACAGCCAGGGATAGAATCCCGGTCGCAGTGGGCAACCTGCACTCCGGGCAAGTGCCTTTACCGGTTGTGCCACCCGGGGGGCAGGGTTAAAGTATTTCAACGGAAGTATTTGATTTTGTCTAATTCATGTCTGATATACTGATGTTTGGAAGAACAGCATGCAATTTTGATGAATGTACATATACAGTATATATCAATTCTGGAAGCACTGCAGATAAACTTTGATACACATGGGAAATGCAGATTATATCTTGCAACTTCTTTGGCCAGTATGTTTAAAATGTAAATACCATTGTTTTTGTCATAGCTCCCTGGCATGTTCAAATGCTAGGGTACATGTATCAAACATAGTGCAACTTTCAGTTATTGTATAACCATAGGTGTAGTAATAGTAGTCTGTGATTGATACTTTGTATGCTTTCTTTTTCTAAGCAAAGAAAAATAATGACACAAAAATCATTATTTTGAAGATCTCACATTAGAAGATTTAATGCAATTTTTATATTTCAATAACTCATTACCCTTTTAGCATTACACCGGCATAACTTTCCTAGATTACTAGAACATGAATACAACCACACTCCTGCTGCATGAATATTACTGCAGTGTATGCCTTTTTTTGCAGTGGATTTGTGTCATAAATGCTGCCTTGTGTAGCAAATGTTGGTTCTGCTGCAGGTCTTCCACCAGCATGATGGGATGGGGTTGGGTGGGGGGGGGTCATTCTCTGGCCTTACCACAGACTCTCTTCATAAATGCCATCGGCTGGCACAGGAGTGTGACCCATCTCACAAGAGCTGATATCAACCATTTAACTCCTGCTCAGGTCACAACGTGTCACCAGACAGGGCCCCCGGCCCAACCCCCAGACCCCCCATCCTGCATGCTGAGAATAGCAAATCCACACACCACTCCAGAGAAATTGCCTTCCTGTGCTTCTGAGCCTTCTCTGTTGTGCATGCAGGTCTGGCTGGAACTGAAAAGCATGAAAAGCATAGCCAGAATTCCACAGAATATTCTAAAGGACAGGCAGACGAAGAGAGAAAAGAAACATGGGTCATGGACCGATCCCAACGAGTCAAAGAGCGGAATGAAATAGCATTTTTATTTGCCCTTATAATACCTGTAATATTTCAAATGTGACCCAGTCAACCATGCACAGTGACAAGACTCTAAAAGCCTTTGTGTCCAACTATATAAATCTGATGGATTTACTACATGAATGCACACGAATGCACATTTCTCAGTGTATACTGTACTGCCATTGTACTGGCAGGCTTGTTCTTTTGTTTTATTGTATTGTATTTATTTATTCATTTATTTTTTTCTGGTGTGTTTTTGATGGATGCTAGCAGCCTAGCAGCCAAGATGAATTTTTAAACCATCCAAATCCAACCAGCCCTGGGTCAGATGCGTCTATGAAATACTTTAACTCTTTAAAAAATTGTTATCAATCTGCAGGAACTTTACAGGGTTAAAGTAATTCAAATAAAGTATTTGACCCAAATCTTATTCTTGCATACAATCAGAAATGTGCAACACCTTGAAGGGTCATGAGAATATGGCACACCATCCGGTACGTGGAAACCTGGTGCCCAGTAATGTTAATATTCATGGGAAATTGGCTGAAGTGAAAGTCAGCCCCTCCTAATATGAAGACTGAGCAGCGGATCGGTGATTCCCTCTGACCTCCCTCACAACGCGCGTCCAAGGTTGAGGGGGCAAACGAGGACAAGAAGAAATTTGAGCAATTAAGATGAGCCAGATTTACAAAAGGATTGGACTGCTTTTCTAACACAAAAGTAGTCACTACAAGGTCCCAATATCTACGTTGGATTTACAAAATGGTTGCAATGAGTCAAATCCCTATTAGGATGTAATTTGCGGGAGTTAAGTGACTGCAATTTTCCTTTAAATTAATAGTTAAATCTTCCCATTATGTATACATGGGATGAATGTTCTAAAACAGGGTGGACATTGGGTGCAATTTAGGTCAATCTGATTTACTAAAGCATGCCTTAATTGCAACTCTCCTCTATGCATGAGAATTTTAGGAACTCTTGAAACCAGGTGGTATTTTACAAGCCCTGATATCGCCTAGGTATTTTACAATTCCCATTTTGTATTGCACTTTCCGGGTGCTAGTTGCTGTCCCAGCAATGCAAAACAAATAATCACAAATGCTGTTGCAAAGTACCATGGCATGACAGCTTTATTTTCAGGAATATCTATATCTACAGACAGCTAAGTCAGAATATTAAATGTACATCATATATAGTATACATATTATTTACTAAAACTTGAAATAAAAATTATATGAATGGACGCAGGATTTCTGTTGACCAATTTGCCATCCGCTAGCAGTCAGTATAAAAGCGCCGTTCTGAATTTGAACAATTATCTTATTATGCGTATGCAGTCAGGAGGGTATAGAATGAATCGTGAATACAGTTTTACTTTTTAGACACTTTGTGGCCTTCTCCCATCATAAGGGATTTACCATTTCTATTCTTTATTCGTATTCTAATATTCTTTCCTTGGTAGGAAAGTTTTTCTTTTGGACACCCTTAACATCATGTCCTATTTTCTTTACTTCTTCGGTTGTTTTTCTTTACATCATTTACTGTTCGCTTTGTTATGCCTAATGAATTAATTTATTTTGTGATTAATTAAATTAATTGTAATTAACATACAAAATGTTTTCTTCTCTGTTGGTGTTTTCTCTGTTGTTTTCCTATGCTGTAATACAGCATTGTGACACTGTACCTCGTTGACCAATACCTCTATTTTCTGATCTGTAAAGTGTTTTCTTTTTCTTGTTGTTCCCTCGCTACTTGTGCCTGGTAGCTGCATATTCATTTCTTGGCATGATTTTGATGTGTGAGCATGACATCTTGTTCCTGACCTTTTTTATGGGTGTATCCTACCGCAAATTGTGAATGGGGGCATTTCATTTCTTTGATTGCTTAATGAGAACCAGTCTTAGTAAATTGGTTGTTAATGTGCAGCTATTTGCTACTGCAAAATAGCTTCAACAGAATAGTGACCGTCTTTGTGCTGCGACTATCTTAGTAAATCTGGCCCTGAGACTTTGAAAGGGTGGTGGGGTGGGTTGGGGGGATGTAACTGCTGCAGTGCCGCTGTTGCATCTGACTCTCTCTCCAGATACTGAAACGGGCTCACAAGGATGCATTGGCTTGAGTGACCCAACAGTGGCACCTGATGGCTGCAAATGACACTGCCAGAATTGCACCACCTTGTCACACAGCCACATGCAGTGAGGTAGCTGCTGCGTTCTCTAACCTAGAAGGAGGGAGAAGCACGGGTACACAACCATTTGCATCCGCTGAATGTGCACATGTGGCACCATGTCCAAAATCACTAGGGCTTTCACCAAGTTGTTTCTCTTCTTTTGACACGCTAGTCATGCAACAATGGCTGTGCCCTCCTTGCCAAAAATATCTTGTCTCCTTCTCCGCGTCGTAAAACATAACAGCGCCCCAGAACGGCTATCAGGAAAGACGTCACGGCTCACTTAAATACAACGGTTGGCAGAGGGCCCGTGCTTTAGATTACAGCAGTGCTTCTCCCTTTCCACATCGCTGGAGACGAGACCCTCAACTAGGCCGTCCCGCGCGTGTTTCGGCTGCCTCGTAAAACCCCATGCTCGTATTGTAATGCGTTTCGAAAATTTGCATTTTAGATTACAGCATGGGCGCCAGCGAGACTGGTGGGACGGAAGAGGCAAGCTGGCGGCAAAAACACACCGGTGCACGGCCGTTGCCCCGCCTGCCGCTACAACCTTGAAACGGTCCGTTAGCATCCCAGATGAACAGCCCTGGTGTCAATTTGAATAGCATAAATAAATAAAACATGTAAACAAAATGACTGGAAGCCGAATCGAATTCGAACAACAATCTGGGCCCCAGCACTCTCTCTGTGTTAATGGACAAATAGCTGGGGCATGGCGATTTAAAGAAAAACAAACAAAACAAACGAGGCTTGGAAACCTGATAACGGCAGGCCGTGGTCGGGAAGCGCCAGTTTGGACTGTGCACCTGGCACACACACCCAGCCAAAATCTAAAACAGTCAACCCATGACATCTATGTTTGTTTGGTGTCTGTCGTCTAAGTTTGATGTGAGAAGCTCTGCATGTCACTGTACCTTCAGTGACAATGCTTCACCATAGCAACAAACAGTGCCAGCATCACAAACATTTAATTGGGAACAAAGTGACTAATGCTAAATCCTGTCGAACTCTAAAGTGTTTCTGATTATTGCAGAAAATGATTTCTTTTCAGACAAAGACACAATTGCAGACCTCTCAAACTGCCATTCCTCCTTTTTCTCATTTCTCAAGTCAAATATCTAATCATGAAGCAAATCGGAGTGCTTATTGTTCAACTCACTAATCTAGCCCCTTCAGACCTGAATTATCATGCAGGGATGGGTAATATATGATCATGCCTTTTTTTCTATCCTTAATGCAACTAGAAATGAGGCTCAATCAAAAAAAATATGTTTTTGTTCATTACAATGGACATTGGGTCTCAACCATTGTAAAATAGCATAATGTAATCATGGATTTTTGTGTATTATCATGAAAATATCAACGAAGAACATCAATTGTATCATCTCAATGTATCATATTCATATTTTCACCAGTAATATATGTAGGATGTCAGCAACCAAACAGGATTGCATTTGCCCAAAAAATCATAAATCCTCATCTTCCTCTTCACAAGTGAAATTAATGTCTGCCATCATCCAGGAGCTCAAGGATGGCAAGAGCTGTATATCCTGCAAAGGGAATAATAGAATATTTTCAAGTTATTATCAACTATTGGAGTTTTTAAACAAAGATTCAAGAGAGACATTTTCAGACAACCCCTGACGTTTCCCTAAACTAGCTCACACTAATCTTCCTAGCAGGTATAAAATCACCACATACTTTTCTTCCATCGTGCTAAGCTGTTTCCGGCACCCCAGCACCTCTCCATCTCCTCCTTGTTCCGTGTTAACCCACATTTTTCTCTCCCTTTGTCTTTGATGTTGAAATGTCGATTTTATTTTATTTTCTTATTTTTGGTTTTTTGGTTTTGTCCCAAACCTGTGAGGGGGAGGGTCAAAGTCCCTTTGTTTATTATTATTTTGTGGTTAGGAAATATCAGCTCTCCTTCTCTCTCCCTGTATATCCAACAATAAAACACCGGCCCCCAGACAGATAACTCAGATCCCTGTTCCCTGCTGCTCTGTACTGCCGCTGGTTTTGTCGCACAGCGTGCATCAGGATCTGCCCTCAGCAATGTTGTTCACTCCCCCTTCTTTGCCCTGACATGCATCTCAATCCTAAAACTGACTACAGCATGTTCATTTTCTCTCTTCCCATTCATCAACTCCATGGCCTTGTCTCATATATGGTTATCAGCAGAGGTTTATCTATGCAGTACTGCAGCACTGTATACCTGTCCAGTGTTAATACCTCCAGCTCAAGTTTTTAATATTTTAAATATTTTTTTACATAGTATATTTAATACTATGCCATGCTAAATTTAAACTGCAAAAATAAAGGCAACACTTGAGTAAATGAGGGATCCTTTAAATGGGTGCAGTACCGTGAGTGTTCATGGGGGGTTCCACGGCCAGTACCGGCAGATAGGCCCACCCTCACGGCTGGGACTCTCCTAGCCCGGGCCAGGACTGGTTGAGCCCCAAAGAAAAGTATTCCACATAATGTGCAAGAGAAATTAGGAGGAAATAAGAGAACGGATACAGAATCAGCGGAGTAAACCTTTGGGAATAATGCAACTTAGGTGTATTTAATGTGAGCAGCTCAAAGGGCAGCATTTTATTTTGAAAAAGAAAAAAATTCAGTCGCTTCCATTTAATCTGATCTTCTCAAGGTTTTTTACACCCACACAGTATATAATGTATTTATTACAGATAACAGATAAGCAAGCAGGAAAAGGCTATCCATCTGTGGTGCCTTATTTTACCAACCGTGAATGTGTGCAGTAAGCACACAAAATTCGTGACCTGTCAACCATGAAAATGTTCCCCCACGAAAGCGTTAGAGCTGGCATACGCACACTACCCTGTGGCAGAAGAGGCAGAATGCAGGATAGAAGAGAAATTATGTTTCTTCTTCACTGTCACAGCATGGAAATCGTATATGGCCAGGCTATTTTCTCTTTTTGGGGGGGAGGTGGGGGGTGGCAGGTTTGGTGTCAATTCCATTTCAGTTCATTCAATTCAGGAATTGAATTCGAAATTCCCATAATAATATATTTTCCAAATTAATTAATTGAATGTCAATTCATTTCCTGAATTGACTTCAGTGACATGGAATTCACCCTAACTCTTGTGGTGGGTTTATAGAAAAGCTACATTTTAAATGGGTTTTGGGCCTCCCAAGCTCTCAATATAAGGGAGAGGGATAATTGACATAAAAAAGAGGGTATAACTGCCTACTAAATTGGGAGGAAAAAAAATGGGGAAAAATAGCAGAAAGAGAAAATAAATAGCATGATTTAATTTTATACACAACTGCAAAGTTTACAGTTTACACACTGTTTTAACAGGAATGTATATAATCTAGGCTGGGCATACAGCTATGCATAACATGCATTATGTAAATAATGCTTTGATAATTAAAGACATCATGCATTGGAGAGATGGGTCTTTCTCTGGGAGCGTAGGCCAGTGTCAGTGTTTGTAATGGCAGAATCCAAATGCATATTTTCTTTGGATCTTTTCTATGTAGTTTCTGAGTGTCCAGAACTCCAATGAAGCCAAAATAAAAGAACATGTAACTACTGTGGTAGTTGTGGCTCAACAAAAAACATTATCAACATAAAAAAGCCAAGTTACTCACAAAGCATATACTCTCTGTACAGCTGTTAAGACGGTCCAACTATTTATTCATCTGCAACCCCAAACAAAATCTAAGAGTAGAGACGTACGCGGACAAAGACTCAAAGTTTTCTAGTGGCCAGTTTATTGCGGCCACGAGGAGACAGTGCTTCGCCTTGGTAAAGTCATTCTTGTCATTGAGCATAAGACAGAGCAGATCTTTAAACCCAGCAAAACAGTGAATGTATAACATTGTATGACAGAAGTCTCAGAGATTAATGTTGTGCCATCAATAAGAAAGATGTTGCTAGTTACGTTGACCCTAACAAAACAACTGAGACGCCTGGGCTAAGATAAGGTTCTGCATAACCCTAACATCTCTGAGAACATACAGACAGATTAATGCTGTAGAGAGAGTGCCATAGGGAGGCTGAATGGACAGAAAAGCATATAGCATCTATATTCTCTATTCCTCAAGCATAGAGCAATGTATATAATATCATTATCCAAATACCAATGTATAATTTCCACTATAACTAATTAGGTAATAACCTTTTCATCAGGATACATTTCAATATATCTCGATATTGGCTAAGGCATGTACAAAGTCTTGGTCCTCAGGTGACACAGATAAAGTACTATTCCTAAATTCACTCTGCATACCAAATTATGCAGGAACTAAACAAGTATTCAAACTAGTTTTACAGCTACAGTGCCGAAGGTCATTGTTCCATCATTAATTTTGCATTCTATATCTTTCATTCTAATCTTAGTTTTCCATTTAATCTCTTTCCTGATTTTTACATGTCATTTTTATGTCTAGGATTTAGAATGTGTTAAGGTAGTTGAACTTCTGTAGGCTTGACATTGAATACTTCATTTTAATTGAATCGTGATTTGTATATTTTGACAAAGGTTGATCCACCAGATTACTCTGCCTACCAAATAATTCAGCAATTTAATTGATAATTGGCATCCTGTGTAATGATTATTAAATTAAATCAAATGAAATATATATTACATGTAGGATAAGTGAGGGGTTTTAACATGTAATACCACAGTTTTGCTTTGAAACTTTCCAATTAAACTTTTCAAGGCCCTACATTTAGGGAATATATAAAGAATATTTTTTTTGCCTGTGTGTCTTGTAATTGGCATCTGTGAACAGATGGTGTTTTTAGTAGAAGTAGATCGGAACAGATTATGTTATTGGTTGAAGGGGGACCAATGGGGAGAATTAATCATTTGGGGCATGGAGCATTTTTGATTAAGTAATCGGCAGGAAGATTAAGAAGGAGAAACAAATGCAAGAAGAAAAGCCACAAAATAAACCAAGTTTGGGGCTTTATTGTTTGGCCGTGTTTAGTTGTATCTGAATCCTTTGTGTTTACATGAGGTCAGAGGGCACATAAGTGAATGTTTGTAAGGACTGAGGGCCAGATTTACTAAAGAAATAGTCGCAACTCAAAAATAGTAGCTATAATGCGGATCTTTTGCTGTCGCAGATACTAACACATTAACAACCAAATTAACGCAATACAAAACACAGATTGTAAAATGCCTGCAACCCAAGCAACTGTACTTAAAAAAAAACCTGGATGCAAGAAATGTAAAGTTCACAACAACTTTGCTATATCTGGCACGGAATTTGATCGGGGTAATTCTTGGATGAAAGACACTCTCCTGTCTCATTCTGTTTTTCCTCTGTGTCTTTTCCTGTCCCTGATGACTGCTGCCATGTTTGGGAGAGACAATTCCTCATTGACATACCTTTTATAGAGTGTGACACAGGGGCGTTGCTAGGGCCTGGCTATTGTGCTATAGCCCTGGACCTTTTTCATTAGCCCTGGACCATTTTTGGCAAATTCATTCTTTTTTTTTTTTGTAGTGAAGTGTGTTCAGTGTTTGTATCAGTTATGCTCGACTGTGTTTGACGTTGAGCATTACTGACACAAACATGAACACTGCACTGCAAGTGTTAAATGTAGCCCACCCCCCTCCCCCTAACGCTAGCCTTCAATGACTGACGTCGCCGCCCTTCCCAGTCCAAAATACATCATGTTTTTTTCTGACTGTCTAAGTTGAGTTGGTTTGGTAAAAATTTATTTTCTAACACATTCTCGTGAGCAAGCAAAACTTCTGGTAGATTTGAAGGAATTAAATGGATGAGAAGTGAGAATAGAGAGGGGGGAAAATGAGTGAGCGAGTAAGAGTGGGTGTTCATTATGGAAAATATGTGAAACCGTTCACAATGTCAGTGTAGGCTTGTAGCAATCAATGGGAAAATTTGCAGGATTGGCTTTACTTTTAAACTTAAGGGCTGTTACGTTTCACTTTATTTCAACTTTTCAACTGTTGCAAGTGCTTAATGTCATTATAAATATAAGAACTATAATGATACATCAGTTTCATTGTTTACATTCAGTGTACATTTACTACACAGTAAGTACAATTATCGATTATTATCTAGACTAGGTTGTGGGCTCAGCCCCGGCAGTTTGCAATGTCTAGTCTTGGCATGAGCTAGGGCTCAAAATGCCACCTGCTATCAGGGGTGCAAAGAAGGGAGTCGTAATTAAGGAATGCTTTAGTAAATCAGACGGAATACTTAATCGGACTAATTTACAAAGTTGCACGTTCACCCCAGATATACATATGCATGAACAAATGTAACTATGTATTTAAACCAAAGGTGCAGAGTGACATAACCCCCGCAAATTACATTCTAGTGGCAATGTCACCCATGGTGACCGTTTAGTAAATCTGACATATATATTGTGACCTTGTTGTGCTTTTGTGTTCGAAAAGCAGTCACAGTCCTTTAGCAAATCCAGCCCTGAGAGTCTGTGGCCATTGTAGTTATTTCTGCACAAGACCCTGAAAAGTACCAAACTCACAGTGCTGTATAGGTATGGGGTATGGCCCACCAACCTGTAACTTGGCGGACGGCATACCTGCCATCCCAATCATGCTTGTCACATGATCACCTAGACCAGGAGTCTTCAATATAATATGGGAAGGACTGGGGTGTGTGCAGGCCTTTTTTCTCGCCCAGAACTAAAACACATTAATCAACTACGGTCTAGATTTAAGACTATATTTAGTTGACTAGTTGAATCAGGTGTTCTCGGATCCCCTGATAAGATTGGAGACCCCTGGTCTATACAGTCAATTTACATATTTTTTTGCCTTATTTATACATTATTATTTTATTTCTCTCATAAATATCTCATACACAAGAGATATTAATTTTATATTCATTTCTGCTGCAGCAACAGTATTACATGAAGATTTTGTAATTATTTTCACCACGTAAAGGTATTTGGGAGTGTTAGTTGGAATTCAAAGGCTCACTAGCTTGATTAATCAATAGAACCATGGCTGTGTTGGTTGTTTGAACTTTTCTCCATTTTGTTCCCACGTGTGAATTTAGTAGCATATCAATGAACATTTAATTAATTAGCCCCCTGATCTTTAATTGGCAGAGTTGATGAATACCCATGATTTTGTCTCTGATTGGCATACTCATTGCCTGGGGAATCAGTTGAGTATGTAAACGTGTTGGCTTGGAATCTTAGCTAATGCCCTGGTAGTTTCAAGAGCATTCTTACCCCCTGGGCATGAGAACTGGGCTGCAGGGCTTTCAGATCATCACAGGGGACTGGATAATGAGAATTACAGACTGTCAGATTGGGCCCTGATTGGCGGGTGGTGAGAGGTTGCAGAAGAAGTGTTAGACTCTCAGCTCTCCAACTCAATTTTGAAGGCTCCTACAGTGCCTGGGCTGCCAACTGCCCTTGTTTGGTCCACCGAGCTAAAAATAAGACCACTTCAAAAAAGTTTGAATTGAAGAAATGAATTAGTGTTGCAGTCACCCCTCGGTCACCACGTCCGGGCCAAGCAGCGTCTGAACCGGCCCCTTGAGGAGACGGCAGAGTGGGGGCGGGCTGCCGCCTATTTATCAGAGGTGAGGGGCATGAAATTGTCTCTTAACCTCCCAGTTAGGAGGCTTAATTGGAAATCATGATTTTAGCAGGGGAGGAGAGGGGAGGGGAGAGCTGTTGAAACTGAATGATGAATGACTGAGGTGCCCCGTGGCCACGGCAAGGGGAGGCAGGGTGGGAGGGGGGCGAGGTGATGTGGATGTCACCGAGCATAAGGAACGTAAGGATGGGCCAGCTTCCCATATTGTTAAAAGAGAGTGCTTTAAAAAGCCATTTCCTTACCACCCTATTTTCAAATATCAATTTTGGTTGTATGTTGCCTAAGTTGTAGCTGCTATTAGAACCCCCAACTATATGCACATGTCCCGGCACATGTTACCATGGAACAATTGTGTTTATTAACAAAAATGAAATGTTTATTTCTATCTTTCTTTAATTTAACTGATGTGAATGTGTCACATTGCCAGGGTAAAATGAAATAATAAAATTAAAGAATTTCTAGGTAATTTAACTTAATTTGCATGTACAACACTCCAATGGCATGGCTCCAATTGCATATTATACAGTATATACTGAATATTGAGTATCAGTTTGGTGATTATTTTTTCATATAAAATATTAGTAAGGTAGCAACTACTGTATTATATTGCTTTAAATATTTTCACTCACTGTCAAATATTATATGTGTATGTCTACAGACTTGTGTATATGTAACCCCACTGTGGAGTTCTTATTGAAACTAATTATTATATCAACCCTCTTTCCTACTTTGGTTCCAGTAAATAAATATTCCAGTAAACATCTAGTCTCTCATCCTACCACAGAGATTTCCAAAGTGTATGTGCAAGTTGGGCATCATGCTGAATACTTGAATACATGCTGGATGTATGTCAAATTACTTTTCAATATATTACAGCATTGAGAATATACTCCTAGAAGTACAGAGAAAACCTAGTTAAAGTTTCATGATGGGTAAATGCTAATTTCAAAGTGTCCAATGACAAAACTAAATGAATATTCATTACTCATGAATATGCAGATTATAATACATTTTAAAGTATACCCTGTTCTGACAGGGCAAAAATTCATTGCCATTTCAAAACCACGATGAGATTTTCCAATACACTGACAGAGATGTTTTAAAATGTTTTGAACTTGTCAGTTAAAATCCCCTAAATTGAGGGCAGCACACTGGCCACCAATTTAAAGGTTTCAAAATATTTGCTTTCAACAGCACAGACAGGGGTCAGCAAAGAGGTAGAACTGAAGGAAGCAGGAGGTAGGGAGAACAGGGATGGATGAAAACATTATGATAACACTTTATTTGACATTGTCATGAGCCTGACATAACACCTGTCAAACCAGCCATCACAGTGTATTACAGCTCATGAGAAATGTCAAAACACTCTAATGTAATATGTATGCAGCAAAATGTTCAAAACAGATTCAAAATAGCAGTTACAAAATGATCAAGAATGCTCACATTATGACGATGGCATTGTAATGTCTGTGTAATGACTGATCACGACAGGTATAATATCATTCTTATGACAGTGCGATGTAGGCTTCATTGTGTAAAGTTCAACTAAAGTCTTACCAACATGACTGTAGGAGGAGAGCAGCGGGGGGAGGGGAGACAGAACTTCATGGTGGAGTTGAGGAACACAGGTTCAGTGTTAGAATACTGTGCTTTGAAATCTTCAACTGGCAGAAACCAACCCTGTCTCTAACCGAGGGGATTTGAAACAGCAAGTTAAAAGTGGCTCCAACATGCCCTTTCTGGGGTATTAGGAAAAACCTCAGTGGATTTAACACCAATGAACTCATGTCCTGTCAGAACAGGATGTATGGTAAATACATATCATGTGCTGAATATTCATCGACTAATGAATATTCATTCAAATGCTTCATTAGATTATTTTAAATTAGCATATTGCACAGCATACAATTTCACCAAAATACTGATACTGTATGATGTTTTGCCAGTGCTTCTTTTCAAGGGGATTATTCAGGAGAATAATCCAAATGCTTCGTTATCACTTCACAAGACTGCTTTCATACACTTCTACCTGTAAGGTTTATCAATCAACAATGTTCAGTTCCACAAAAGCATGAACTTCTGGTCTGTGGAGAAAGAACACATGTATGGACAATCTTCAGTGTGGGAATAAATGTATTCAACTTCAAAGCTCTATTGGGGCTTTTATTTGTACAGCACGGCTGTACAGCATGCTTAAGGTCATTATGCCCTCACTGTGTAGGTGGAGGCCGCTCACCGATAGCCTATGATAGCGCTTCCATCCACAGTATAGAGCAGTGGTTACCAAACTGTGGGTCACATGATACACATGAAAAAATAAACTTGCTGTGTATTATACATTCTCCATATTCATTATACATTCACAGCAGTCACATTATACACTGTACTAACAGCACTAGTGACTAGTTTATATGAAGTTCATGCAGTATGCATGTTAAATATACTACACACTTTCAAATTCCATATTTGGAAATGTTAGGCTACATTTTAAGAAGGGGTGGACAATGGAATGTTTTGGAATTTGAAGCTGTTGAGTGTTTAAAATTGAACAAGGTACACTGAACCCAAACCGGCCAACGGTTGTTTGAAAAAGGAGTGAATTGCATGGATAAAAACAGATAAACAATATGGACAAAATATACAAGGAATGGTTTTGTAAATTAGTGAACACTGATGTGACTGCACATCTCCATTTATTTCATTGCACACTTTGTTGACCATTTACATTGGCACACATAACATGTACTTCTTTGGATGTTGTGAAATGTAAAATATATCATTGTTGCCAGGGTGATGTTACTGCATATGCTTTTACTGCAGGTTGATTTCTGTAAGAGTAAGAAATCAAAGTGCTATTATTAGCAGGGGTGTTGCAAGCCGTCATCGGCAGTTTCATGTGACGTGTGTGTTTATTCATAGCACTGTTTTTAAAATGTATTGCGCTTACAAAACTAGGATCAAATTTAGCACTAAATAATGAATCAATAATTTTTTTCTACATTTCTAAATTTTATAAACTAAAAAATTAAATAAATACTTACTGAGAGAAATGTTTATTGTTTGTTTCAATTTCACATGCTTCCAAGTGTGTGATATCAAAGGACCGCAAGCGGGTGCCAAGCGAAAGCGGAAGTGTGATAATGTCATCACCTGCTCTAAAGTATGAAACCACCTGATTTTGTGTTCCCAAGGCGTGGGAGTAGGTTGGCTCATGACTGAGCTGCTAGACGGATGTGTGACAGTGAAAGGTACCATTATTGAATACCATTGAAGTGCTGCAACTTTATATTCGTTTGTTTCCATATTTTTGTGACAGTGTTTTGTTTATTAGTGGTTTTCTGCCCCAGCTTTAATATCTGTCACTGTAAATACGCATCACTCTGGGTGACCACCCTCCCACGTCTGATTCTGACTCCACCTGTTCTCCATTGCCTGTGACCACTCAGCTACAGGCTTAATGAGTAAGTAATTAATATCAACATTGTTTACAAGACAAGTTACACCTTTAAAATTGCATTTTGTTTTGATAATAAGTGAAGATTATGTAAGCACATTAAAACCAAAGAAGCATTTCCCCCCAGTTGCATATCGATTTCATATTTAATCACCAGACCATGAAGATTCATACTCAAATGAAAGGTATATCCAGCCATACTTTTATCTTAACTTTTTTTCAAGTTAAGCAAAGGTTATCGCCTAAATGAATGGTTGGGAATCACACTGGCAAATATGCTGACGTAAATGGCATGGCATGGCATCTTGGCATGTGGGTGAATGTCTCCAGTCATTTTTATATGCAATAAAATACAGCAATGGGGAATTTACTTCACTCTTTACATCTTTCACAAAATGCAAAAGCCTCAGCTGTGGGGTTCATGAACATTTAAATGGTTGTTTTTAAAAACCTTTTCTTTTTCAGAGTTGATCTTAGCACAAATCCACCAATGCTCTCAACGGTCAACAAGTCTGTCGTTGGAACAATTGGAACAAGTATACAAGAGCATATATATATATATATATAGCCTGTAGCTGGGGGAGAGAGGTGCAGTTAGGAGAGCAGAAGTCTGTACTAATCCAACATGACAGGGAGCAAAGGCCCCTGCACACAAGCTGCAGAAATGGCCAGTTTGACGTCCAGCGCGTGCAGCTCATTTGAATGAGAGCTCTGATTCAGCTTAGGGTTTTGCAGAAAAATGAAAATATCATGAAAATGTGCCATTTGAAGCCACATTTAATGCCACTATTGTGTTTTCTCAACTTCCCTGTGTCTAAACTGTCAATATGTGACATAAATATGTTTTGTATGGAATATTTAAAGCAGGACAAAGCATTGGTGTGTTACGATGGCCACATTGTGTTAAAATGACCTCTGGAAGCCCAAAACAAATCTCAACATTTTTTTTTACATGAAGTGTAGATTCCATGAAAGTTATACTTTTGAAATTATGGACGGGGGCGTGGCCGGGACGTCGAGGATGTAGGACACGTCTCTCTATTGCTCCTGAGTTGGTGACCAAATTTATATATTTAATCTTGCTAAATCGTGCATGTCTTTGGTGGTCAAGCGTCTAAAGAGTCCTTTAAACGATTCACACTATACTTGAGGACTTTGAAATTGAAATGTCATCTAACCGACCGAAAACGGAGTCTGCAAGAGCAGGCCGTAATAAGCCTGCGCCCTCTCCTGAACCTGATCCGCTCCCAACATCGGGTGCTACAGCTAGTGCTGACAGCATGACAGTACTGACCGCGGAAATGTTACAATCCATGATGGGCTCTCTCAAAACCGATATTTTTAGTAAGATTGACACTTCAGCTACCACTCTCAGATCAGAGATGATACTAGTCAAAGACGAGCTTAAAAGATCTATCGAGAGGATCCAGAATAAACTCGACGCACATGGAGTCGTTTTATCGGAGCTGGAGCGCGGTGCTACAGATCACAGCACTCGGATTACCGAGCTAGAGGCGAATGTCGGCTCACTAACAACTAGGGTGACATACCTGGACAACAGATGCGAGGACCTGGAAGGTAGAATGCGGAGGAACAACATCCGTCTTCTGGGAATACCGGAGGGTGTGGAGGGCTCGCGACCGACAGAATCCGTAGCCGGGCTGCTTCAGGAGCTGCTCGGCCTGGATGAGAAACCGCTGCTAGACCGGGCCCATCGCACCCTGCGGAGCCGACCCCGGGAGGGTGAACCTCCGCGACCATTTGTCATCAGGGTGCATTTCTTTCACGTCCGAACGACATGCTGAAGAGTCTGGAGATGCTCCTCTCCTCTCTAAAGGGTAGAAGAGTCTCGATATTTCCGGACTACACCACGGCTGTGGCCAAGAAGCGGGCTAGTTTTGGAGATGTGAAGCGCCAGCTGCGCGCCTGTCCGGGCGTGAAGTATGGTCTCATCTACCCTGCGGTTCTGAGACTGACCCTGCCGGACAGCTCCACACACAGGTTTGAAGACCCGGCTGTTGCGGCCGATTTCATCAAAAACAGGGTGAAAAAAGCTGTTATGCCACCGCCGGGTCTGTAGCTCAAAATATCAGTTGGCTGGTCTGGTTGGCAGGCTAGTTAGCGGGCTAGCTGGTAGGCAGATTAGCTAGTGAAGTTGGTCTTGCAGTGCTCATTGTTGACATTTGAACGCAGCTGTTTTTATTTTATTTTCAGTACATGTTGGAGAGTGAAGCTAGACTTGCAGAGCTCATTGTTGACACTTGAATGTAGTGGGTTTTTATTTTTATTTTCAATACATGTTGATGAGTACATAGCGGACTACTCACATTAATGTGATATAATGTGGAGATATATTTTATTCCACTTACATTACTGCCTACTATTTGTGTCATTCTCATTTCATTTTGTTTTGATCTGAGCTGCCTGCACTGTCAGTATTTGGCTGTTTACATGGTTGAGGCTCAGTTTTGCCACTTTATAGATTTTGTACCTCTCTTAACTGAGTTAGTTTTCCTCGGGTCCTAATGTTATTGGAGACCGACTTATGCACATTTGTTTTATTCTAGTTCAATGGTCACAAATCTCAGGTAGCTAAGAGTAAGCTAGCTAAGTTGGTATGCGTTGCTCTAAAGGTTTTTTGCATTTAGGGGTTTGCTCGCATCTCAGTTGGGGAGATGCTTCGGCAAGAGGGATTTTTGTGGGAGGGTTTTTTTCCTTCTGTATTTGTGTTTTGTTTTCTTGTGTTTTGTCACTTGTTTTTGTTTTTTGAATTTGCACTATTGAGGTCAGCCAAAATATTTAGCTTGTATTATGTCTTGTCCTTAACATGTCCCCTCTCTCTTAAGACATGACTCAGCCTGACGTAGCTCATCCTGCTGGAGGGAATGGTTTTAATTTTCTCACATGGAATTGTAGGGGCATTAACAACCCAGTTAAACGCAGTAAGGTTCTCCACCACCTCCATCAGTTGAAAGCTCACATTATCTTCCTCCAAGAAACTCATCTCAAGGTATCACAACACTCATTACTTAGGTGCAGATGGGTGGGTCAGGTGTTCCATTCCTCATTTCAGAGTAGGTCAAGAGGGGTGGCTATCTTACTTCACAAATCGGTACCTTTTATATGTTCTAATGTGATAGCTGATCCCAATGGTAGATATGTAATTGTCAGTGGTAGGTTATTCAATATGAAGGTGGTTCTTGTTAATATTTATGGTCCTAATTGGGACAACGGTGATTTTTTCAAATCGGTTTTCTCCACACTCCCTGATATGTCCTCCCATATGTTGATCATAGGCGGTGACTTTAACTGCTGGTTGGACCCACATTTGGATCGATCCTCCACTAAATCTACTACTTTATCAACCTCAGCTGGGGTTGTCCGTACCTTTATGTCTGATTTCGCTGTTTCAGACCCTTGGAGAACATTTAATCCATCTGGGAGGGCATACTCTTTTTTCTCTCCGGTACACCACACTTTTACGCGCATAGACTACTTCCTTGTAGATGATAGACTTCTCCATTCCATATCTTCGTGCTTATATAATCCAATTGTGGTTTCGGACCATGCCCCTGTCACTATGGGAGTAGTCTTTCAAACAGCTAATAATCAGAGACCGCCTTGGCGGCTTAACACTCAATTACTCAGTGACGAAAATTTCATTAACTTTGCTTCGGCCCAAATTGACTTTTTTATGGATACAAATAGAACCCCAGGTATCTCTGCGTCTACCCTATGGGAAACTTTGAAAGCTTATCTCAGAGGTGAAATTATTTCCTACACCACATATGAGAACAAACTTAAAAAAGATAAATTGTCCATGCTAACACGTCGCATTGCCCAATTAGATAATGTATATTCCATTTCACCGTCTCCAGATATTTATAAGGAGCGCTTAACTTTGCAAGCAGAATTTGACACTTTGCTAACAGATCAAGTTACTGAGCTGCTTGTCAAGTCTAGGAGCACCTACTATGAACAGGGAGACAAAGCCAGTAAGTTATTAGCACACAAGTTGCGTCAAGTTTCATCCTCACATCAAATTCCCAAAATTCATACATCATCCGGAATATCATTAGACCCTAGGGAGATAAATGATGAGTTCAGAAGTTTCTACCAGTCTCTATATACTTCTGAAAGTGATGCTGATTTATCAGAATTTGATGACTTCTTCCACTCCTTGATGTACCTTTAGTCAACCAGGATTTGGTTAAAGAATTAGAACAACCAATCACTGTTGAAGAATTGTCTAGAGCTGTCAAATCCCTTCAATCTGGGAGAAGCCCAGGGCCTGACGGTTACTTGACAGAGTTTTATAAAAAGCTTTTCCCCAAAATAGCCCCTATTCTAATTGAAATGTATAATGAAGCATTTGTTAATGGTATTCTTCCACAGACTCTCACTCAAGCGACTATCTGTTTGATTCTTAAAAATAATAAAGACCCTCTTGAATGTGCATCATACCGTCCAATTAGTCTGTTAAATGTTGACTATAAAATATTAGCCAAACTTCTGGCAACACGCCTGGAAACAGTCCTCCCATCAATTATCTCTCCTGATCAAACAGGATTTATTAAAAATAGACATTCATTCTTCAATCTTAGGCGACTATTTAATATCATGTACAATTCCTCTGACACCAACACCTCTGAGGCCATCATATCCCTGGACGCGGAGAAAGCGTTTGACAGGGTGGAGTGGAAGTACCTTTTCTATACACTAAATAAATTCGGCTTTGGTTCAAAATTCATTACTTGGGTAAGACTTCTGTATCGTCCCCCAAGCCTCTGTCAGGACTAATAACACTCAGTCAGGCTGTTTCCCTCTGCAACGGTCAACACGCCAGGGTTGCCCTCTAAGCCCTTTATTGTTTGCTCTCACCATAGAACCCCTTGCAATAGCACTTCGTTCCAACCCTCTTATCAAAGGTATAGTTAGATACGGACATGAGCACAAGGTGTCTTTATATGCAGATGATTTATTGCTATACACATCTAATCTTTCTGTTTCTGTTCCTGCTGCCCTTGCTACTATTACATCCTTTGGTCATTTATCAGGGTATAAACTGAATCTCAGTAAAAGCGAATTGATGCCGCTTAATGTGACTGCGGAAAAATTCCCATTACATACCTTGCCATTCAGAGTTGCTCATAGTTGTTTCACTTATCTTGGTGTACAGGTCACGAGTCGATTTGAAAACCTTTTTCGGGCCAACTTTTCCTCGCTTTTAACCCGCACTAAGGATGATTTTGAACGCTGGTCAGTGATGCACCTCTCTTTAGTAGCGAGAATTAATTCTGTTAAAATGAACACACTCCCTAAATTTTTATATCTCTTTCAGTGCCTACCGATCTTTCTTCCCAATACATTTTTCAGAAAAATAGACGGCCTAATCCTACCTTTCATATGGGATAAGAGGACTCCTAGGATACGAAAACAGCTCTTGCAGAGACCCAAGTCAGACGGAGGTTTGGCGCTACCAGATTTTAGATTTTATTATTGGGCGGCTAATCTTAGGGTCATTCAGTTCTGGTTGCGAGGTGGAGAGATGTCCCCATCCCCAATTTGGTTAAAGATGGAAGCTGCTTCATCTATACCGGCATCATTGTCTTCCCTCGCTCATTCCTCCATTACAGGCCCTTATTCCTCTTTCACCAAGAATGTATGTGTCAAAACAACATTGAGGATCTGGAATCAATTTAGACGCCATTTTGGGTTTCAGACAACCTCTCTTTCTGCTCCGGTGGCCTCGAACCCTGCTTTTGCCCCATCTATGGTTGATAGTGCTTTCTCAATATGGTCTAGTCTTGGTATAAAAAGGTTTAGAGATCTCTACATTGACAATACATTTAGTACGTTTGAGCAACTAGTAGTTAAATTTGGTCTTCCCAGGCATCATTTTTTAGATTTTTACAGATCCGGAGTTACGTCCGCAATTTGGATCCTCGTTCCCCACCCTTCCCTGTGAAACACAGTTTGACACCTTTCTTACCCCGCTTCCCACTCTGAAAGGTACCTTGTCAATAATTTATAGACAAATTTGTTCTTTGAGAATTGCCTCACTTAATGACATTAAATCCTCATGGGAGGAGGAACTGGGGAGGGAATATCTGATGGGCTGTGGGAGAGGGCACTCGGAAGGGTACATACCTCTTCGATCTGCGCCCGACATGGTCTCATTCAATGCAAAATCATTCATAGGGCTCATTGGACCAAAGCGAGACTAGCGAAAATTTACAAAGACATAAATCCTAACTGTGTGAGGTGTAACCAGTCTCCTGCTAATCATGTGCACATGTTTTGGTGTTGCTCATCTCTTGATGGTTTTTGGAAAGATATTTTTAGCACTCTTTCGGAGTATGTGACACACAGATCAAGCCAGACCCTTTTATTGCGCTATTTGGGGTGCCCTCGCCCACATTGCAACTGACCAATATTAATAAGGATTTTATCGCCTTTGTTACCCTGTTGGCGAGGCGATTGGTTTTGCTTGGTTGGAAATCCTCTGTACCCCCTTCTCATGCTCTTTGGATTAAGTCTGTTTTAAATTGTATAAAGCTGGAAAAAATTTGGCACACACTCAAAGGGTCTCTAAACAAATTCTGTGCAATGTGGACCCCCTTCTTTTCTTATGTTAAGCAACTTCATTTCCCTGTTATTCCAGAGTGATGTGTGTGTGTGTATATATATATACATATTTTCTCCTCTTTATTGATGTCCTTGTTGGATGGAGGTGGGGGCGTGGCAAGCTCTGGTGATGTAGGAGGCAGGGTGTATGTGTACATGATGTCTGTGAGGGACTGTGCTGAGTTGGCTGGCCTGCGGACAAGTGCATTGAAATATGTATACTTGTATTTATTTATTTTCTTTTTTTTTCTTTATTTTAGTTAATTTGTTTTGATTTGATTTGATTTGATTTGATTTTTTTTTTTTTTTTTTTTTTTTTTTTTTTCTTTGAGGGTGTGTTTTTGTACCTCATCATGTTCTGGTGTGTTATTGTATTGTCGGATGTGTTTTGTGTTTATGCCGAACAACTCATGAGGACAATTATTTTGTGAATGTTGATTGTGCAGAAAATCCAATAAACAAAGTTATAAAAAAAAAAAAAAAAAAATATGGACGAATAAACCCACCAAAATGAAGTAAAAATAATAATCAAAATGCCCCTTGGTATTGTAAAAAAAAATCTCATAATGCCTCTTTTCACAATGTTCAATGTCATATCATATTGCAATATTCACAATGCTGTATCAAATTTTCATAATTTCAGCTTTCACATCTCTCAATTTCATTTCATAATGGCCATATTCACAATGCTCCATTTCATTTCTTACTGCAGGTTTTCATCATTCTGTACTTTATTTCATAATGACACTTCCCACAATGCAGTATGTGTCTCCTCTCGTCTTCTTTATTTGTGCAAGCTCTCCTACAGTACAGTATGTGGCCAGTAGGGTGTGAAATAGTCACTGTCTAAATTGGTGTAATGTACACATTTTGTGAGATGTGTTTTACTTCAAGGATTTAGAGTCGGTGATGTATTCCAATGTATTTATGTATATGTGTATGTATGTTTCATCCAGCTTGGTGTGCAGCTTGTAATCTACTGTACACAAAGATCAAAAAATGGTACTGTTTTATGAGAATTATTGTACATTAAATTGTCCACATTTTCCAAACCCAGATCCCACTCCAGATAGCAGTACATGGAGCTAAATGCCTGAAATGTGGTTACAGTAACACACTGTATGAAGTAAGCTGTGGATAGTGCTCGAATGAAAATGACATGAGAAAAGAGGTGACTTTGCTAGCTTGTCCCAAGTATTTCTGCAATCTGTAGACATCAGTGTTTCAGGTCAAATACAATTATTTTGCTGATATGGTACAGCTCCTGCCTCTGGATAATTCCACAAATCAACCAATACACTCAAGGGTCAACAACTCTGTCACTGGAACAGCAATAGTTGTTGTACCAGAAAGTATCTGCAGTGCTCGTCAATATCACAGAGCAGTTGGGTCTTTACTTCTAATGAGCTAATCACTTTCTGAAAAGGGAGGTCTACAATGTTTGTGCATTTGCTAACTGGGTATCGACAGCTAGTAGTCAACTACTGTTGCTGTTTCTTACATGTAAACTCAGGCTCATTTTCATATTAACTGGAGTTAAAAACTCTTGTTTTGCTACCTTCATCTAGCAGTAATGTATAGACTGGTTGTCGCTACCTTTCATAACCATACTGTGTGTTAACGTACTGTACTAAGCACAAACAGGATACTTGCAACATGGTAGCCGTGACACTTTTTCAAGTTTTACTACTGAAACTAATCATATGCTGGCTACATGAACGGCATTATTATATGTAGAGCACGTGTCGAAAACAAAACAAGAAGGCAACAAAAGCATACTGTATATATATAAGCGCCTCCTCTTGGCAGCCTGATCATTTTCAACCAACCTTGTTTGACTGATTTGGCTGCTCAAAAAGTGACCAACCTGCTTCATTATTTACTGCTTACGCACACCGTTTAGCCGCTGCCAAACAGTTATTTCAGCGTTTCATTTCATGTTTGTTTTTAAAAGAACCTAGACGAAACAGTCACCGGGAGGGAGGAGAGGGAGGGGAAAGGGGGTGGGGGGAGACCAAAGCATGAGATTTTGTTATTAATATCGGACTCTTTCACCTTTCTGCTTTCTAATTATATTAGGATTAATTGGCCGGGGTCTGAGGGACCCGTGTATGGGGAAATTACAATATTAATCCTGAGCTCTGTGCTGATGTGACTTCCAGCCTCCGGGTGCAGCCCCGTTAATTAGTCTCGCTGTTAAGTGCGATAAACAGAACGCGTGCAATAAACAGGGCCCAGATGGGGGTCCTGTATCTGTATGCAGGGCAAGTGGGACTACAAACTGGGCCCGGTTTTGGGCTACATCCATGAGAGAGGCTGACGAAATGGGCCCCTCTTTGTTCAGATTGTTGGAGTCTTGGGGCAGGCCTCTGCTCAGAGCCCTGACTGGTGGGATGAGGAGCGGACTCAGAGCCCTGGAAGCAGCACAGTGTCTGTGGACAGAGACATGGGCCTTGTTCGTCTCTGCCTGGAGGACTGAAATGTAAACAAGGCCTTTTTAAGAGCTCAGAGCCCAGGGACAGTACAGAGCTCATTGGAAGGCTCAGAGTCGCAGATTCTATACTCACCAACGCTTTCAATATTAAGAATGTGGAGGTAAGTTTCTAGTGGGGTCCATAAAATCTGTATGGGAATCCTGACAAACAGTGCATTGTAAACCTCAGCCAATGAATGGCGTAGTCTGGGGATACTTGTGCAGTAAATCAGGCTCAGACGTGACATACACTGTGAGCAGAGAACAGGGCTGAAAGCCTGGGGTCTGAAAGGTAAGCATGCCATCAAATGTTCTGGTCTTGGCCTGGCCCGCCGCAGCCCAGTGCCACTCTGATGTCAGAGCACTGCAGAAGCATGTCTCTCAGATCTGCAGTTACCTGTCTTTCCCATTACCCAATCCTCAGCGGGTCTCCAGTCCCCTCTAAAGAGGTTGAATTGGACAGCTCATAATGCTTGTAATGTGCATTTATCATCCATTTGTTTATTTATTTTCTCTTTTTCCTTCCCTTCACTGACCTTTTCCTCAAAACTGTTCAAAATAACCTGGAGGCTCGTGATATAAATCAGATGCTAACCTTTAAGGGGCGGGGAATGGGCATGCTGTTCTGTATGTTTTGATACAGGACGGGAGAGCTTTGAGGTTCTGAGCTCTTTCAGTGCTGCTCTGTGGGTGTCCTGTGCTTCTAATCAATATGTCTCTGGTCCAGTAGGTTTTACAGTATTTTGTTATATATTTGCTCAGCAGATATCATAATCTGTGATAATTTACTGCATGTTCTTCACATTTAAGTAGACACATATTTTCCTGAAGAAATGCAGGTTACAGTAAGTAGCCTACTTACTGTAAGTACTTAACCATGCTAATGTGGATCCGTTTTTTCATTTTTATTTAGCGAGAAATTTTTATTTAGTTCATCTAGCCCTCAGTCATATTGCAGTATAATAAGAGTAGGCCCCAGGTTCAACATAATGTGCCTTTAATATAAAATAATGTGCTTTTAATACAAAATTACACAAGCAGTTAGTTATGAAACATTATGAAAAATGGTTCTTCAGTAATCAAAAACCTGTAATACCTGCTTCATTTCACTATTCGATGTTAAACACAAAGTGAGTTGCAGTTGATTGAATATGTAAAACAAAAACAACAAAAGCCAAGTTGCTCACATATAAAAAAGCATATGCTCTGTACATCTGTAAAACACAATTCCTAAAATCAGTCCGCATACCAAACTTTCACCAATATATTTCACAGAAACTAAACAAGCACTATTCCAAAGCAATGCTTCTCATATTTTCCTACACTCATTCAAGTAACTTGGCCCTGTGTTTCTTCAGTTTGTTGTCTGATCTCTCATTAGGTTTTTTCAAATGTTATGAAACATCCCACATAACATCACAAAACAATATTATGCATAGGTTACATGCAAATGATAAGAAATAATTGTACACTGTAGAAATTATACATCTCTCAAAAGCAATATTATACTTTTTTCAGTTAATATTACATAGTTACCAAGCATGCTAGCACAACAGACAAGCATGACAAGACATGGCATGTCTTTCAGGTTTTTTTAAACATGTTCTATTGGTTAAAATAGCATTACATGTGCACATCCTTATTTGTAAGGTCAGATATTGATAGATATTGACCAATGAGGAGCTAAGGCATAACATATGGGAACAAGTCCCCCCCAATTGTGAAAATACTGTAGTTCATTTGTTGCCCGTAATAATTAATTTGAAAAAGGTGCATTGCAAAGATTTTTTTCCTCTCCAATTACTTGTGTGATACCATACAGCAGGGGTATTCAAATCCAGGCCTCGAGGTCCGCAGTGTCTGCAGGTATTTGCTCCAACCACGCACTACACCACCTGATTTCACTAATTAGCTCGCTTCCTGGACCAAGGAGGTAAACTAATTATTCAAAATCAGGTGATGTAGTGCGTGGTTGGAGCAAATACCTCTAGACACTCGAGGCCTGGATTTGAATACCCCCGCCATACAGGATGAGCATTAAGACCTAGCAGATGCCTCAGGCACCCCTATAGGAGTTGTGATTGGAGAGAGAGTGGGACTGAAGAGAGTGGAGACAGTGAGTATTCAGTCTGAATAGAGTTGCGAGCGATCAGCACAGAAAGTGGATGGGGAATGTAATACCGTACATGTGACGTATGCCGTGTATCTGTGTACACATTGTACACATATGAGGAACGGTAAGCCTGCTGCCAAAAAAAAAGTTGATGGTGAAATCAGGGAGTTTTTCCTGCACAGGGTTAAAATAAGTGATCCCCAAACGAATCTCAACTTGCCTTTATCTGACTTAACTTCCCCCAAAGTTATTTGTTGTAGGAGGTATTATAATAAAGGGCATACCTACATAGTGCTAGTTTTTTTGGTCATTTGTTTGATCTCATGTCATCTTGTTTGCATGAGATTGTGTGTGTGTGTGTGTGTGTGTGTGTGTGTGTGTGTGTGTGTGTGTGTGTGTGTGTGTGTGTGTGTGTGTGTGTGTGTGTGTGTGTGTGTGTCAAGCAGCAGTCTCTCTTGGGTTTCGAAGAAGTGAATGCCCTTTTACAATTATTATTAATATACAGTAGTATTATTAGCAGCAAGCAGTATCTCATTTTTGAGTTTAGTTTTACTAAACCAGCTCACCAGTTAGGTAGCTAGCTAGCATTTTACAATGATAGGTAATCAAAGGATTATAACAGACCTTGGATATTTCTGAATTTCATGGAAGATAAATGGACGAATTAATTTTTAATTTAAAAAAATGTGTTTATAAATTCCCAAAGTTTGCGAGGTTGGTAGGTAGTGCTAGCCTTATCTCATTGTATTGATTTCGCATGTAATAGCATTAGCTACCTGGTTTATTTTCCAACAGGGTGGCTTGATAGTAGCTAGCCACAGGACAGGACTGTTGGCTAATGCATTTCCTGTCACTCAGTAACAGTGCATGTCAAGTAAGTTCTTTTGAAGGTTTGAGGGTGAAAATTCAGAAGGTGGAAAGGCTGTTTATAAAGTTTTAGCCAACTACTGAAGGTTCTTTTATTATCCAAAAGTTATAGACGTTATGCCCTTGATGGGGAGAATTAGGGGCATGGAGCATTTTTGTTGAGGTAATCGGCAAGAAAATTAAGAAGGAGACGCAGAAGAAGAAGAAGCGTAAGAAGCAGTAGAAGAAATGCAAAATAACCCAAGTTTTATTGTTTTTCTGTATGAAGTTATATTTCCTGTGGGATTAAAGTGCCAAACTCTCAGTGCTGTATAGGTATGGAGTATGCCCTGCCAACCCATAACTTAGCGGATGGCATGCCTGCCATCCCAATCTGTGCATAGGTAGCAGTTAGATGCAAATTGCATCCAAGCAAACTGTGTAATGTGCATCTCTGGTGCACACTACACAGTAATTGAATGTTATGTGGAGCAATTTCTAAAATTCCCTGGAGAGAAATTCAATATTACAGCTGTCACAGTGTACATGCAGAAACAAGTAGCGATACATATTCATTTAAACGACTAAAAACAATGTTGGGATTAACATTCAAAACTGAAAATTGCAACCTGGTCAGTTTTTCTGTGTCATCCTGATTGGTTGACCATGTTAGTTCCAGCTCCCAGTGTTTGTATGTGTGTGTTTTATGTATCTGCTGTGGTGAAGGTTTGTGTGCCTGCTGTGCATTGACAAGGTGTGGCTAGCATCATTACCACGTGTCTTTCAAATCTCAGTCCTCTGTTGCTTTCATTAATTAGCCTCCAGACTTCCAGCCATGTATCACCCTGATAGCACTTCAACAGAAACAGAATTAAACCAACCTGCCTCAGGTTTCTGTCAGGCAAGAAGACAAGGAGAGGGAGGAAGCATCTGGAGTTCTCATTGTCAGAAGCAACCACATTTGAATCATGTTTGATTTCATAAGCTGTATTTGAGTTAATCATTTTCCAGACTACTCTTAATGAACACCTCAAAATGTTATAAAGTGTTTGAAGACCAAAAAGGTGTATTTATAATATATGAAATTGAATTCCTCCCATAAAAGAGCTTTTACATTATTTTGCTTGTCTCTAAAGGAATGTAATAATGCATACAATTGTATCATATTATTGCACACACTGACATTCATTAATTAGATTATAGGAGATCATTTTACACTGTATTTTACTGAGTTTGACATCTGGCTGGGAAAATCAGGCAACAGAGTGAATGGAAAATCATCACCATGGTAACCCATCATTCTTTGTTATTTGCAAGGACATTTTTTGATTGGGTGGGGCTGACATAAAAGATAACACCTTCGTGGCTTTCATTCCACTCAGTAATGTAATATGACCCTCTTTGAGAGTGGTCTGTCTTCCCCTGCTACTTACATATGATATTTCTTTGTGACATGGCAACCTAATCCAACTACTTTTACATTCAGGCAGTTTACAACTCAAAACATATTAGCTGTAATGATATATATATTTTAGCCTTACATTATCATTTCTAATTTTAAAAAAATTGTTAGATGATGAGGCCTGGATGTGCTCAAATGTCAGCGGCAGCAACTGACATACAGACTCAGAGAGCTGCCACATGCACAACTCTGCATGGTAATCAGGGGAACATCATATGCTACCTGGCACCCATTTTAAAGGGCCCAATGGTTACTAGGAAGCATAGGGGTAAATGTCAAGCAGTGCTTACAGCTCTTTGCAGAGGAAAGATAATGGGCTTTTAAAATTGTGAGGGTCACTGAACCTCGGGTGCATGTTGGCCGAACAATGATTTCTCTCAGATTAGCTCATTGTCATTATGAATTTGGTTTATGCATTTGTTCAACCTATTGGACGAACACACACACACACCAAACATTCGCACGCTCGCACGCACACAGAAAGAGACAAAGAGAATGCAGAAGCACGGGGATCTGCTTGTTCAGTACCAGACATATGTAATGCATCGCACTTGATAATGTTGCTCCTTCCTTGTAATTCAGTGACTTGGCATTTCCCCAATCTCTGGCGCTGAGGCATGTGACAGGTCCACAGAACAGATTAACAGTCAGCAAGTCTCCTGGCTCCTGGCTCCTTGCTGGGCTTGACTTCAATGACGAAGACCAAGAGCTGTTTCAGGGAACAGGAAGCATGTTTTCCATTCTGGGGGTCAGTCTGCTGTGTAAAACAACAACAGCAAAACCTAATAAATTAACATTGGATATTATATAGAGCCCTGCTTCAGTGTAAATGAATAATATTGAATCCTGATTACTCACTTGTACTCTAATTTGAATAATTATGATCCTTATTTTTATAATTCACATCCTGAGTTCACTAAGTCTAAAGTCTTTTTTTTCATTCAGAGCTTTGAATCACTCATTGAAATGAGGGCTCAAGTGAATAACTGGAGATTGGGAAAAATAACAATAACAAGAGCTAAAAATTAATAAACGGTGGGCTCGCATTTTTAAATGGATAGTTTGACAGTAATTTCTAGGTAAGAGGGGGATTTCTTTATTATTTTGATCTTGTGGATCTGAACAGACCCAGAAAATGTGTTTGACAGGATTATAATTGATTAATTATTCATTTTTTGTATAATCAAGAATAACATAGCCCATCTGTATTTACTACTGAGTATTACTGTTGCTACAGGACCACCCCAGCCACATCAATATACATTAGCTTGTATTGTTCTCTCTCTCTCTCTCTCTCTCTCTCTCTCTCTCTCTCTCTCTCTCTCTCTCTCTCTCTCTCTCTCTCTCTCTCTGTGTACTCTCTCACTCCCACTCTCTCTCACTCTGTGTGTGTGTGTGTGTGTGTGTGTGTGTGTGTGTGTGTGTGTGTGTGTGTGTGTGTGTGTGTGTGTGTGTGTGTGTGGATATACAGTAAATATTTGTGTATGTGAAAATGGATCCAAATCGTTTTCCTAAGCACATACCCCTTTAGTGGGAGAGCTATATATAACCTCAGACTAATGCTTTGCAGCTTAACTGTTGTTACCTCTTAAGGTCTTTCGACACAATGTCTGTTGCATTTCTGCAAGAAGAAAATTCGAAAATATTTGTTTCCAATACAACGGTGCAATACAACGCGACAAACACAGCCCAAGACAAAAAGTCCATCAGCAATGATGTAGTAGTCATTTTGCTATCCAAAAGGAAAATATAGGGAAGGTACTGGGTGCAACCTGTCTTGGAGAAATGGAGGGAGTAGGGAGAATTTCATTGGCTCATTCAATAGCTTAAACTGTACCATGACATATTTAAAACATATTTCAGAATGTTGGTGGGGCAGTTTGAGATACTCCTATAATTGCTTCCACCAACATCAAATGTCAACAGCTGAATGTTGAGCTGAACAGCCAGATATTGCCTTTAATTTCATTGTTTGTAATCTTTGTGTTTTTGTGATATAGCTCTGGGTGTTTATCGGTGGATGTTTTCGGTAACATCTTGGATGTTTTTTGCCAGCTGTTGCCAACTCAACCAGGAGGGGGCAAACGTGAGCAACATGTGAATCATGTGAACAGCAGTGGACCGGAAAAATCATGTGTGAACAACAGAGGTTGTTGGTTGGTCCAGAACTGGTGGTCGCATCCGAAAAAACACAGAAATGGAAGTCTCAATTTAAAAATGATGGATCACGGCAGTACAGCAATTTCACAGCTGGTCTGCAAGCAGCCACACAGATAAACATGTAATTATGTATTTTTTTACGTGTGAAAATTTTGGATGAAAAAATTTGACTTAGTGTGCAAAGACCATTAGCCCCTAAATGAGCCTGTTTTGTTTTTGCCTGCTAGAATCATGTTTCTATTCATCATATTAAGTACAATGGGCATTCCATGCAATGCAGTAAGTAATTAAATTAAATTAAATTTTAAAAAACGAAAAAGTAGCAGGCCTTTTTATATTGCTATGAAAATATTTATCCATTGTATGCTGTTCGCCTGAACTGCTGGTTTTCCCACCTATGGAATCCCAGACTGGTATTTCTACAGTCCCCTTGCGAGTTCACATTGAAAAGCAATGCATTTAGGAAATATTTTCCCACAAGGTTACAGTGTTTAAAAGAGACAGAATTACAGTGTTGCTTATTGGCAGGAAATTTAAATTTGTCCTTTGCACAGTATTTGGTATTTTTGAATTCTGGAAAAAAATTAGCTTTCAAAATCCTGAGAGCAGAAGTTTTGGCAGGGATTTTATTTCATGTGTCACTTTATAGAAATTTAGGGATGGGAGATATCTCTCAGGTACAGTGAGAGTAGAAACAGAGTGGTACAGCTATTATACTCAATTTTCGTAGTCACAGCAAACTTTTTATGACACATGAAATATGATGAGACTATGATGAGACTTCCTCTGCTTCCAACAATTACCTGAAACAATTGAAGATTTGATTTGAAGATCTATAGTATTTTCATGGACAATGTATACATTCCCTGATTCCCTGATAACAGTGTCAGAGAATATAGAAATACTTCGTTACTGTACTTAAGTAGTTTTTTTGGATATCTGTACTTTACTTTACTATTTCTATTTCTGACGATTTTCACTTTTACTTCTCTACATTTTCCAAAGAAAACTGATACATTTCCCATAAGCATCTTCGTTACTCGTTACTACAACAAAATAAAATCGGAAGACATTTGGTAGCCAATGATTTTGAAACACAACTGCAAGAAGTTAGATCATTGGTTAATCACGTTAATGCGCAAGTGCAAACAAGTGCCCTCAAAGCCGCAGTTAAAATTCAGTCCAGACATATCGACGGGCTAGTACGTGAATCATTGGGGAAGAAGACTTCATGATGGAGATTGATTTGGAAATGGCACCTGTTACTCCGGCGGCAACAAACAACTGTGTAGAAGATGAACACCCTTGGCCATATTTTCTTATCTTGGAGTAAAAGATTCGTCCTACCGAATGAAGTGCCGCTTATGCCTACCGAAAACGACGGAGATATTGGCATTCAAGAACTCCCCGTCCAAACTCAAGAAACAGCATAGCATAGCCTGTTCAAAGCAGTTCCCACAGGATTGTGTTAGCTAACTGTGGCAGGGGAGAGAGGGGGGGGCATAACAAGGAACATGGCGTATGTCTGGCTGACGTTCACTAGCTATCATGAATCGAATGAGACCATTAGTGTAGACAGATTGCTAGCTAACGAAGTGTTGACAGGTGCGAGAGAGATTTAGTTGATTTGAGTCATCTTAGCTACTGTAGCTAACGTTCACTATAACTTAGCTGTCATTGCATTGCAGCACTAGTAGAGTTGAGGAGGAATGACAGGAGGCGCAAGAGCGCATTGATCCACGATGGAGAATGAATGAATTAACGTTAAAGTTGAATTGGCCATATGCAACAAGTACATTGGAATTCTTGGTCCTGCTTTTCTCTACAGTGGCTGGAGTTGGAGATTTGTGCGCATGTGTGTAGCAAGTAGGGCTAACGAGGCTGTCAGTTAGTAGGTTAGTAGTGAGAGGGGACAGGTTGAAGGAGCGCTGCAAAGCATGTGATGTTAGCGTTTGGGTAAATTAGTGTAATATTTAGTATAGGAAATGTTACATATGGTCATTGACTAGTGTTGTTGAGTAGCTTTTAAGTCCTGTAGCTAAAGTTGTGATGCTTAGAAAATGTCTCTCTCACTGCAGTTTGTTTCAGAGAAAGCATGTACACCAACTTAAAAAATATAGAGAGCTGACATCAACAAAGAGAAAGAGGGCTGAGACTCCCTCGACTCCCTCCTCCACCAGCAGGCAGACCACCATAGTGAACAGCACCGTGTCTCAGAGGTATAACAGCACCCGCACTGTGTCTCAGAGGTATATCTTTGTATATGTTGTGTATCTTCAGTACCTTTCTCCATCACTGCTGCTGTAGCAAAACCAACCCTCCCCCCCCCTCTTATCTTATCTTAGGTTAGGTCCATTGACAAAGCCGTCATGAAGTATGTGGCCCAAGGGCTCCAGCCGTTCTCTCTGGTTGAACAAGAACCATTTAAAGTTTTTGTGAAGGATCTGCTGCCTAATGCAAAAATGATGACACGGGTGACCCTGCGCTCCATGATTGATGATGCCTCCAAGGAAATGAAGAAGGTGAGTTGACCATATCGCCACCACCACCGACTGCTGGTCTGTCAGAAGGTGGCGCTTCATTGGTGTTACTGCCCATTGGATTGACCCTGACAGTCTCCAAAGATGCTCAGCAGCCCTAGCCTGTAAACAGCTGAGAGGTTCACACACATTTGATGTGTTGGCAAGCGCCCTGAATGACATCCATTCCAAGTTTGAAATTCGGGGGAAGATTGTAAGAACAACAACAGACAATGGCTCCAACTTCATAAAAGCTTTCCAGGTTTTTGGTGAAGATGAGAACAACAATGGAGTCGGAAGTGATGGTGATGCATCTCAACCAAGAGAGGATGGAGAGGATCAAGAGGATCAAGACGAGGCAGAAGAAGTGGAGTTTGTTGATGTGTCAGCTCTTCTGAATGAAGATGATGGTTTGGAGTTCGAGCTCCCAAAGCACCAGCGCTGTGCTTGTCACCTACTCAACCTAATAGCTACGGTTGATGCCACGAAAGCAACATCCAGTGAGGCATACAAAGAAGTGTACCGTTCAACATTTGGCAAGTGTAATGCACTTTGGAACAAATGTGGAAGATACACACTTGCAGCCGAAACTGTTTAAGATGTGTGCTCCCTCCAGCTGCTGCACCCGAATGCTACCAGGTGGAACTCCTTGTTCCTGGCAGTGGAAAGACTGCTGAGGATCATCAAAGACAAGGGAGAGGGGGCCATCAGAGTCATCTGCACAGACTTGAAGGTTCCAATGCAAGTAGGAATTATGGTTTTATTATTTAATAATTAATGAACTGTCTGTGTTTCCCCACCCTTTCTTGAGCACTAATAACTGTTTCACAGTTGTATCCCAACTTCCACTTATCATTGGTCCATTTAGTTAAAGCTGCATGAGATAACTTTGGCAAATTTTGAACTTTGGCACCACCTCTGGTTGTGATTAAAAAAACTGCACTGCATTGAAGTGATGGTGTACTAGCCAGTACACCGACATTCTAAAACAATAAATTCACAGGGTTTCATGCGGTCTCATGTCATGAAAAATATTTTTTGGGTCTTGCTAAGGCCAATTCATAATAGCAAAAAAATGTGAATATTTAACTATAAAAAAGTTATCTCATGCAGCTTTAATTACTCATCCAGCAATTTATTTGTTGAATTTGATGAAATGGTTATGTAGTGTTATAAAACGATGTTGTTGTTTTTGTTTTTGCCCTACAGGTATATTGTATTGTATCTAATTTAATGCACAATGTTTGTTTATTGTTTACTGTCATGCACTAATGTACCAAAACAAATTCCTAGTAGGTGGAAGCCTACATGGCAATAAAATCGTTTGTGAGTTGATCCCAGCTGCGATTCTTCATCCAAAGTTCCGAACATCTTGGACAAAGGTTGATGCCACAATCAGAATGGGTAAGACAACATGGGGATAATGAAAAATAAGTGTATGGTTGTACATTTTGACACTTTGTAATATTGGCAGATTCAGAAATTGATTATGGATGCATGAAACTAAATGTATACACCTCAAATTAAAACAAACTATTTAGTACAAATGTCATGTCATGACATGTTAGAAAGTTGTATTAATCCTATAATTTATATTTTTATCACCCCATCCTCACTATATTTCAGGGGTGGACTACATCAAACAACACATGGAAGCACACTCCCTGCAGCTAGGTGATGCCACCAGTTCATCTGATGAAGAAGACGACTTCTCTGCCCTGCAGGCGCCTCAAGCACGAGACAGCTCCAAAGAACTGGACGGATAGCTGGCCATTTCAGCAGATCATATGGACTCGCTGAAGTCCTTTCCAGCTGTGTGCAAGCTGTCCGTGAAGCTGAACACGCCTCTACCTGCCTCAGCAGCCTGTGAAAGGCTATTTAGCGTCGCAGGACTTGTTTGTATGGCTTTTGGGTACAATGTTATATCCTTTACCAGAACTAACCTAAGCTGGTTGACTGACTAACCTAATTTAGGTAACTGCTAACAATGTTTTTCAACCGCTAGTACTCTGCATAGGACTGGGAATGTCATTAGGAGGAAGTAATACAATTGCCATAGTGTTTCAGTGGGCTGCTGGTCACTGCCATTTTGGATCGAAATAATGGCTCTCAATAATGGCTTTGTGTATTGCAATGGCTTCCAGTTTACAGCAAGATTTAATGCAAGTGACAATGGCTAAACAACATGCTATCTTTTCACTATTCATTTTGAATGGAGCCTCATTTCTAAAAATCTAAATTTTAATAAAAATCACAACACGTACTTTATGTCAGTGAACTGATCCGTTTAAAAGTCCAACGTGTAGCCTCCCGCGTGGTCTAGTGGTTTCAACGTCCGACGCTGGTTATGGCGACCGGGGTTTGATTCCCCGTCGCGCCAGAGTCGGCTCTGGCTGGGAGTGCCCAGGGAAGGGGAAGGGAAGCCAACACAGTTCACTGCGCACAGGAGTGGTTCTGGGGTGCCGGAATTACAGTCGACAGCACGACGAGTGCTGTCTTGGAGGAGGCAGTGCTTCGCCTTTGTCACTGCCAGTCACAGGGCTACAGCAGCGAACTATGAGGGAGGGGATTGAACAAAGCACGGCGGGAGTAATTGGCTACCAAATTGGGAGAAAAACGGGGTAAAATTGGAAAAATTTATTTATTTTTAAAAGTCCAACGTGTTCTAATTTGGTGAGAAACGTTATAAGATGGTAGAAGAGCGGGAAAACAATTCTATTCTAACAATTTTCACTTGTCTTTTTAACAAAAACTAGCAAACAGATTTGTATGAAATTGTTTGGATTAGTTTGAATAGGATTTGTCCCATAAAGAGCCCTTTAAAAACATTGGGAAATTAAAAAGAGCTCCATTACAAGCTGCAGATTATTGCATGTTTTGTAAAAACTTGCACATGCTCATGTTCTTAATTTAGCAGACCAATTATTCAAAGTAATTATGTAAATGAAGAGAGCAGCAAACTATCAATTTAAATATCGCTAGCTGTTATTTGTGGATAATTTTGGGATGAGGCACGGTACTGAACCCATATCAGTTTACAGGGGTGTAATCATTTCCCCCTTTAGCAAAATATACAACGTAAGTATGGGAAATGTTAACAAGGTTCATTATTAATACAACAAGTTTAAAACCAAATTATACATCGCACACTTCTTATGACTGCTCAGTGTTTTTCACCCAGACCTTTTCCATAGTTCCAGCCTTCCGTCTGTGCACATAAATGGCTGTTTGTGAAGTTGAACGTGTAGTGTGTAGACCCAGGATCCTTCACTACATTGTTTTATTATTATTGCTCTAATTTTGGAGTCACACACAATACAGAATATAGGTACAGTCAAGTGCCCGGTGTACCTTGTTCTCTTATTAATGTTTTTGCCAACTTCTAAAGACATGACACTTTCTTTCATTTACATTTTACATTTACATTTTAAGCATTTAGCAGACGCTCTTATTCAGAGTGACTTACAAAATGTGTATTAATGCATGGTATGATCAGTCATTGTTCGCGCAAGAGATCAGTGCAGTAATACAGCAATAGACACCATTGTTGGCAGCTGCATACCGTCCCTGTAACACCGGGAAGGAAAAGGTTAGTTTCTTTTTTTTAAGGAGGTTTTAAACAAGTATACATATACAAAAAGCAGTATTAAACATGTAGGCAGTGGTGATGACAATTGGCTAGATGTACGTACAGAATTCAGTGGTAGTGCAGTCTGAAAAGGTGGGTTTTTGTTGAAACCAAACAGGAAGGAGGAGGAGGAAGTCCAAGCTAAGTGCTCTGAATGTTCTGAGTCATGCACCATTACACCATTGAGAACTCATTTGTCTTCCATGCATGAGCATGAAAAATGACACACAGTGAATGAGTAACTCCGCAGTAAGGGACTAGGACTAGGTTGGGATGGTTTCTAGACTTTCTAACCCCATCCACTAAATAATATAATTCTTGTTATAAATGTTTTTAAATTACACGCTAACAAGCATCTGAGGTCAACTGGAGCCAACAAATGATTTAAGCAACAATCAATATTAGTGATTGTATAATTTAAACTGTCGTGTCAGAATTTGGACTGGTTATGTCATTACAGTTTTTTTTCATGTGATTAAAATGGACTTGCAGCTATCACTGTCAGATCAGTGGATCAGTGGTATATTATTATTATTATTATTAGTGGAGTACTTTTCACTGTCATTTTCACTTATTTTTATACAACCTGCAGTCCTCTGACAGATTTCCTAGAATCCATAGAAATGGTCTTATAGGTTTTTATCCATATCTTTCAGTTGGAATGGTTAATGGTAGGTTAATGTTAATAATGCAATTAACCTTTACTTAGCTCTTGTGACTGATTAAAGCAAGACTTGTATTTGTGTGCAGTGCAGTTATGGTAATTATTTATCTTCCAGTTTGGGATATCCAATCATAAATGTAGACCTATCCTCTCGCTGCCATGTTGTTTATTACTTGCTTGTGGTACCACTTTGCAAACCTTTTATTTAATTGTGTCCCGCTCCCTACATGATTTTACACACTGTCTTCAGTTAACAGGTCTTAATGGTTTAATCAATCGCACATGTGAGTATACAGACTTTCATCTATAATGCAATTCAGAAGTTAACCAAAGCAAAAAAAGCTGTGATTAAAATGTACTGCATCTGGCACAACCGGTAAAGGCACTTGTTCTAAGTGCAGGTTAGACCCCCACAGCAGCCGGGGTTCGTTCAGCCCGGCTCGGGCCGAGAGTCCTGTTCAGGGGTGGTGATTGGCTGTCTGCCCAATTTAACTTTTTTTTTAAATGTACCGCATAAATATTTGCCTGCACTGTTTTTAGTGCATGTTGAGGCCATAAATATGTCTGCAAAATCAACTGTATTACTTAGCTAATGTTTTACGATTATTTTTTAAACTACACTGTCACACGCCACGTGACAATCCCTGGACTGGAGCAGAGCAACCAATGGTAATAACTGGCAGAGGAGTGGGGTTTTGCCAGTCTATAGACCGGATCTTTATTTTTAATTTTTTGTGGGAGAGCAGGTTAAAATAAAACAAACACAAACACAAGGTCTTCACCCTACTTGCCGCGAAGCTTTCAGGCAAAAACAATTAACTAAAATAACAAACTAAAATAATAAAAACTTAATGAAAGCCCGCCTCCTCCGAGGGGGGAATCCCCCTTCGGGGAACACACAACAAACAGACAATCAGCGGCTTTCCACACCCCCTTTATACATCCGCAACCAGCCCCGAGACACTCTCCACTCTTTCAGTGAGAGTTCTCGGGCCGTTGTCCAGAAACACTCTCCACTGCCCGAGTGCGAGTTCTCCAATCACACCAAGGGCGGGAGGCGGACCCAATTTCAGAGAGCCCTCTCGCTCTCCCAATCACACCGAGGGCAAGAGGCGGACCCTATTTCAGGGCGCCCTCTCGCTCTCTTTCACGATCACACCAAGGGAGAGAGGCAGACACTCTTAGTGCACCCTCTCTC
This sequence comes from Aldrovandia affinis, assembly GCA_029706075.1. Lineage (NCBI taxonomy): Eukaryota > Metazoa > Chordata > Actinopteri > Notacanthiformes > Halosauridae > Aldrovandia > Aldrovandia affinis. Next base: position 59,920 of record JAINUG010000065.1, read on the forward strand.
CCTCTTTCCCACACACATAGGAAGCACTTTACTCTTCATCAAATCAGTCACTTTCGTCAAATGCACACAGAACTCAACATATTCCACACAGACTCCGCCTCCCATCAGCTTGGATTACAGATATGCGTCACCAGGCCCAACAGTCACATCAAGCACCAACACTCCACAATAATACACAATACACATTCACGCATACTCACACACGAATGACCAGACAAAGACTAACTCCTAAAGACATACACAGGAATGACTCCTCAAGACTAACTGTCCATGATACACACACATCAATGACAATCAACAACTCCACACGTGAATGACAAGACTAACTGATCCCTCACTCGCCCCACCTGCTCTCAAATAGGCTTACTTTCTGCCTGGCTTGGGAGGGACTCGTGAGGCAATCACCCGTCTATCATTCACTCACCCAATCACAATCACTCAACACTAAACAATTCACATTCTCACACACAAACCCAATCAGTCAATCAATCAACATAAATTACCAATTAACACCAATTAAATAATAATTAAATCAATTATGGCCTTTGGAGCAACCTTCCGGGCATCAGTTCACTCTCACACCATGTGAGAGGGCCAAACCTGCCCCCAGAAAGTCTCCCTGCTCCAAAGGCCTCCACAACATGGAAAAACAAAGGCAACCCTGCTACTCCCATGTTGCCGAGACCGACACCCTCCATATACATCATTTGTACACCATTTAAAAATCAAACTAACAGTTTTTGCAAGTTTTTAACAGGCAGAAACTGGTCAAAGAGATTTAAAGGGGGATAAAAATCTGTCTGTTTGAAATGGGATGCAACAGAATGTCCTCCCAGTCACTCCAAACAGACACGGCACACTCCTTCTGGGGGAATTTGCCGTGAAGTGATAATGCTATTTGTTAAAGGCAAGTGGCATTAAGCCAATCTACTACCCGGCAGAAAGAACATAAATGAATGAGTTCATAAATTAGCCACGGCTCGAGAGTCTTTAAAATAACTTTTTCCGCTGAAGCACTTGATGTGTTTGTTTGCAGCCTCTTTGTTGTAAGTGTCAGGATTATCTGTATGCCACTGTCACAGACATCAGTGTCACAGCTGTTGTCTGCTCACAACCTCCCAATGAGAGAGACAAGATGTCTGTGTTAACGGGCCTACGATAATGCCTTTCCTTCTGACTTAGAACCTTGGAAATCCGCCTGTTAACTTCCATGCTGCCTCTACCAGAAAAAGATCAAAGGTGTCCTATGCATGTTGAAATTTGAAAGCACTTCAGATGTCACCTGTTGGATGTGCCACTACACATTATGTGGATCGAACATTTTTGACTTTGAAGTTGTCATGTAATGTAAAATGGTGATTAACCTGTACAGCCAATCACACCCAATCTTTCTTGGCTGGGGTCTCAATAAGATGATCAAAACAGGCATGCAGCCACATTAATACACTCAGTTTCCTTAATTGTATCCTGCATGCACACAAACGCATGCACACGCAGATATAAACAATTTTACAGGCACACAAACATGCAAACACAGTTCTCTATTGTTTTTCTCTTTTCTCTCTCTATTTTTTCACTCTGATAGAGACACACGTGCACGCACACACACACACACACTCCCTCTTTCTGTCTCTCACACACACACACACACACGGGTCACATTCCCCAGACACACAAACACAGAATACAGCTCTTTGTCTGTTTCTCACTTTAACAGACGCATGCACAATCACACCACACAGTACCATCTGTCAGTTTACTCACAGACAGAAGCAGTACTTTCCCTGAACCCATCTTGAATTATTCATTGCACAGATAATGTTGCTAAATTCTTTTACATTGTGATGGAGGAGCAGAATGAGTGAGGGGGGATGAAACCTAATGTGTTTATTATGCTAAAATAATATGGAGAAACGGGGGCCGGTTAGGGCAAGGCGCTTTGCAGCAGTGCCTCCTTTATTTAGTTATACTCGATGGCTTGAGCACATTTGTCCAAATGCAATTCACTTTTTTGAAACAGTTACTGAAACACGTTGGCTCAAAATGAATCATTTCAGTTTCGCTAAGTTGCACAAAGACTCAAAGCATTAAATACATGACACAAACCTTCATCAAAATATACAACTTATCTAATGAAAAGTTATTTCAATCAATCATTACACAATGGCCCAACAAATGCTAACTACAACCATCAATATACCCGAACATGGCTCTTTTATGTCTGCACCATTTGTTGAAACTATAATTATAGTGTGCACCATGAAATAATAATAATAATAATAATAATAATACTGAATTGTATTTGTTATGCGCCTTTCAAGAAACCCAAGGTCGCATATTATCACAGCATAAGCAGCATTCTTTTTTCCTAAAATAATTATACCGCAGCGGTCGCAATGGCAGTGAGGAAAAAAACCCTCCTCACATGGCACATCCACGCTTGCCAGTCCTCTGCAGTGGTTGCCAGACAACTGGAATTCATTGTGTTTGTCTAAGAGGGACATATGGTCATGAATGTCATGTGAATGGTAATCAGAAACTTTCCACCTCCACGCAGAGAAGGATTCCTCGATAGGATCGAGAAAAGGAGAGTACAGAGACAGAAATTGCATCATCATTCGTGGGTAGGCAGCAAACCATTCACTAGCCAGATGGGAGTGGTGGAAAACAACATTTTCCCACATGATGACGAAGTGAGTTCATGTGAGGCCTCACCAGCCCTCTCTCTTTTGGTGGTACCACTCTGGTGCAATGCATCAGGAAATGTGAGGAGAATTGTAGGGCCAATTGTAGGGAAAAAACACCTTCGCTGCACACCATAGTGGCACACACGGGCATGCTTGCACCCTTTTGCCCTGGAACATTTTCCACTGGTCCTTGCCAATGAGGTTCCTCCCTCGTCTCCTTACTTTTGAAAGGCTGAAGCCGGCTTAATCCACATAAATGAATATACGGTATGCGCTGTTGCGTTTTCTTCAAGCTCCATTGTTCTCTAAGATAAAAATACAATAGGAACACAGTGTTTATACATAACGAAAATAAATGGTCAAATATTCCAGCTGCATGCAATGGAATGCTTAACTGTAAGAAAATGCATTACAGTGACAAGCCCTTACCTGTACATACAGGAGTGTTGTGTTCTTCAATCTGTCACTGTGTCTTTGGAATGAGACCTTGGGAAGTTGTTTCATTTTCTCTTTGTGTCTTTATCATTATCAAATAATGCTGTCAAATACAAAATCTTTATAATCAAAAACAGAGTATAAAAGTCTAATTTACTCATATTTACAGTAGTCAAATTTCATTCTGCAAAAGGATTGTGATCTGGATTGTGACCTACATCGTAGTAAGTATTTTAAATCACGTAGGCCTACAGTGAGAATTTTGTCACAGCCTGCATTTTTTAAATCAAATGCATCTAGTTAGGCTTTTGGAAAAATGAATGCTATGGAATTTGGTCTCATAATGCTGTAAGGAATGTAAATGTAGTGTAACGAGGTGGTGTTGTACCGTTTTAATTATGTAGACGTGCATATTTTAGTAATATTATGCAACCTATGTATATAACTGACGTGTTTACAATGAGCAGGTGATGACGTTACCCTAACATGCTGTGCTTTACGCTGGTTGTTTACACTTGATTGGTCGTTTCCTTTTTCATGTCCCGCACAAGCGGTGGTGCCGATGCTCAGCTGTTATCAATCAGGCTAATTGTAATGGAAGCGTCAGATGCACCTCGGGACTCGGGACGCAAGGAAGCGTTGCAGTCAAGCAAGAGATCTCTCCAGGGCGAGCAAGCTGGAAACTGCAAAACCACCGCGTTGTTGTTCGGTATTGTATAGGGTGTAAAAGCCGGTTCATTGCTGGCCGCATGTAAAGTCTGTGCGATATACTGTATTAGTGTAACGCTATCTGGTGTGCATAGTGCCGCTCTGTTTAGATACCGTGTGTTGTGTATGTTGATGCTAGTGTAGTGTATTAAACATCAGACACGGAAGCAGAGGAACAGAGGAGCGTGTACTTTACTAAGCATCCATTTAATCTCTCCCACAATGCACTTTGCGTAGCTTACATGTAGATCTGTTACATGATCAATGCTAGATGTAATTACAGGCAAACCACACTAATGCACCACATTATAATTCAAGGCAATAATTAAAGAATGAAATAATGTAATGCAATGTAATAATAAATGAATGTACGGACACAACATCTTCCCCTTTTCAACAAAGAATACTTCTTGTACTTTAGAACATTACTGTAACACAATGAACTTTTTCTTTTTCTTTTACTCATTCACATGACAAAGTCTTTAGCCCAGCTGGGTGGTTTTCTACACCTGGTAGGTCTGGGTAGGTTATCAGAATCACAGTCAGGCAGTTTATCAGTCTTGTGCTCAGTACCGTCCAATGCTCCGTCAGAGTCAGTATCTGTGGTCAACTCTGGCAGTGCAGATAGGCGTGAGGCATTCCAGATCCTTCCATCATCCAGCAGGTAAGCGTTTGGGCTTTTCCTCGTCACAACAGTCCTTGGTTTTGTGAACTTGAGGTCTCCTTTCTTCACTTTCCATGGCTTCCTAATCCATACCTTGTAACCAGACTGGAAGTCGGTTGCTTTCAGGCATGTCTGTGAGCATCTGTGTATTCTTTTGTTTTCACTTGTTTTTGTCTCACTCTTTCACGCACGGCGTGTTCATCCGTGGGAGGTACAGGCATGTCCATTATCTGTAGCTTCGTTCTCATTCGTCGGCCGTGGAGCAGTTCTGAAGGATACTCCCGTGGTCAAATGAGGAGTTGCTCTGTAGTCCATCAGGTAAGTTCTCAGGAATGATTTTCAGGGTTCTCCTTGGATTGACGCGGTCTGTAGGCAGTCCTTTAGAACTCTGTTGAATCTTTCTACTTCTCTGTTAGCTCTTGGATAGTAGACTGAAGACTTCAGGTGTATAATTTCCCTCTTTTTGAGAAAATCTGAAAACTCAGCAGATACAAACTGAGGTCCATTATCACTGACTAATTCCTTTGGGTTTCCTTCCCGGGAGAAAACAGCGGTCAGAAACTGAATGACAGTAGCTGTGTCCACACGGGAGGTAAAGGCTACTTCAGGCCATTAACTATAGTAGTCTACCAACATAATGGCAAATCTACAGTCAGCAGGTGCAATCTCAAATGGGCCTACAATGTCCACAGAAACCTTCTCCCAGGCAGCAGCTGGAAGAGGCACAGTTTGAAGGGGAGCATCATGGGTAACAGTCGACTTATCATTTTGTCTGCAGGTTGTACAGTTCATTATCAATATCTCTGTCTGAGAGTCTATTTTAGGCCGCCAGTACAGTTCTCTGAGGCGTTGTTTTGTGTGAACAATGCCTTGGTGGGGTTCGTGAGCAATATCAATGAGTCTTTTCTGCAGTGACTCAGGCACGAGTAAACGATGGGTACCTCTGACAATACAATCGTCCACGACTGCAAGGTCATGGCGAATCAGGAAGAACGGTTGTAAGTCAGGATCAAGTGCTTTCTTTTGTTACGGCCAGCCTTTCTGTATCTGAGCACGGAGCTTTGTGAGCACAGGGCAGGCACGGCACTCAGACTGGAAGTCATTCTTAGAAACAGCACTCAGATCAGTTAGAGTGGTTGCAACAGATTCCACACTCTCTGCGCATGCAGTGTCTGTCTCAGGAAGTGGAAGTCTTGATAGACAGTCAGTGACATAGTTCAAAGGTCCAGTTCTGTATTGAACATCATAGTCAAACTCTATCAGGCGAGCAGACCATCTGGCTATCCGTAGACCAGTATGGTTATTAGCCTTGGTAGTCAGGCGCGTTGTCAGTGCTTGATGATCAGTGCGTAGCAGGAATTTCCTTCCCCAGAGCCATGCATGCCATTTCTCAGCAGCCCAGACACAGGCCAGTGCTTCCTTCTCTATGATTGAATATTTCCTCTCAGCATCCGATAGACTGCGAGAAGCAAAATCAACAGTCTGTTCTTCACCAGTGTTGTCTAGTTGAGTCAAGACAGCTCCAAGCCCATAGTCTGAAGCATCTGTAGAGACTATGGTAGGCTTCTTAGGGTCGAATAGTGTTAAAGCAGGGCTATTCACGATCATCTTCTTGACTTGGTCAAAGCCTGCTTGTGCTGCATCGTTCCATTGAAATGTACTGTTTCTTTCGCAGCAGAGCTCTCATAGGCTCCACAACAGTAGCATAATTGGGCACAAACTTGCTATACCATGCACTAAGTCCAAGAAATGAGGGCAGGGTTGTAGGATCAGTAGGAGGAGGAGCATTCAGGATTGCGTTAACGTGAGAGTCATGTGGCTGTAGACCTTCAGGACAGATCTTGTAGCCAAGGAAGCTCAGAGTAGTTTGATTGAATTGGCATTTGTCAACATTGAGTTTCAGTCCAGCTTCGTTGATTTTGTGCAACACAGCACGGAGATTGGCTTCATGCGCAGCCTCCGAGGATCCATAAATTATCCCATCCTCGTCGCTACTTTGTTGTGTATGTTGATGCTAATGTAGTGTATTAAACATCAGAGGAACAGAGGAGTGTGTGCTTTACTAAGCATCCATTGAATCTCTCCCACAATGCACTTTGCGTATCTTACATGTAGATCTATTACATGACCAATGCTAGATGTAATTACAGGCAAACCACACTAATGCACCACATTCTAATTCAAGGCAATAATGAAAGAATGAATGAAATAATGTAATGCAATGTAATAATAAATTACTGTACGGACACAGCACCGTGCACCTGCATTTATATTTTAAATTGGGATCCCTGTTTTTATATTGTAATTGTAACAGAGATTATTTTACTGTGCGTTTTATTATTCTGCTACGGAATCACAATTGATGCGTTTTAAACTTTGTTGTTTTCATTCCTTTGGGGAGGGCTCGGCTGTGCCTGATAGGGACTACACTTTTCAAGTTGTTTCAAGTGCCCTGTATATGTGCGGGGTCCCACACCTGATTACTGTGGGGATTACAGTGTGTATTTGCCTAAACTCTTCTGGATTGCTGTGTGGGATTTAAAGTGTGTATTTTCCCAACTCTTTTGAATTGTTGTATGGGATTTATAGTGTGCATGTACCCTACTCTTCTGATTTACTGTGTGGAATTATAGTGTGCAACTACCTAACTCTTCTGGCATGCTGGGCCATTCTAGTGGCAGCCATTACGGGACAGCCTGGGTCGTTCCCCACCCTGTTAGTGTTTTTACCATTGTTTAATAAATAATATTATTGCCTACCTCTGTGTTGTCAGATATGTTCACCGGTCACTGAGGTACTTCCCCATCTATACTTAAAGGCCTCTCACCTAACTGAGAGTGGCGTAGTCAACTACATTAAAAGTAGTAGTTTAGGCCTTGTTACAGTAGTACAGGCTAAAATGTATTACTTTGTGTGGAATATTAAGATTAATATATGTATGTATAATTGTCAACCTGGTCATGTTTGAAAAGAAAAGGGATAAACCCTGTTTTGAGGAATGTATTAATGCATTGCTATAAAGAACTGTATTTCCCATGGTTCTGAGGGGTAAAAGGTCAGAGAGAGAAAAGGTCAGAGGATGGTAGGAGTGCTTTTGAAATGCAGGCTGATATTATTGTGTGGATGTGTAATAGAATAGATAACGGGAAGTTTATAGAATTTACTTTAAATTCTTATATCATATTAGCTAGCGGAACTGCTAGCTGCTGTGTTTTCGAGTAAAACTACGAGTATGTTAAGTTTGTTCAAGAGGACTGTCACTGCCAATGCACCAGATGCCATCGCCACTGTCTTTGCACCATGACTGCCAGTGAGGACAAGCGCGGTAGATATCAATGTTCCTCATCAAGAACGTACTTTTCTTTTCCCCCGGGGTTGGTAACGTTGTCACCGTTTTTAGTTTTGCACAACTTTTATTTCGCGGAGATACGTTTCTTTCCACGCATATCAACTGGGTTAAAACACGCGCATGGGTGAACTGTAATTGTGAACTGAGCTGCTACATTCTCGCGCGTGGACTGATTTGCATCCACTCGCGCCAGTGAATTGTTTGGATACGCTGGCGCTGCCATTCATTTTTCCCCATCGGAACTCATTGGGTCGCTCCCACATCTCATCAAGCGCGCCACCGTCATTGATACATATCTGTTTGGGGTTAGATAATATTAAGGAGCTCCACTTTATTTTATCTTACTGAGTGCACTCATGTTAAAGAGTAAATACTTGTTGCTAGTTAAAACAAAAAACATTTAAAAGGTTCATGAAGATTGAGTTTGATTTAAGACCATTATAAGACATTTGAAGTGTCTTGGGTAATGTATTGAGTTTGATTTCAGATCATTATAAGACATTTGAAGTGTCTTGGGAATATAATGTTTGATTTAAAAGTGCAATAAGACATTTTTAAGAGTTGTATTTATGAAACATTTACTAAATATAGCAAGATTAAGAGAATTGATTGGATATATTTATTTTTACTTTATTACCTTACATATTGTATGTCACACAATATAGGTTATTTCTTCTTAATCTAACTCTGGGTGTTTGTGTTTCCTATGAGTCGGTTCACTGAACTAAAATATTGTTGGGTTTTTACACTGACAAGATATATTCATTTTACACTGTTATATCCTGGGAGACAATTAGACACAGTCTTGTGCCTAGTCATTCCAGGTGGAGGCACCGTGCTAAGCAACACTGAGTGTAACACCCTGCCTTCTCAGATTAGTAGGAAACTTAAAAAGGGGTTACATAAACATACTATGTACTATGTATATTCAAAAGTACTCTGCTGTCAGAGGAGTTCAATACATCATGCAAAATGAAAAGAAAAGCAAATCATACAGATATTTTGATTTTGATCACTAAAGTATAATCATTGGAGATTTTTTGCACATGAGATACATTACAGCGATCATTTGCCATTTTGCTTCTCTGCTGCATTCGGCCACATATTTTCATCTACACCACATCGGATGTCCTCATTTGGAAGGCAGCATGGATAGAATCGTTTGAAGTGACTTATATGCCCCTGGCACTGCTGGGCTCTGATGTTGTCACATGCCTCATCCATGGCCTAAATTAGGCTTTTCTGTTCATATAGATGGCACTCATACCATAGATGGAAATTGACATTGTCCCAGACAATGACAAATGTAGTCTGAGCATTTGGTTGTACGAGAAGGTTGTGCAGCACATCCAGAATGCTCAGTAATTGTACAGAGTTCTATGGTTCCAGCCAGGAGCCTCGAGGCACAACTCAATTTTCTGAAATGGCAGTACACATGGTTACATTTCCTCCCCACTGCCCCGGCACATCGACTGTGGCTCTCTGACCAATCAGGTTCCAACCATGGCGCTGACGTTTGTTGAGATTGAATCCCACCTCATTAACATAGACACTCAGCTCTGGCATCAATCTCCATCATTCTCTGAAGGAGTAGGCACATGTGCATTACTGGGGTAGCAGAAACTGAGCAATGTTCTGCACCATGCAACATCCCACATGCTTTGCTGCACAAACTCTACATGCACTCCAAGAATATTTCTGTTCACCCTTTGTGTCTAGCAGTACTGTAGCATTGCAAAATTGCTATGACACATACCTGAATGTATTCACATCTCAAATACTTCACTTTGTCCTCATTCCTTTGAAAAGGCACAAAGTAAATCTGATTCATTGTCATTTGTTGTGTCTTCAAAATGTGCCAAATTGTAGTTTGGCTGATTGCATTCACTCGTTGGAAGATGTCACTATCCGGTACACTATTTAGGCGAAGGTCATTTCTCTGCAGCACCATGTCCATTACCGCCATCTCCTGCTCTGCAGGGAGACTATGGCCACACCCTCCACTTGGCTCTCTCCGTTCTGTTCTGTACACATAATTACAATGAAGATAATGCACACTGCACTTTAATATTAGTCTATTGTAACACAGCCATATTACACTGTAATTACTGTATCAAATATTATATTCTTAGCTTATTCTCGGGACAACATTGCAGCACTCAGAAACCGCAAATCATTCCTTTCCATAAAAGTCATGCAACTCATTTTGTTATTGATATATGCGCAAACTACCTGGGTTCCCATGAAGATGAGGAGGATGAGAACTCTAACAAGGATGAAGAGTGAGAGAACATGCATGTGGACACAGAACAGCGATGGCAATTACACCGAAGGCTAGTTGAAGATGTATTTGCATAATGATTTGACATTTGAAAAATGTGCCACAATTTTCTTTATTTGTAGACAACCGAGATCTCAGAAATAAATGATATTATTTTACTTCTACTGATGAAAAATAATAGATGTTAGATCTATTAAAAAGTTGGATGAATTAAAAAATAAATTTGCTGAAAAACAGTGACTGTCATTATTTCACGATTAAAAACACCTGTCCTTGTGAGGATCATTGATCGAGTAGTGAATTTGAAGGAAAGACACAAAAATGCAGATGACAGATGAAAAATATGAAAAGCTTTCTCAGGAAGCCAGGGATATGGTTATCAAAAGGCACAGATTAGGAAAATGATACCCAAAAATATCAAAGTGTTAGGACATCCCAGTCCTATCCCAGTTGGCTCAATAATCAAGTAGTGGAAGCTGCAAAACTCAAAACAAAACATCAAAGGGCATTTGGGGCCAATGTGGGAAAGGGGTTTGTGGTTAATGAGACTAAAATAGAGCTTTTTGGCCAAAATGTAAAGCCTTTCAGTGAAGCAGGACAACAATCTTCTCTTCAAAGCAAACAGAATAGAAGAAATAATGGACAGAGCAAAGTACAGGTAGATACTGCAAGAAAACCTATTTCAGTCTCCAAAAAAAACAGGTGGGGCAAAATTTCACCTTTCAGCAGGACAACAATGGGCTCAAGAATAAAAAGGTAAATGTCCTTGAGTGGCCCAGTCAAAGTCCTGACCTGAACCCAATTGAGAATCTGTGGCACAACTTTTTGTTGAAAATTGCTGTCCATAGGCAATGGAGCAAAGCGACTTGAGAGAGCTAGAGTTATTCTTCTCTGAAGAATGGGTGAAAATCACCTCCAATCAATGTGCAAAGTTGGTAGAAACGTACCCTGTTATTGCAGCAAAAGGTGCCTTTACCAAATATGAATGCAAGGGGTCTGATATATACTTATATAAGCAGCATAATTCAGTTGGGGTTTTTTTGTTACAATTTCTGCTGACATATCTAATTACTTCTTTATAAAAATTCTGTTTCAGCATATGAGTTTTGAATAAAAAATATAAAATGGAAAAAATGTGAATGTATCATCTGTAATCCAGCAACATTTTAGACCTTTCCATGGGTCTGAGTACTTTTGCAAGGTACTGTATATTATTATATGAATTGAAAGCACAATGTGAAAAAACTATGTTCTTTGTGATATTCTGTTAGTCTGAATATAGAAGTAAAAAGCAGAACTCTGTTTACCTGAAGTGCATGTGTACATTTTGTTCTGTGAGCTGTTCGGTTAGATCTTTCCAAATGTGCATAGATGTATCCCATCATCCACAGACATTTATACCACCAATATGCATAAGAGAATCTTGGTAAAGGCTTTTTGTTATGTTGTATTTTGTTGTTCTTCTATTGACAACATGTCTCATAACATGTTCTATATTAGGTTTCCTCAATGGGGAAGTATCGCCGTTCGTGTTAGAATAAACAACTACTAGAAGTAGATCGATGAATAAACATGTGAAACTTATACCAAAGTTGCTGGTAGTTCCCAGCTCTCTCCCACACTGAGTGTTTCCCATCTGCCCAAGTGTTCCTCAATTTTATGATTTCTGGATGCAATATATCCTTCTGCAGTGTATTGTGGGTTTTTTCTTTTTTATTGTTTGAATCCATTTAGTTCTAGTGATTCTATTGTCTTGGTTCTGAAAATAAATACTTTACCAAACAGAATATTTCAATTATTCACTGATTTGTTATCCTCTCCTAGGTCTCCCAGAAGAACTGTATATAAATCAAGTCTTAAGTATTTATTGTTATTTACAAGCCATCTCATCCCCAGCCATTGTGATCCAAAATAACACTACTTTGGGGCAGAATGCCAAAATAAACTTTTTATTTTATTATTGGACAATACCTTGAGTGGGAATTTCCTTATGTTGATTCACTTGTTAGTTGCAACTCTTGTAACACAATTATATTTTATATGTGTACTTACACATTGTAACATGTTTTTGTTGTTACATTTTTTGTTACACATTGTAACATATTTATTGTTACACGTATACTTACATAAACCATACAAATCATGGTTACACAAGTGTAACTACTTAACCACAAACAGGTTTTAAGGTTGTAAGTACTAAGTAACAATGTGTAAGTACACAGTAGGTACACTTTACCTACCTATGTAGGTACAGTGTACCTACACATGTATTAGGGACACAATGTAAAGTAGGACCAATCTTTTTATTTATATTAATCTGTTTAGCCAGACTTGTTATTGGCTTTGAATTCTATAAATGCAGTATTGAATTCTATAAATACAGTCAGTATGTGACATTTTGATGGTCACATGAAGGGCATTAACAAAAATCTGTTTTATGCATATATTGTACTGTATACAGTGTGGTATAGTACTGTAACTTACCTGTTGTCATTCTTGAATATTCTTACTATTGATGCCACAGTTACTCTGCTGATCTAGGGCTGGGCCAGCCTCTCTCATGGGTAGGTCATGATTGACAACATGGGCATTAAATGAGGCACAAATGTTTTAGCTACTTCATCAACACACATCTGAAAGCCTCTTCCTCTATGGACTCCTCTACCTCTCCCTCGCCCTCGGCCTCTTATCTGGTCCATTCTTGCAAACAGCAACTCAGATTTGACCTTAGTTATGCATGAATAAGGACTGATTGAACAATTATGCAAAGAAGTTTTGCATACGCACAAAAGAGATGGGAGTCATTTCTATCAGCTGCGGTCAAATGTTTTCATTTTGTTTGACAAGATTTACTCATCTGCCTTTTGCATTTTTGTCGAGTTGTGTTTACAGTTTTGCTAAAATGTGCTTAGCATTTGCATGAAAGCAATGAGACAGACTTACTGTTTTTCCAAAAAGAATACTGTTGCGCTTGTTAGTTTAAGATGGGGATCCAGTGAACCCCAGTTTAATTTAAAGTGTCTTAGCAACTGAGGAAAAAACGAATGCCCAGAAAAAAAGGGTTTGAGAGTGCAGTCACGCGAGGGCCATCATGCGTTTGTGCATTTGACCTTTAAGGAAACCAGGTTTCTTCCCTCCTCTATTGCAGCCTTCTGCCGGAGTTGCGTCTTTCTTAACGACCTCACCCGCTATTTGAAATAAAACCCAGTAAACGTTGCCCCGGAAGCCCTGTCATGGTGACAGAAAGCACTATTAGTACGGAGGGAATCGACGAGTCTGTTATTTTGTTTATTGCTCTTTGCCTGCTAAGCCTAGAGAACCTGAGATGCATCTCCATGATATAAATAGACAAACGGAATCACTGCACAGAATCACATTCTCTAAATTGGAGCCAATTTCATATTGCGGGTGACAGTGGTGTCAGTGTGACATATCTGTATGCCTCTCAAAAGGATATTATGGCCCAGGAAGGAAACGGAGATGTGAAACTTCCCTGCACAGTTTCAAAGAAAGCGTTTCAATGCACCGTCTCTGTGTTTCCAAATCCAAAAAAGAACATCCGGGAACTGGGAGATGGTGTCAACCAGGGCTATGTTTAGAAAAATAATAATAATTCATTTCCTAACTCAAAATGTAGTGTGATAAAAACAGATCTGATTTTATTGAAGTGTTTGCTGCCAAAATACATGGCCCACCATACATTGCAATACTGTTGCAGTAAAACATTTGGGGTTTTTCTTTATTCATACTCACGTACTCGGCTCAGTGTAGGTTTAGGTCAGGTTAATTATTATCTTGCATGTGTGTGCCATGATGCCACTCTACCGCTGAGCCATTCATTAAAATAGCTTTGAGGTAGCTTGGCTTCCAAGCCAAAATGACTTGAACAACACTGTCTCTGTACACAGACCCCCCAAAATATATTTATTTTTCATATATTCACTTGCAAATGTAAGCTTCCTTCAGCTAATTTTGCAGTATGTTGACATTTGTTGTACTTATACTATTGATATGGGACTACTTGAATTGCAAAGGAATAGATGGTACATAGCATATGTTTTGTTGCCCACACTCTCTAATATTCACTACAATGCATTTTGCATTATTTGTGGAAACTTTGCACAAAATTATAAGACTCCAAGACCAAAAGGCACAGGCACTTGATATGTACTGTGTATAGACAAGACCTTAGATCACAATCTATCTACATCTAGTCTATCCATGCTCGTTTATCCACTCAGGAAAACGAGCATCAGGTGTAGCTTTTCCCCTCTCAACCCCATTCAAGGCACGGGGGTGGAGCCAGCATGGCACCACATACCACCCCTCAATCACCATACCCCATGACTTCCTTCAGCCGGTTGCCGCAATATATTCTTTAACATTAGAGCAAGTGATTCTACCATGCCATTCATTGCAGAGCCCTGGTTATTTTACATATAGATGTACATGTATTATGGGACAGTTATTTTGTATGACAATAATAAATGGCTGGGTCACATGGTTTGGCAGCCATTGTGTATGGTGAACATATTTTAGTATGCTTTATAGACACTTTTTCTGCTCCATCACACTCATAATCTTCTGATCTTGAAAATAGGTTGTCACATGCATTTGTTTTTTGAAAATATTGTAGGCAATATATGACAATATAGGTTATATATAATTTGAAAGATTTTCTTTCCATAGAGCAGAAAAGTGGAAATTATTTATTTATTTTAAAACATTATTCATATTTTAAACTCATTGTATGAGATGACCTTAGACCAAAAATGGGGTAAAAAAACGTAAATGTTTGACCTCCAAAGTTTTTTTCCGTTTATATATTTTATTTTGATTTCCCCTGTGCCATAGCATTGCATACCTTTGGGCCCCGAAGGTTAATGGAAATATCACATGTATTACACATAAGACATTTCTGAAAAAATTTTACAATATGTGGTACACATCTAAAAATGTGTGGTATACATATGAATCACATGTAAAATGTACAAAAAACACATTCACAGAAGAATTTGTGTAATTTTTCCATATTAAGTGAATCCTATTGGGATAAACTGTACTCTATCTGAGCAAAATCTACTCTGTCAGAGTTAACTTTACACTGACAATTTTACTGTGCATTTATAGTAACAATGGATAATAATAATCCTTTATTTAAAAAGATAAATGGACTGAGAACATATTCTCTAATACAAAAACAACCTGGCTAACAACCATGATAAAGATAAACCAAGATCTTCAAATCTCAACAGTTCTTCTTGTGTAAGGTCTTGGGCCTGCTCATTCACTCATTGAATTAATTAATTTCAGTAATTCCAAAAGTAATTATTTCTCTTGTAAATTCATGGGGAACATTTCAGAAGCTTGTGTTTAATTGTGTTTCCTTAATTGTAAAATTATGGAGAGGGAAAATCGACAGTGCCAATGCTGAATACCAGGTTATCTAAATACTTTAGCATTCATATGCCGACTTAGTTAAAATCTTTTACATAAATATTTTAGTTGTTCTCCTAATGAACAGAATAGGCAGGGAATGCAAGCAAAAAGAGTCCAATGCCATAATATATAGCTGAATAGATCATTAGTATAACAGAGCTGGACCAGCACACAGCCTCAAGGGGTCTCTGGTAAATGGAGAATGTAGATGGTGCATGTAGAATACAGGCTCTTTATATAGGTAAAACACCAGGAACAAGACTCAACGAGATCTGTTTCCTGCAGAATACAGCTGTGATCGGCATCGCCATCTCTCAATATTTACAGCAATTTTAAACGAGATTCATCTCATCTCTGCAGAGTCTGATGGTGTTAGCAATCAAGGCTGCGATTCAGAACACAAATTATCCTGTATCCATAACAAGGCTTTAAATATGACAGATGTAAGTAACAGAGCCCTGCATCTCTGCATTTGTATACCCCTTTCACACACAAAACCCGGGGTTGACACGGGATATTGATCACGGGTTTAACACGCTTTTAATCCATTCAGAGCACACTATGGACATGGGTAAATACTGGGTCCTCGCCATTCACACAAGCCCCCGGGTCGGCAAGTTTACTTCCGTACACGTCACTGCTGAACAGGGTTGTCACGTTTCAATGTTATTAAAAGCAGACTTTGGTGTACTGCTTCTTCAGACTTAAGTTTGTTCATAAATTGCTTCTGAGAGCGACAGATGCCTCTTTCAGCAAATAACCCCGTAATGTTGCCATAGATAACAGTGTCTTTTATGCCCCCTTCATAAAATAAAATAAAAAATTTAGAAATTTCTTTAGAAAAAAAAACCATTTATTTCTCCATATGCCACACAATACTACCTGTAATACATCAATCGATAACTTTTAAAATAAGACTAAAGTTTCCTATTTAACATAGAAATTACTAAAGTTACGATGAGTTTTACATTTATTTTCCATTGACTTTCAGCAACATGAATCGCAAAATGTTTGCAAAAAACGGTAAAGTAAAAAGTAGCTAAAGTAGTTTAACTCGTAATTCTTTAAATACTGAGAAATTCACCAAAACATTGGTATATTCTAAAAGACAAACTTGTTCATGTGAAAATCAGTATGAACACATCTACATTGACACAAGTATTGTAGCCTTTTTTTGCAATTATACCAAACTTGCAATTCAAGATTCATCAAGCTAATAGTAGAAAGCTTGCTACCTCTAACCTAAACGTCCTTGTTTTAGTTTGGCACACAACAAAATGATGGTTGGTCATTTGATAACTGTCATAACAAATATGACAAGTACGTTATCTCGTAGACAGTAGCCGTGTGGTGTCATTGCATTACTATCGCTTCTTCCCTCTAATGGATAGAAGATTTCTCACTTTAAAATCTTGCCAATTCTCCTTTGTTTCGACCGGTTTCAACTCGTAAACTCGCTTGCTGCTTGAAAAAAGTATATTTGTTTACCAAGAACATACCGACTGTACATATCGACCTGGGACTACCCCTTTCATACCGCAGCTGAGCAAGGTCAGACCAAGGTAAAACCCAGGTCGTGACCAGGGTCGCAAAACTGGGTCTGATAACCTGTGTTGACCCATTCAGACCAACAGCAAACACAGGTTTTGCCCAGGTCGTTGCTTCGGTGTGAAAGGGGTATTAGGTATGTTAACAATGTTTCACAGTGTTGTGAACAACAGCAACAGTGTGTTCAAAGAGCCCAATGGTGGGCAAGCTGAGTCAAAAGATAGATTACACACACACCGCCCAGCGATGGCCCAGCGCACTGCAAAATGACTCCAAACATTTTGAGTCACTTGGAAATCAGGCCAGCGTGGGTCATCGAAGCACATTCAGGCCCTTGATGGACTGTCACTGAGGCCTGTAAAGGCTGGTGTTTTGTGTTCCTCAATGTTGGCAAGCACTGTGCCGAAATAGACAAGACTAGTTGAAGTTTAGCCTGGCCTTCTGGCTAGCCCCGAGTGAGTTGTGATTGATGCCGTTCACTGCACAGATGGATCAATCCCTCTCTGTAGCGATTTTGATTTTCAGTGTGCAGTTCTGGCACCTTCTAAGATGTAATTTTCCTTCTCAGATGTGTTGGTCCAGTTGGCTGCAAAATAAGGCATACCTGTGATTTTTATGTCCTTTAAAAGTTGCAATGTTCCACTTGGAACTGAACTGAACTGAACACAGAAGCACAACTTCTCCGTTTATTTTATGACCACATATTAAAATGTTCAGTGTTAAATAAGTACATTTTACTCTGATAGGGTGCATCTAATCCCTATTGGACTCATAAATTCTGTTAAGGTTAAATGAACACTGAACGTTTTACTGTGCGGGCATTAAATGATGTAGGTCTCCCCACTAGAACACACTGACACATGGACAGCACTGGTGTGCCATGTCGATTTTAACGGCACCGCGCGTCAGACAACATCGATACACAGGTGTTCCCGTGAGACCAGGAGAGACTTTCTGTCACTGCCGGACCTTAAGTACCTCCACCTTGAAGCGGCTTCCTGAATTTCCGGAATTTTCCCTATATAAACTCGTGACAAGCTACTTAAGGCAGTAGGGCCCTGTGCTGAGATTACTGCCCCGCTGTATTGATTTGTATTGAAGACCTTCAAGGGAAAATTCAGAGTGACCTATCATTTCACCACACTGAGGGAGTTAGAGAAAGAGTCATTCCTCAGGGCGGATACCGTTCTGCCTTGTAATGAACATCCAGAGGTCCTTGGTCCAGGAGCATAAAGATTATTTTCTTCCCTGAAGAAAATTAGAAGCTACAGGAATATCAGGTACAGGTATACCACAGGAATACCACCTGCAAAAGCCAGCTGAACAGGAACAGCCTCTCGTTTCAAATGGGGGGGAAAAACACCATACAATGAAGGGATTGAACATTTTGATTTGTGAGAATTGCGCATCTGACTTGATTTTTAAAGTACTAAGCTGGTGACATTATCATCAAAGTGACATTAGCATTTGTGAAAATGGCACAGGTGTTCCTTGATTTTGACTGTCACAGTGCATCGTTCTGTGAATCACTTTACATTTAGAGGCCTTGAAAATACTTTTTGCTGCTTTTTTATAATCTGTATGATCATCCCTGTGTGTGTCTTCTCTTTATCAGTTTATGAACATAATACACAAATATTTTGACAGATGTGGTGACTTTATTGTCTATGGAACTGGAAAGAAATTCCATTTTAAGTCTAGAATTCACTTTACAACTCTACAGCTCCCTCTGAGATCTAGTTCTGCACAATATCTCAGCTTGAGGTCCTTGAGTTTATGGTTAGACCTGACTTCTCAGGTCACATGGTATCCCCTCATAGTGTAACAGTTGATACTGTGCTATGCTGCCCTCTAGAGGGTACCAGACACACCCAGCCAAAGGGCAACCACAAAACCTGAGGAGACATTTACAATAGCCAGGTACATTTTGAAACACAATCATTCTGACAGGGTGCACAATAAGAACCAATCAGTCTCTGGATGCAATGCCAATTTCTGCTCTTAATTATTTCATTAGCCTAATCATTTATTTTTGATGTAGCCATGAGCTACAGCTTCAGACTGCACATGTATCTTTGGTGGAAACATTTTACTGTCGTCCGATGTAGGAGTAAACTAGCACTGGCTGGAAGAAAAACCAGCACACACACATCAGCCCTCCAGGAATGGATTTGTGCACCCTTGCATAAAAAAAAAATAGTTTCTAATCTTTCCCTGTTTTTCTCTCAATTTAGTAGCCAATTCAACCCTGTATTTATTTCGATTCGCCCTCCCTCACGAGCTTGCCGCCCACCTCCTCCGAGACAGAACTTCGCCCCCTGCTCCTTAAGAACACCCTACTACTCCTGGATGAGCTCGTGCTGACTTTCCCTCCCCCCACCCCCTAGGATGGACAGCCAAATGCCGCTCCTGGCCAGAGTTGGACTGATGCAGTCGGGTTTCGAACCGCAACCTCAGTGGGTACACCCCTGCATTAATTACTCATTAATTTTTACACTGGAACCGCACAAGGATAACCGCACAAGGATGCAAAAATAGGCTGGAGCTGGAGCTGACCTGACAGGAAGAAGAAACAGTTTGTTACCTGCAGAATCACAGCACTTTCCCTCCAAAATTGCATGGATGGTGCTACCTCCCCTTTGTTCAGCCCTTAATAAGAACTTCTCTTTCTCTCTGCAGGAACCCCCGGGAATTCCATCGGACCAGAACCTGACCACTTTAATGGTACCTGAGCTGGAGCGGTTGAACAGACTGACCCAGAGGAATACACAAAAACTGGTCCCCAGTATTATTGGTTAAATTCTCATCAAAATAGTCTTAAAATTATATTTCAAAACATTCCTTGTGACCACTTTATATGTTTCTTAAAAACAAATCAGTGGATAAAATGTTATCAAAAATATTTTTTATAGTTTATCAATAACTTTGGGGGGCACATTTTCTCCTACTGGTGTGGGTGCACATTTTTTATAGCCCACCAATACACCTGATTCAACAAATCAAGGTCTTGATTGAAGACCATGATTAGTTTATCATTTGAATTTGAGTTTTAGTGCTGAGCTACAACAAAAGCCTGCACCCATACCAGCCCTTCTTGGATAAGATTTGACACCCCAGGTCTACAATATCCAAGGCATGGCACCATTCCAACAAATGACAGCTAGGAATATCTAAAGTTCAGTCCTCACCATCAGCAGGTCACAGCTAGAGATACAATGAGCTCGCTGAGCTATAGAGCCATGTTCCTAGCCAAGGAACCCTATCACACTCTAGGTCTAGGAGGTGATGTCACTTTATGTAGCAGGTTCACCTGCTCTTCAGACAGACCTGGGTCAAACATCCATTTTAAATACTTACCTGGTGGTAAAATTTGAAAACACTCAGATCCCTGAGAATTTTCAATGAAACATGTTAACAATGTAAAAATATATACAAAATTAAAGAGGAATTTTGGTCTGAATATTGGTGAAAATAGATGTTTCTTTTACAATTGTCAGTAATCTGCAGGAATTGTAATGGTGTTTAAAGGGTTCAAATATTTCTAATAAAGTATTTAATATCCCCACCAGATTCTCCCTCTCTAAGATCCTACTTCAACTTTAGCTTCCAGCACCTGAGTCAGGTTAAACCAATGATAAAATGTGCAGTTCGAACCTCGAGCCCTCTTAAACTTATACATGTAGCACAGCTCCAGACAAGAGACATGACTATCTCAGTCAGCTCCTGGTTCCCTGCGGAGGAAACCAGTCATACTCTTTCAATAACCTTCTGCGCAAGTTCAGGACAGTCTACATTTTTTTTTAAACAAAGAAAAGTTTTAAAAGGCTGAGTAAGGAAGGCAGAAAATCCTAAAACTGCAGATTAAAAAATGAAGATGAGCAGAACAGATGGATTAGGATTTTACAGTGTTTACTGATTCACCATTTCACATATAAGAGGAAGGAGGAGAGAGGGATGAAGGGAGTGATAGGGGAGAAAGGCAGGGAGGGAGAGATGAAGGGAAGGAGAAATGGAGGGAGGAAGAGAAAGAGGGAGGGAGAAAGGGAGGGTGTGATGGCGAGAGGGAGGGAGAGAGGAGGGGGTTTGGGGGAATAGAGGGAGGGAGAAATGATGGGAGGAAGAGAGGGTTGGAGCGAGGGAGGGTGTGGGGGTGTAAGGGGAGCGGCTCAGAGATGTATGAGGTATGGAGGGAGGGATTGAGAGAAGGAGGGATTGAGGGAGGGAGAGTACACGGGCGTAAGAAGGGATCAGAGATGTATAATGGAGCTGTGGGGCACAGTACATTTTGAATGATGAGTACGGGCAGGAACACACTGCACAATCTTTGCCCAGATTTTGTCCCAATTATTTCTGGGGCCTCACTATGAAGCATACTTGAAACGGTAATGCAGTAAATCTGGCAGTGTTCTTGTGAGCCACAAAATGTGCTTATGCAAGCACCTACTGTATGAATCCATTTCTCTATTTTTTTACTTGTCATAATCATTTTATATAAGATTTTAATATTTCTGAGGTGATGCTGATTTTGTGTGTGTGTGTGTGTGTGTGTGTGTGTGTGTGTGTGTGTGTGTGGATACTCCCCGTGTTTTCAGAAACCACTGCTCAGAAACCTCTTCATCACTGCAGGTGGAGGAGGATTATTTCTACAGGAAGCCGTGTGGGACAAAACACACACTTGTGACTTTGGGAAGAAATGTAAGCCACATTGAGGTGGTAGTGTATAATACTAATACTGTGTTTTTTTTTTTAAAGGGGGGCTGCCTCCATACAATGGCTTTGAGCAGAAGGTGAACAATATCTTCAATTCCCCCCCTAAACTACCCCTATTGGAATGATCACATGAATTTAAGGTGAAATGTCCAAAAATAACACGTGATCAACATGTTAAATGTAACAACATGAGACAACATGTGGTATACATGTGTAAATGTGTGGTATGCATGTGAATCATGTGAAATATCCCAAAACACATACAGTACAGTATAGTATGTGATCACATGCAAATACCTGTGAAGTAAATATGATAAAATATGTGGCAATATTCATGTGATGTTTCCATAAGTGAGTTTTTCCCAACCGATGTGCTGTGAAAGTTGTCCAGGTGTGTCATGAAACATACAGAATTTCAGTCACTACAGTAAGAAAATATAAATAAATATCAGATAAGTCTCAATTCTAAATATAACCAGTACCTATGCATATAAAAACAAGCTACATTTTAAATAAGAAATACCATTCTTCTTTTTCTTTAGGTTAAGCCTCATAATATTTATTTGACGGTCTGTCAATAAAGCAAGGCCTGCGAGTAGCTTTAATCTGGCTCTGCGCCTAGTCGGCAGGTCCTTGTGTCACATTCAAGTTTCAGGTAAAATTATTGATTGAACTACTGATTTAATTTTCTTTTCCCTGTTTCCATTTAGATAAATAAGTATTCCAGAAGTGTTGTTTTAATAGTTCTAAAGAAAAAAACTAAAAAATGTTTTATTGTGTAACAAATAAGATCTACCACATGCAGATGCTAAAAAATGCAGATGCTTGAGCCCAATACAGCTAAACTAGTTGTTACAGTTCACATCATTTTCAGTTTGCATCACAGAAAATATATTTAATATGTGTAACTGGTTATAGGGTGTTCATTATAAACTGTTTTAAGTACTGAATAAATGTATCAGATGGAGGCTTTAGTTGTTTTAGGTTTTATATAAATTTGGCTTTAGTGCCACAACAATTTGGTTAAAATTGGTATGCTATAGGGTGGGAACTTCTACTTTAAGGGGCCTAGGCATAAGCCTATGGATATGTGACAATACTCTGATTTAAGCCTATGGACACATGACGATACCCTGATTTCAAAACTCATGCAGTATGTCTATCCCTACCCTTACAACTCCACAGAAATGTGGAGTTTATGCCAGTGTGACTTATTATTATTATTATTTTATTATTTTCAAAAACAGTGACTTCAAAATGTACATTGTAGCATGTATTTGACTGGAAGCCAACAGACTTTGTGGAGGACCAGGGTTATGTGCTCATACGAGTCACTCTGCAGATTTAGAAAATTGTCAAGAGCTCTTGGGCCAGGGCATAAATGAGAAGTGCATTGCCACAGTTGAAAGGTAATGCAAGCATGAACAAGTTCCTTGGAGGCACTCAAAGTTAAAAATAGTTCAAATAGACCAAGGCATTTTTGTGCCTTTGTGATGCGTGTTCCATACAGAGATAGGTCTGTAATTGTCCCCGGGTTCCTCACTAATAGCGAAGAGATGACCTCAGTGGCCTAAAAACCAAATTATAATCATCAAACCTTGTCAACATGGCTCAGACCACAAGCAGAGAGAGGCCTAGTTGGCTCAGAAATGTTAATACTTTGTGCGAAGTGAAGATTCCCCACTGCCCTCATTAGAAAATAACTGCAAGAAGAGTATGATTCCTGGAGCTTTTTTTGCTTCATTTTTTATGTTAGTTTTTAGATCGAGGCTGTTGCTGATGTTGTTGGCGGTAGGGGGGCGGAGGTGGGGGGTGCGCAGAGAGATCGATGGCTTTGAAATGTAAGCGGAGATCAAGCGACTTCAGTGAAATCCAGGCTGTTGCATTTGTCAGTCTTTACCGAGCTTGGCGGGGGTGAGATGGGTGAGAGGGGAGGATGAAGCGTGAGAAAGAGAGCACGAAAGAGAAAACCTGGCCGCCTGAACCCCCCATGGTGGCTACATGCACTGATCGAGAGTCCCCAGGATGCCTTTGCCTCCACAAAACAGCCGCTGATCAAAAACACCCCGCCCCCCATCTCCCCTGCCCCATTCACATAGATCTGTCCCCCCAACCTCCACGAACCCCCCATGTGAGGGCAGAGCTGAGAGTAGCAGGCAGTCTCCAAGCCTGTTCTCGCTTATTGCTCAGAATGTTGCAGAAGGAGGAAAGAAGCTGGAGAAAAAAAGGTGCCGTTGTTCAATTGATTTTTGCTTTTGATTGGCAATAGCAGAGCTATACCTTCATGTACCCTGCTCCTGCTCTCTGACTGAAGCCAATCAGGACTGGATCTTGTTAGTACTTGGATGGGATATCTCCTGAGAAAGGTAAGTTGCTGCTGGTCTTGGTGGTTGTGGGCCAGTAGGGGGTGCTCTTCCCTCTGGAAAAATTAAACCCACTGTCCCAACACTGCCTTTTGGATGAGATGTTGAAGCAAGGTCCTGACTCACTGTGGATATTATCATATATACCATGGCATTTATCACAAAGAGTAGGGGGTTCCCTGGTGCTCTGTTCTCAATCTGCCATGTAATCATCCCCCTGTTTAATTAGCTTCATAAGGCCTCCCTCTCCACCTTAGCTGATGTGTGGGGTGCATTCTGGCACAAAATAGCTATCATGCATCACCCAAGTGGGTGCTGCACATTGGTGGTGGTTGAGGCAAGTTTTTCCCAAGTTCTCCCAGTTTTCTTCACCGTAAAGTACTTTGAGATGATGAGATAAAAGGCGCTATATAAAATGCAATTCATTATTATTATTATCATCCATTTCACCCTCTCACTGAAGCACCCTTTGCTCATAGGTGATTAACCCATTTTACCTAACCATTTTGGTTTCATGCTTAAATGCCACAGAATGAAAGCTCAAGGAGTAACATCATTTGAACGTTATTTCATCAGTATTTCACAGCAGCTGTGTCGGCAGTCAAAGAGCTGGGACAGGGACCGATGAGGACAGGGACAAACAGCTGTCCTCCTAACACATGTACGCCTAATGAGGGGGCCATCTGTTTTGGGATGTCATGCCGAAACTGCTCTTAATCATTTAATCAACCCAATAATTTATTCGATCTGACATTCTTGATAAAGTCACAAGCTACAGCTGCAGACGAACTGCAGATATATCCTTGCTGGAAACCTTTCACTGTAGTTCAATATAAGAGTGAAATCAGCATTGGTGCATACATGCCGGCCTTCCAAGACTTGAGTTGTATATAAGGCTGTGGCGTTGTGAAATTTTCACGGTATGATAGCCTTACTACTCAATATCATGGTATCACTTTTCCATTGTGGCATAACATGAAGGATGATGCTCACACAGGTGGAATGCAAAGTTTGACGTATTCCCTCCTCTGGCCATAACATGTTTCCCACATTCTCTACAGATGGGAGATCCGTTCTGAATAACAAAACCATATTTTTTTCTGAATTCAAAGGAGTCCACACGGAAGAACGAGTTCACTTTTTGGGGGGATATAATTTGTCATTACAGACCACCTCAGCATTGGAATCAGCGTCGGACATTGCACGTTTTATAAGGGACTGCAATATGAGATTTATGCCGTGTAGCTAGCTAGCTAATAACAGCTACCTACCAGGGTTGGGTAATGCGAGGGAGCTGTCTGCACGTGCGCAATCCCGTTGTAAACAAAACAAAATGCAAGAACAGCCAAAGTGGTGGTGGGATTAAATGACATTAGCAGACACCCCAGGTTCAGTATTATATTATTTAATATGGGTTATTTAGACATTTTAGTAGGGTAACAGTTGAAAAAAATCCCACATGAAAATTGCTTTTGCCACAGGATTTACTATCACGGTATTACGTTAAGTTTATGATAGTACTATTTCATATTTTTATATTGTGATATACCGTCATACCAGTATACCGTCACACCCCTAGTTGTATACCTCTGCTCAAACAGCTTTCCTCTTCAGCTGTTTCGTGCAGCTCTCCCAATGCATACAGCATCTAACACACAAGACCGATGACAACGGGACAGGACCCGGGGGAGGAGGCACAGATTATAACTAGTGCTGGCACAATTCAACATTTATTTTCATCACCAACACCACTTGCTTGTAGGATCCATTTATTTTCCAGTCACTACAAAACTGTTAAATTCCTTTGTCACGTCAGATACACCAGCGTACCTGCGGCTAACTCCAGCAAGCATTCTGCATGGACAGACCTCAGCATTATTTCAGGTAAAAAATCTTCAGTAGTACACAGCTGGAAGACATGACTTCCTTACATTATGTTCAATTAGGGTTACGGGAGGAGGTCCAGTGAGCAAAGGATTATGCACGCACAAAAGTAAAAGCAATCCTGATGATAAATGCAACCTAATAAATGCATTGCAATTTGAATGAATTCAGGCAGGTATCTCATTGGAGCTCATTGGAAATGGGCCTGGCCTATCCATATATATATATATATTACTATAAATATAAATATATCTTATTTCCCAGATAAAGAATAGAATGAAAAGGCTTCACTCACAGTTTCATTGTACCTTGATGGGACTGTGAATGGCAGCAAGTCCATCTCTAATTGGTCCTGTGGGAGAATTTTATTCACAAAATGAACAAATGGGATAGATACAGGTAACTGTCAAAATAAAGTAACACTTTGTTAACCCGGGGGGGGGCATTCACATGGCCCTGCCCCAGGCTAGGGGAGTCTCAGCCAGGCGGGAAGGGGAGGGGCACAGGTCTATCCACCGGGACGTGCCATGGCACGATGGACATTCTCGGTACTGCACCTGATTAAAGCACCCTTAAAGTGTTGCCTTTATATTGGCAGTTACCTGCATATGCTGTACATTATAAGGATTTAATGCTTTAGAAGTCATGGCAATCAAAGTAAGCCAAACTACAAACCATCCAAAAACACTGACACTGAGGAGCAGATTGAGTTACACTGAGGGAACTGAACATGAAGGAATCACACCATGTATGGAGTTCAGCGGGATTGGTTTAGGAGTTGGGGGTGATTTGTTCATTATTCCGTGGCAGTGGGACTCAACAAGCCCCATACACAAAGCAGGATTCCATTTTACAATGGGATCCTCTCATTAATCAGCCCCTTTTGAATTGCTATATTGATTTCTCTCTAGAAAGTTTGGGTGGGTGGGATTAGAGTAAGTTGTGTTCAGTGTGTATTCTGTTATTATGTTTGTAAATGTGCTAATAAAAACACAGATAACAAAAATAAATAAATGAGACTCTTATCTCTGCTAAATACAACTCCTGCCTCTCCCATTTCTTTGGGGGGTGGGGAGCATCTTCCTGAAACTGTGCTGAAGGCAAGAAACACTAACGGGACATGGACGATCAGATTGTCTGAGATAAACCACAAACACTGAGATTCGAAACAGAGAGAAAAAAGTGAGAAAACACGGCAAATCGCCACCAGCAAGCTTGTTAGACTGCGCATTGAGTGGCGAGTCACGGATCCCCAATCTTTCACACTGACATTCAGTTCAGGTCGGTGTCTAGCTTGTCCAGCACTCTGGCTCTCAACCCTGGCCCTGGAGGGCCGAAGGGTGTGCTGGTTTTCATTATTACTCAGCACTTAATCAATTGAAACGGTCAATTGCACAGTCAACTCACCTCAGTTGGTTTCTTGGGTCTGAATCGGTTGCTGATTTTAATGTGGAAGCAAAAACCAGCGCACCCTGCGGCTCTCTAGGACCGCTGGTCCAACAGATAGAGTGCGCGCGTCCTGCTGTTCGCCGGTACGTCCGAGCACGGCCAGTGTTGTCCCTTCTTTGTCACCCTCACAGCAAACTGTACTGTGATAGTAAATAAGGGGATTTATATCAGAGAGGTCTGCCTCTGAAAGCCGGCCGCCGGGTCCGCGGCGGCAGCGGAACGGAGCAGGTCGGGAGAGGACCCGTCGAGCGCGAGACGGATAGCACTTGGGCTTCAGAGAGACGTTGCCGTAGCATGCCGCCATCAAACACAAAAACACAAAACCATCTTTCTGGGCTCAGCCTCTGCAGCAAGGCTGGGTTTTTTCCTCTCTTATCATTCCTCACTCCGGAGAGGCCTTTAGACGGAGGGGCCCACTGGCACATAGCAGAAAGGGCATTTTACGTCTGTGAAAAGCGAACGGGGAGCGCTGTTTTCGGCCCGAGCGGCTCAGGTTATTCTCGGCGTCGCGGTCTCTCTGGGGTTGGTTTAATGGGGATGCCGCCGGCGGGACTTGACGGAGGACTTCTGACAATCGAGGGGAGGGGAGGAGCGTAGAGGCGCCGAGGGCCGCCATTTGGCCGCGTGCAATAAACAGACCAGACAACCAAAGAGCCACAGGGAATGAGTGTCTCTCTTTTTCCCCCTCTCTCTCTCTTCTCTCTCTCTCTATTCCCCTCTTTCATCTCTCTCAATTCTGTTTCTTTCTCTCCCTCTCTTAGTCTCTCTCTCTTTCCCTCTCCAGTTCTCTCTCCCTCTCCTGCTCTCATTCTTCCCCGTTCTCTCTCTTTCTCTCTCTCACCTCTCTCTCTTACAGGGACAGTGTAGCCAGACACATTTCCCTCTCCATCTCACTCGATTCTGCCTATTTCTCTCCGTAACTCTGTCCCGTGGTCTCTCTCTCTTTCTCACAGGTATAGTGTAAAGTGTATAGTGTAAAAGCCAGACACAGTCACAGCCCTGTTAGCTGGTGGATACACCCTGCTGTAGAAGCTTGGCTATGAGATGTGGGGAAGGGGGCCAGTGAGCAGGGAATTCAATCCAACCACCACTGGGGACACGTTGTGATCTTGCACAATATCATTGTGGTACACTCATTTGTTTTAGATATTAACCCTTCACAGAGCTGAAAATGTCATTAGATAGCAAGCGCTTGGTCCCACTTTTTACTGTAATAGCCCAGATTTTTACCTGTTCTAATTTAAAGTTTACAATGTTTACAAGTAAGTAAGCAATGTTTCTTATGTCAAAGAATGAGACTACTTATTGAAATACTCAAATACTGCTTGCCTTCTTAATTTTGTTGCAGTGCAGAAATAATGACCATTTATAAAAGCATGTAGGCAAAGAATAAGAAGGAAAAATATATTTATTATACAAATGTGTATGGAAAGGACAGCACTTGAGATTTTACAGTTTAAGAAATCATCTGGGAGAGTCTGGTGCTGTAATGTGGGCTGGGTGCACTCCAGTTGTTAAGTCTTTGTTTTCTTGTTTCATTGAAATACAATAGGAAGTACTGCTTTTTAAATAAAGCCAATGTTAAAACTCAAATGTAGTGAATACGATACAATTAAAATAGGTTTTAATTGCATGATAAAGATTGCATTGCTAAAGCATTTTAAGACATTAGATAAAGGTATTAGACACTGTATATTACATACATATTTCAACTGAACAGCATCAGTGTAATAGACTGCAGTTCAGGTTGCACCATTAGGGGGCAGATGCGTACTATCACTCACCTTTTATTAGATACTTACCTTCTCCTTGGATGAGTCAGTCAGACGCTGCTGTAGCTAGCAATGGTCATGCCATTACAAGGGGTACATTGTTAATAAGCTATGAGGTTATTATACTCTCGCCTCCTGTCACTCCTTGAATGCTGGGTTATCACCGATAGTTAAAATTGTGTCTTGGTCACTTTCTATCTCTTTCTTTTGCTCATAAATATCGCTCTCTCTCCCTCTCTCCCTCCCTCTCTCTGTCTCTCTGGTAGAAGAGAGCATGGCTCCCACAGTGTGATTTACATCAAGCAGAGTGTCACCGTTCTGTCAGCGGCATTATCACTCAATCACGGATATTACTGTCAAAGCGATCTCGCTTCTACAATAGGCGAAGGGGCACAAAAGACAAGAAGAAGAAAAAAAAGGCTGTCCCAGAATGCCGCTGGAGCCACCTCGTCGTCAGGGTCGGCTGAACGGTGCGGGTTCTGTGAGGCTGAATATGTTAAAGATGAAGTTTGGACAGAAGTAAAGCGCGAGAGGGCTTTCAGGGCATGTCAGAGAAATTACATGCTGTGACTTATTGCTGAGAGCTGACCTTTAAGTGTGACGTGCTGATGCATCCCAGAGATGCCTCCCGCTGTGAGGAATATTTGTGTCCCGCGTTGGTGACCTTCCCCTTCTCTATCTGTGCGTGCAATGACAAAACCTGGCCTGAGAAGGCCATGGCCTGAGCCCCAGCAACAGGCTCCATGTTTTTACTCCTCTCTCGCACGACAGGCTGGCCAACAAGCGTCACCGCAGGACAGGGAAGGGAGGTGGACGCGTTGCTATTTACTTCCACTTCCAATCCAGTCACGATGGGAGGGCTTGATGGATCGAGGCAGGAGCAGGAGCAGGTAACTGTCACAGACGCGCTGTTCCTGAACGCCGTTCACGTACAGCGGCAGATAACGACGTGCCCAGTCATCGCACGTCAGCAGAATTCCTTTTGGCGGCTCTCTTAGTTGAGCTCAGAACATTGGCCGCGACAACTATGTACTGAGTCAAAAAAATGACAAAAAAAACGAATTAATTGACTATTAATGAGATCATCTACCCATTCAGTGTCCAAGAAAAGGGCACCCCTTCCCCCCACTCCTCCTCCAAAAAAGAAAAGAATCCAAATCTATCACATCATCAGGTCATCCCAGGTAGCATTTCAATAGAGTGTGCCACAAAAAAAAAATCTATAACCATTTATTTCCATGGACACATGCTAAGAAAATTAGATCCAACGGGCACCAAGTTTGCAAAATCAATTGTTATTAAGTGATAGAGGAAACTATTGAGCGATACCATTGTTGAAATCTTGACAGGCCAGCCATCTCCCCGATGTCAGAGAATTTTTCACAGGCCGCATAGCGAATGTTTGAGTGCTGGAGAAATGGGTTGCAAAGTATCAAGGCAAAAGCATATCTAATAAAGCTGATGGGAACCAGCCACATAAAGACAGAGGCCATTAAAGGAATTGTCTGAGAAAAACTTTATCTACCAAACGAATCCCTCTCTGTCGAAGGAGCAGTACACGCACTTCAGCATTGGATAATGGGCTGTCATTATTTTCAGCTCGAAAACAAAGGTGTCAGACAAAAACCTTGCTGCAAGCATGTTCCTCTAATCTCACTCCCCGCATATACTAATTAGACTATTTTTGTTTTGGTCTCCAGTAACAGTGAGCAATACTGTTCCCATAGCAGTGCACTTTGTGCATTAATCTCCTCAGGTGCCCTGTTTTTGGATCACCCCCTTTCTGTTTGATGAATGGCCCTTTGGGTTTGCGTGGGTGTGCGTGCGCACAGTGGTTACTAAAAGCTCAAACCTATGTCTCTGTGTGCGTAATGCGACACTGAGGCTGAGTGTGCCTGAAACTGGTGGAGAGGGCTGAGACGGAGCCAACCACCGGAGAGAGAGAGCTCGACAGCATGGCTGTGGTTACGGGCCGCCCCAAGTTCCCAGAGGGGTGTGTCTGTGTGTGTGTGTGTGTGTGTGTGTGTGTGTGTGTGTGTGTGTGTGTGTGTGTGTGTGTGTGTGTGTGTGTGTGTGTGTGTGTGTGTGTGTGTGTGTGTGTGTGTGTGTGTGTGAGGGAGGCAGTTGGAGGCTTCGTATACGGGGTCAGGCCAATTCGTCACCCGCGGTGGAACGCCGTGGGTGGTGGGGAGAGCGGTGGGTCCCGTCGGCACTCGTGAGCTCTCTCATCACATCTCATCATGGGCAGGGCTACGCTGCCTCACTCTGAATCTCCAGGGGTGCCTGGGGAGCAGGAGGATCACTGATAACCAGCCTGTCACACACACAGCGCAGGGGGACGCCAACACCAGCGATGTGCAGAGTAACATATACAGCATTTCATCGTTTGAATGCGCTGAGCTTTGAGCAACTGCGAGAAGAGTAGCTGCTTGGTACTGATGATACGATAGTTGCTGTGCTTACACTAAATTATCTCTCAGATTGGTTCGCCCTGGCTTTTTTTCCAGTAATTGTACCCACGGGATATTTCTGTCTTCCATATCTTTGACTTTTCACTCCATATTCAGAGAGTTTTCTAGTTCATTTAGGGTGTTTGAAGCTGTATAGGTTTTTTCTCTGAGGCAATCTAAGGTTGTTCTATGAGAGAGAAAACAAGGGTGTCTGGTCGAGTCGTCTGGTTTGACTTACCAATTATTTAGAAATGATCTGCCTTGTGAGGGTGAGTGACTTCATTTATGCTTGGAATGTTCCACTAAACACACTTTCCCTGGGGTTTATTTTAATGTTTATCTATATACATACAGGTAACTTTGGTAACCCGGGCGGGGGGGGGCACTCAAACCACCCTGGCCAGGGCTAGGTGAATCCCAGCTGGGCGATGGGGAGGGGGAGGGCCGGGTACCTATCTACTGGTACCCCCTCTATACTGCACCCATTTAAAGGATCCCTCATTTACTCAAGTGTTGCCTTTATTTTGGCAGTTACCTATATATATATATATATATATAAGTTGTAATGAAAATTCACAAAAATGATCATTTAAACTATACAACAATGTAAATGTGCTTGTGTCCGCCTCCCGCTACGTGCACATTAAATCCAGCATCGCTGACCCCTGTGGGCCCCCTGGTCTAACAAAGCGTGGTGTGGGTGCTGTAACTCCACCTGGGGAGGGCGGTCACGCTGATCCCGAAGCCAAAGCGCAGTCCAGCAGCGCCGGTTTTCCACTCCCATGACCTTTTCCCGGCACGGCAGGAGACTAACTGTAGACTGAATATATTTTACAGGGAGCCCATATTGCAATGGCACGCCCTGTCTTAAGAGGAGAGTCCTCTCCCACGGGTGTCGAGAGAAGATGGAAAGCGAGCTTCTTTTGGAAAAACTGTGCGGACGCTCCCACCTGCCTATTAATGCCCACACCAGCGTGAGCCTGTCATTTCAATGGTTTACGATTCTGAGCCGATTAAGCAGCTGCAAACGGGGGCCTAACCATCTGCCTGCTGGCGGCAACCTTGGAGAAATGCATCATGGTTGGGTTGGATGCAATTCCGGGTGACATTTTTCAGGACTTTTTGACAAATAACATCTTAGGATGTTTCAAGGCCAATGCACTATTTTGCCCATTTTGCCCCTGGGGTTCATAAATAAATCTGTATTCCATTATGGTCGCTAATGTTTTCCCCACCAACACCTGCTATCGCTACACTATTTACTCTTTGCTCCCTGCTACACGGGTAGAAATCCATCAAAAATCACGGAATATGCATGGCCAGGATGCAGCAGACTTTGTCTCGGGAGCTGTGTTGCATGGGGGACTGTTTAACATTTTAACATCCTGCGTTCAGTTGTTTTCAGCTCCAGGACCTTTCTTGACAAGTGAATGTGAGTCATTTTCTTTTTCCTGCCTGCATCCGCAATTTTCCCTCCATTCATTCAGAACATGTCCAATCATCTCAGATGATGTCGGACGGTCGCCCTTAAAGCTTCCTGATTGGGCAGGGACAGCCTTTCAGTCAACTGACTGCTGACGGCTAACTGAAGGAGAATGAAGACGGGAGGAAGGCAGGGAGCTTTGCTTGCGGCGGCTGTCGCGAGCATCAGGCCTATGATCTTCTGTGATTATCCTTTGGTTCTACGGGCTACGTGCTGTGGCTTTTTGATCAGGATGGCGATCAGTGTTTGCGTTAAACAAGCGGACTAGTGTAGCAAACAGCTTTCCATACACTGCAGAAGGGGCATATTGTTCTTCCATGCCACACACGCCACATCTAGATTCTTGAAAAATGCTTATTAATACATGCATAAGTTAAGCATCACCTACCAGAACCCAATTGTTTGTTGATATGGTAAATTCATTTCCCTTAACAATGGCTTTTTCAGGTGAAGGGAAAAATGGCTGTACAGCAAGACTTGAAACTGTAAACACTTCAAATCCAGAGATTTGCAGCTCTGGATATGTTTTCCATCAGTAAAACCAGAACACACAAAGATTGCTACCAAGGCTGTCTGTGTGTGTTCTGGCCTTTACTCATGGAAATGTTTCGCGGAAAGTGGTGACCTTTGTATCACTAAAATAATCCTGCAAACATCATTGAAAATCTATGATGATCTTAGAATGACAAAGTAGACACACACAAAAGAAGAACAGACAAGAAAAATACAGTATCCGCCCGGTATTAAAATGTATAAAAAGTAATATCAACGGAATAGTTTCTTTATTTTGCAAAAGAGACATATTCTTGATCATTTGATGAGCAGAAATTGTATGTCCCTATATGCTGCATATCGATATGTTTATCTGCAGCTATGAGCTAACCATTTACTGTATATTCATTGTTAAAAAAATAAATGTGGCCCTTTTTTATTTTCTGATAACCATATAACTTAAAATAAATACTTGTAAAAAATATGTATGAAACATATGAAATGTAACATAAAGGTAACCATATAAAAGTAATATGCAGGTACCTGCCAAAATAAAGGAAACATTTGAGTAAACTAAGGGTTCTGGTGGCTCTGTCATGGTGTGGGGTGCATTTTCCTGGCATGGTTTGTGTCCACTCAATCCCTTATGCGGCAAGGTAAACACCAATAAATACAATGTGAAGATATACAGCAATTAATTTTCATTACCTACAGAGCAGTTAGGAGAAAGGAATGTAATGGCAATCCAGAGATGGGACAAATCTGTTGACATTAATTCATTGTTTAGTGGATGGACAGAGACACGCAGGGTGCTAAATGACAGCACGCTGGCTTTCCCATGTTACGCAGTCTGCACAAAATCCTAATTTCCTCTCTCTCTCTCTCTCTCTCTCTCTCTCTCTCTCTCTCTCTCTCTCTCTGCTGCTCATTTTCCCTATGCTGTCCCTTAGCCCCCCCCCCACCCCCATATGTTGTTTTACGCACCCTTCCCCCCCCACCTGACTGCGCAATTCATACTTCAGAACGCCATCCACGGTCATGTGTCTTCCTGACAATGCAGAGGGGAGAACATTTCCCGGCCGGCCCTAGGAGCAATTAATATCAAAGCGCTCCCCTTGGATGGGGCTCGCGCGCTCTTCCTTATGTACACTGTCACGCGCCTGATCTCTCCCACTCCCTCCCTCTCAGACTCATCTATCTCTTTGATCTGATTTCGTCTTCTGCATCAGTCCGCTGTAAGGAACATCTCTCCACCTCCAACTGTGTTTCCTTACAGTTTCCCCCTCTTTCTCTTTCTCTCTCTCATTACAACCCTGCTCCACTGCTGTCCCCTCCTCCATGTTTGCTGGACGCATCTGTATTCCATGATGTATGTTGTTGACTGTGGAACCAGGGTCAATTTGAGTTCAACACAACAAGACCAATCATTTCCTCACAGCTGTATACAGTTTTCATTCAAATTCAAATTCAAATTCAAATTCAAATTCAAATTCAAATTCAAATTCAAATTCAAATTCAAATTCAAATTAATATCAAAAGCTTTATTGCCTATTTTGTTTGAAAATGTGTCTTTGGCTCAAACACTTCACATACAGGACAGCATCAAATAAGATAAAATACAAAGACAAACATCGCAATAAATAACTGACGTTAAATGTTGAGGACAGCACTGTAGACCTAATGCTCACATTCTTGTTTGCATTTAAAGTGAAACTGCAGAGGACACAAAAGACTCCGTTTTCTCTTGCCCATGGAACCTTAAAACAGCAACCTAATGGAAGTAACTCAAAGGAGCTGTGGAGCGTGGGAGTGTAAATTCATCCAATATTTTTATTACAATTCCTGCTTTGAGGTGAAAATCTGCTTTTTTGTGATGTTTGTTGGATTCCAATTATTTTTGTGAAAAATCCTGGTCGGTTTTGCTTTGCTTTGGTTTTTTAAAGGACCGTTAAAATGTGCACTACACAGACATAGAACCGTTAGATATCATACAGGTACAAATGCAAAAATACTTGAAGGGTAATACACACAATGTGTAACGCAGGTCATACACTGCGAATGCTCAACCGTATGTGTAACTGTATTTCACAGAAAACCACCTCCCTCTCCCCCATTTACCAAGCACACCTTAGGAGAGATCTATTATCAGATTGCAAA
This sequence comes from Aldrovandia affinis, assembly GCA_029706075.1. Classification (NCBI taxonomy): domain Eukaryota; kingdom Metazoa; phylum Chordata; class Actinopteri; order Notacanthiformes; family Halosauridae; genus Aldrovandia; species Aldrovandia affinis. The sequence continues at coordinate 95,791 of JAINUG010000065.1, forward strand.
CATCTTTCACAGGTTATTTATCACTCTGTTAAATGGGATGCTTGTGTGGCTCGACTGGTCTAATGTCTGACAGCATTAAGACGTGAGCCGGAGCTAATGTACACCCCAATGTGGTGTTATTCTTATAGTTTTTCAGCATTTAAAGGTGTCCGTAGACTCTCACACATTATATTATTAGGATGCCCAATGTCACTACTTTGATCTTGTAGTCCTCCTCCTGCTGTCCAAGAAACTTAATGTATTAACTTAAACATAACCTGCGTCTGGTTCATGCTGGGTCTATAGACCGTTAGATCCACTTAACATTTATGCACAATCTGGGATTTAGTTAATATCTGTCTCTCAAGAGTCACTGGATGTATAAGTGAAAGTAGAGGAGTAGGTAGGCAGGGCAGGTCTCTTGTGTTGGTCTTGCTACAGTTTCACTTGAGCAAAACGCTAACGCGCAGGCTTCACTGGCAGAGAACTACTGGCATCTCACACAGCGCACTACTGCCCCCATATGGATGTATATGGAGTGGCATTTCATTCAGCAGCCATGGGACACACCTTAGTCAACAAGAGGCCATGGTACTGCACTGCTGATATTTTTGTTCAATCTAGAAGCATTCGCCTAGAATTTACAGTTTTTCCTCAATCGCTTAAACACAATTCTTGAAACAGTATCTACATTCTCAAAAAAATAAGTGTAAACCCCCACAACAGCAACGCATCTCCCCAAGCACTATATAATTTATGATTGCATTCACACAAAATGCAAATGCAAAACACAATTTTTCAAAACAGTAAACACAAATCTCTACAATTGACAGAAAAATTTAAAATTAAATAAGCATTGTTAACCAAAATAGATTATATTGCTCTCAGTTGAATGCTATTTCTCTCAAATTAGTTTATTCATATTTTCCTTTTATAAACACTCACTTGAAAAATAGTTCATTCAACGATCAATACATCAACACATTCAAATGTTACAGTGAGTTTGGTGTTGTTGAAAAATTGATGATATTTGTTGTCTTTTGGCATTTTTAGAGGCTCTGTACAATATATTTATTTCTGATTAGGGAAGAGAGCTATAACATGCTGTGCTTCCATTTATATGCAGAAATGTGTTTACACTGATAAAGAAAGCCTTCCAGTATGTGACAATTGAAACATTTTAAACATTTTGATTGTTTTAGAGCATTTTGCAGTTGAAATGTATTGTTCTGCTAAACACATCATACTAATGTAGGGTTTGCACTTACTATTTTGAGAGTGTAGGTTGTGTTTCATGAATTGTGTTTATGCAATTGAAAAAAAAAACTTTAAGCAAACATTTAACAAAATCTGAACAATCTGAGGATTTTTTTTACAATTTGAATTTGTCTGATTTGGCAGCAGTCTAAATGCCATTTTCTCAAACTCAAACTCAAAGTTGTATTGTTGTTTTAATCGCTTCAGCTTTTTAAAATATATATCTTTCTTCTGGGTAACTGTATTACATGTGTGTTTAGAACAGAAACACTGGTCTGAACACTGAGACAATGTTTCACTATAAAATCACAGAGGAATACTTACGGGTCTGATTAAATAAATCACTCATTTGCCTTCCAATATGTATACAGCATAAAAATTTGTATTAACAATCTCCACTCGTTCATTCAAACTAAATTACTTCAAATTCTTATATTATTTCATACCTTAGCAAGTTAGGAGACTCTGGTTTCCATGGTTACAGCAAGACAAAGCATCATGTCTGTGTTTTGGTCTCAATGGAGTGCTTTAGCGAGAGAGTGAAAGATTGAGATAGAGAGAGATATTTTGTAGCATGTAATTGTTAAATCCTTTGGCAACATGAATTTTGAGTTATCATGCCAATAAAGCTCTTTGAATTTGCATAAGAACATAAGAATGCATAATGACAAACAGGCCATTTGACCCACCTAGGCTCATCATTTACCTACAGTTTAGAGAATATCTAGTACTGCATCAAGCCTGGACTTGAAAACCCCAAGTGTTTCTGTTTATACTGCATGACCAAGCTGTTCCAACTCTCTGTGTACAGCTTGGTCATCACTGATAGCAGTGCGGAATTTACCTTTAACTTCCACCGGTGCCCTCTTGTTCTGATAACTGAACTCAATCTGAACAATCTTTTGCTAAACTTGAATAGATTAAGGGCCAAATTTATTAAGGAAATCCTCACCCAAGAGTCCACACAACTCCTGGTCCAGGCCCTGGTGATCTCACGTCTGGACTACTGCAATTCCTTGCTGGCAGGCCTACCGGCCTGTGCCATCAAGCCACTGCAACTAGTCCAGAATGCTGCCGCACGTCTGGTGTTCAATCAACCGAAGTTCACCCACCTCACCCCTCTACTCTCCTCTCTGCACTGGCTCCCCATCGCGGCACGCATCAGATTCAAATCACTGGTGCTTGCTTTTCAAGCGGCTAGAGGTACTGCTCCCCCATACCTCCAGACACTCATCACTCCCTACACCCCAGCCAGACCCCTCCGCTCCGCCTCCTCTGGCAAACTACTGTCCCATCCCTCCGGGCACCTGGAAGCCGCTCCTCACGGTCTCGCCTCTTCTCTGTCCTGACCCCTCGGTGGGGGAACGACCTTCCGCAATCAGTCAGGACCGCGGAATCACTTGCGATCTTCCGCAAGAGCCTCAAAACTCACCTTTTCAGACTCCACTACCACTGAATCTACCTAATTGTCATCACCACTGCCTACTTGCTCACCACTATGTATCCCTGCTTACTCCTCATTTAAAAATTGAAACATTTAAAATTAAATTTAAAAAATGACTAACCTTTTCCTTCCCAGTGTTACAGGTATGGTATGCAGCTGCCTGCAATGATGTCTATCGCTGTACTACTGCACTGATCTCTTGCGCAAACTATGATTGTTCCTACCATGTATTAATGCACATCTTGTAAGTCGCTCTGGATAAGAGCATCTACTAAATGCTTAAAATGTAAATGTCAAATGAAATGTTGCAGAGCTGCTCTTTTGCTGCACTTTTATGACACATTAACGACTAATTTACTATGAGAGGTTGTACTTCCGCAAACAAAGTAATGAAACGGTCTCATTTGCAATTTTGCGGTAGGAGACATCCATAAAAAAGGGTCTGAAACAAAATGGAACGCTTACACAATAAGCAGATAAACAGATCACAATACCGTGAGAAATGGATAGGCTATGGAGCAACCAGGTACAAGTAGCGAGGGAACCACGAGAAAACAAACAAAAGAAAAACTTTCTTACAATATAATGTGGGCAAAATACATAGGCGGTGGCCCAACCGATGAAAGAATATTAACACCGATAGAACAAAAGGTGAAACAATCCACATTCTAAAAACCTTATTTTGTTTGTTGAATGTCTTCTCTCTCTACTGGGAAATATATGTAAAGTTTTGCTGGGACACCGCGTCCAGCTCCTCGGAGAGCGCAATACAAAACGCAGTTTGTGAAATGTCTGCAACCCAAACACAATGTACTTTGAAAAGATCCTGATGCAAGTAAAGTTGTAAAGGCAGGTTTGTTTAAAAATATAAATTCTGTGTCTTTGAAGATGTTTTCATCCTTGTCTGACCATTGACTGATCTAGATCATGTTTGTGTGTTTACATTTATTATGTTTATTTCTTACATTTATTTTAAAACTTTTGTATTTTTTTTATTTCATTCCATAGTTCAAAAATAAAATCACACAAAAAGACTGTACAAAACAAATAATATCATTATTGAGATACATTAGGATTAGGATTGTCCTTATGGACTGCCCTCTTCAAGTCAGACCACATGTTTTTGATAGGGTCTAAGTCTAGAGAAGTTCAAAGTTTAGTCTCATCTGACCATAGCACCGAGTTCCAGCCATAGTTCCAATGACATTTGGCAAAACCCTTCCAAAGAGCCTGTTGGTGGCAGGTGGCATCATATGCTTGATTTTGAGACTTTGTGACCCCAAGACGCAACAAATGCCTGCAGCCTACTACTACTACTTCTTGAACTATGGTCCTTGGGTTCTTCTTTGCCTCTCTCACCAACTTCCTCTCTGTGCGTGGGGACAATATGTAATTGTGTCCTCTTCCTGGCAGGTTTGCAACTGTTCCAGATGTTTGAAACCTTAAGATTATTGCCCAGTGGTTAGTGGTAAGTTTAACAGTTTCTGTATTTTTGTACACATTACCTAACTTATCTAGATCGATAAACAACTGTCTCTTTTAATTTGACAGTTATTTGGCTTTCCCTCTGCATGAAACCATTCCTACATTCTGCTGATGTTTCTACCCTATAATATGTTATTTAAAGTGTATGTGAGTGTGTGTAAACATGAATATATATATATATATGTGTGTGTGTGTGTGTGTGTGTGTGTGTGTGTGTGTGTGTGTGTGTGTGTGTGTGTGTATTATTATATATTTTTTAAGCAACAACCGACCTTAAGTCAAGCATTTTTAGTGGTGTAAAAAAACATTTCGCATCACTAAAAATTGCTTGACTTAAGGTTGGAAAACGTCGGTAAAGAGCATTTAGTAAATACGACTCTTGGAGTCTGCTTTTGCTTTCTTGTTATGAAAGGGAGGATGTTTTATGGTTTTTTATCTCACTTTAGCTTGTCATACATTTATCATCATTCATTAGCAACTTTAGCCCATAAAATTGTAGCTTTGATGCAATGCAAAGGTTGTCGTGCTGGAAAGCTAGCCCAGTAATCCTAATATCTACATCCAGTCTTGTCTGGCAAAACAATTAGGCAAGGTATCACTACGTGCTCATAATGTAATCAGTGGTAGGGTGAGGTGGTATCAGTGCACTGAAGGGACGAGGAGGCTAATGTGAGAGTTTGGAGAAGTTATTTACATGATTTAATTGAGCAGCAACAGACAGACATACGCCTACACCAGCACAATTCAACTAGCAGCCCAGGGGCCGAATGCGCCCCCCATAGACGTCCTCTTGGCCCTTTGCACAGTTAACTGCAAAAATAAAAGAAACACCAACATAAATTGTCTTTATAGGGCGTTGGGACACCACACGCCACCAGAATGGCTTCAATGCACCTTGGCATAGATTGTGTCTGGAACTCTATTGGAGGGATGCAACACCATTGTTCCATGAGAAATCCAATCATTTGGTGTTTTGTTGATGGAGAACGCTGTCTCAGGCACCTCTCCAGAGTCCTCCATTTAATTAAGTGTTTCCTTTATTTTGGCAGTTACCTGTGTCTGTATCTGCACAGCACAGGCCCATATCTGCCGTACCTTCCACCAGTTACAGAATAATAAATAACAGTTATTAATATATTCAGTATGCCTCAATTTTGTTTATACACACGTGCATGCTCCTTATTCATTTTTAAATAAACATCCTACGGCCTCAAAATGTTTGGCCTATATGCACCATCTTTAAAAATAATCTGCTCCCAAAGAATAAGTAGTTGAAGAACCCTGGCCTACGTGTTTAATTTCCCCTCAGCCGGTGCCTCCCGTCAGTGCCAGGGCAAATCTGCACACGGCAATATTCAATCATCTCGAGCCAAAGCGACTACCGATGATAATAGGGCATGTTTGATCCAGCTGTTTATTTTTAAATGGAGGGAAATGGTTTCCTACACATGAATGGCAAAAAAGTTAACGTTTTTAATGGAGAAAAATCGATTCATCCGAATGAGCAATGTTGTTTTCTTCGTTTTCTGGAGCCGCACATTTCTTAAATGATGCGGCATTACACACGCCTCGCCTGCCTCATCTCCCGGAGGCGCGCGGGAAACCTAGCTCGCTCTGCGCTCGTGTCTCACCTGATCTGAGGAGATTAACTGCGTGGCTGCGGGTGTGTGGGTGAGATTAGCCACGGCGAGCGGAGCCCGTCTCCTCCGGCACCGGGACTCGGGAGGCAATGAGCGGAGTTCATGAGGCGGAGTCGGGAAGGCAGGAGTCAGCGGAGGGAAGGATTAATGAACCAGGGGACTTTCGCTCCACACACGCTCCGGTAGCTTCTATGAAGAGGAGCCAATTTACCTCGTCTTCCCCCCGCAAGTTTTCTATTTTCATGAAGTCATTTCTTTAGTTAGGACTCCGGCATTTGCCTCCTCCTTCAGCCGATCTCTGGATACTGGCGGATAAATGTAGGCAGCAGGGTCCGAATCTCAGGCGGGTCTCTGCTGTGAGCAAAGTGCTAAAACCGAAACGCTGTTCAGGTGTATAAATGGGTAATATTGAAGGAAGGAGCTATGGGACAGGCATAAAACAAATATCTAATAAGGCATGAAGTTGTCTATGGACATCTGTGCCATTCCAAACACTTATATTTAAAGCAAAATATATTTAGAGCGTGTGCAAAAGGAAGTTACAGTTTGTGAGGTGTTCTACAATCTGATTGGTTGTACCCAGTTTTAGCCTGCATTTTGTTATAGGTCAATGGTTGATTTGGCTTGAACTGCTGCCTGCAACTGGATCGCCACTGACCATTGGTTAGTAAATCACATCCCCCGAATTAGATCAAGGAAACACCAACATAAAGTGTCCTAAAAGGGTGTTGGGCCACCACGAGCCACCAAAACAGCTTCAATGCAATGTCATCCTGGAAGAGACCACTCTCGTCATCACCATAGGATGAAGGTGATCACTCAGAATGGCTTTGTATTTATTCGCCTTTACCTTGCCCTCTAAGGGGTTTAGTGGACCTAAACCATGTCAGGACAGATGACCCCACACCATAACAGAGCTGCCAGAGCCCTTCGTTTACTCAAGTGTTTCCTTTATTTTGGCAGTTATCTCTATCTAATATATAATATAATATACGCCATTTAGCAGACGCTTTTATCCAAAGCGACTTACAGTAGTGAATGCATACATTTTCTGTATATGTGGCCCCAGTGGGGATTGAACCCACAACCTAAGCGTTGACAATGCTGTGCTCTACCAACTGAGCCACAGAGAACCACATCTCACATCAGAGTGTCAACCTGGTCAAGATTACAAGCCTGACAAGTAAGGTTCATGTTCATTAGACTTTCTGGTAGACAACTGAAACAATATCAACAAATAAACTGAGTGTCTGAGCTGAGCTGATGAAGGCATACAAATGCAAAATAATTCAGCTTATCTGAGAAACTTGGGAAGTTGACGCTGAGAGTGAACTGTTAATTGAGCTTGTCTTATGGGTTTTCCACATGGACCTTCCACAATCTGTTCTTGCACCTCTAAAGAAACATACCCAACAGCACAGTTTAGTGTCTTCTTGTCACCAATAATATTTTTTAGCCACACTGTTAAATCTCCATCCAAAAGATAACACAAATGGCTCATTTTAGGGGTCACCTATATACAGTATATATATATGATGTTTTTAAATTGTGTCCATAATGATAACAAATCTGTCACATAAAATGTTTTCCACTATTTCCAAATAGGAGAAATTGTGGACTCTCAGACGTTCTTCAATCATCGCCGGCACATCGTGTGTTTGTCTGTCTGTGAACAAGATAAGTGGAAAAAGTAAATGGATGGATGGATTGTGAAATGACTGCCTTTGGGAGGTAGAAATGACTATATATTACAGCAGCTTTGACAACGTGGAGTGGCATAGGTATGTCCTCTTCTGAGTGCCACTCATTTTCTTGATGCAGTGTGGGAAAATTATCCTTTCAACATAATGCACCTCCAGGGGCTGTTTGAGTCTGTGCGAAAGGTGATTACTGATACTACAGTGTAGAGTGCATGTACGTGTAACTCATTCTGATTATGAAAGATGTGCACCTGTATCACTGAGGTTACAGGATTATTATTTCCTCCAATGACATTTCTCCATTTCTGAAGATGTGTAGCCTCCAGTGGTTTACAAAAGACCTGGGTCAAATATGCATTTGAACTACTTTAACTCTTTAGATGCCAGCAGAATCTGAAAACACTCCTACAGTATTTTCAAACTAACATGTTGCTAACTAAAAGGTACAATCGTATGAAAGAACAACTTTGTTATGAATATTGGTGAAGATTGATTTTTATTTTGCAATTATCAGTCATATGCAGGAACTTTAGACACTACTGGTGTTTAAAGGGTTAATATATGTTGAATAAAGTATTCGCATGGTCTTCATGCAAATGCAAATGTGCTGAAAGGCCTTATTTACACAACAAATGAATGTTGACTCCTAATCCAATACAGTATTGCAACATTTTTGTCAGAAAGAAAAACTGAACATAAAGTTATGATTCATTAATACATTAGTTTGATAATAGTGCAACACTCACTTGATACATTACAAAGAAATACAAATGACAAAGACGGAACCCGCCAAGCTGTCAACCGTTACTCCAACACATTTCACACGGCAAACTCATGTCAGCTTCCCTCTCCCCTCCCCCTGGGGGTGGACAGCCAATCATTGGCTCGAACTCAGGCTGCAGTGGGCAACCTGCACTTAGAACAAATGGCTTTACCTATTGCACAAATCAGGGACCGCAAGCATACACTTCTGGAGAAACATATATTTTACATTTTAGGCATTTTACAAATGCTCTTATCCAGAGTGACTTACAAGATGTGCATAAATACATGGTAGGAACAATCATAGTTAACGCAAGAGATCAGTGCAGTAATATAGCGATAGACATCATTGCGTACCATACCTGTAACACTGGGAAGGAAAAGGTTAGTAGGTTTTTTTTTTTTTTTTTATTAAATGGAGTAAGCAGGGGTATATAGTGTTGAACAAATAGGCAGTGGTGGTGACAATTAGCTAGATGTACAGAATTCAGTGGTAGTGGAGTCTGAAAAGGTGGGTTTTGAGTCTCTTGCGGAAGATCACAAGTGATTCCGCGGTCCTGACCGATTGCGGAAGGTCGTTCCACCAGCGAGGGGTCAGGACAGAGAAGAGATGAGACCGCGAGGAGCGGCTGCCAGGCACCCGGAGGGATGGGGCGGTCAGTTTGCCAGAGGAGGCGGAGCGGAGGGGTCTGGCTGGGGTGTAGGGAGTGATGAGTGACTGGAGGTATGGGGGAGCAGTACCTCTAGCCACTTGAAAAGCAAGCACCAGAGATTTGAATCTGATGCGTGCTGCGAGCCTGGAACATGGGAGCCAAGCCAAATGACGAGCCAAATGGCGTGATGTATACCTTATATATAGAATATTTTAAAAAGGAATCTGGCCCTTTTTTTTTTTAAGTTCCATATAAAAGGTTTTTTATAGATTTGCTATTTTCTGTTCACTTCTAATTCATATGATTTATCACCTATATATAAATACAAAGGTGCTGTTATAGACTAAAAATACATTGATTGGTGTGGTATGTCTCCGTTTCCTAGCCCTCTGCCTTTTGTAGTCTATTCTTTGGCTTTAATGCACACACTCCTGTTCCAGACACTCTAGAGAGGCACAGAGAGGGGCCACTATTGAAGCAATAAGTTGAGGTCACACGAAGCTGTTGTCATACACTGGCTGTAACTTTAACCTCATTTATAGAAATGAAGGTAGCCCCAGGTGGCATTTTGGCATTCATTACATTCTATTGGAAAAGGCAGATGGTGCTCTTTACGTGCCCCAATGATATGCAGGCTATTGTAGGTAGAATTGAGAGGATATATATATATCCTTGAAAATGAACTTATTGCCATATAATAGACATAGCCTCGGTACTTGGGTTACTCTGAAAGCGATCTGTCCTGACACTAATGCATACAGGGCCTGGGTCTGTTAACACTGCAATGAGCACATTCCTCTCCAAATGTAATGGCTTCCTTGACAGTAGTGCTATTGATGTTTTAATAATGATAATATGTTTTACATTTCATGCTTTCCGATGTATGTTGTATCTTGTTACTTATTCGATTTTGCTCTCAATATGTTGTACATTACCCCTGGTAAGGAAATCTCAAAATAAATAATTAAGTGCTGCAAATGTAGAGGTTGCCTCAAAGTTACATTTGCCCAATGTTTGGTGTGTCATTTGCCACACTGACATACAAAATGCAAAAAAATAAGTCTAAAAAGCAGAAATGTTCAGATATGTTTATTGTATATTCTACAGGAATACATTTCACTGCAGTGCTTTCTTAAACTCAACATGGGTGTTTATTAAGATAACAAGCTCCCAAGATGGATAAAGGTCATTGCGTTGTTCATAACCATTTCATCATGTTGGTTGCCATGATAACAGTTAGCTCACTGCTGTGCTTAAATCCCCTTCTTCTAGTAACGATAAACATGTCTAACAAATCTGCTTTCCCTTTTATGGGAGATCAAATTATTGAGCCAACATAAAGGGGAACTGCAGGTGACTGCTCATGTAAAGGAAACACCAACATAAAGTGGCTTAATAGGACGTTGGGTCATTACGTACTGCCAGAACAGCTTCGATGCTCCTTGGCATAGATTCTACAAGCACCTGGAACTCTGTTGGAGGGATACAACACCATTCTTCCATGAGAAATTCCAGCATTTGGTGTTTTGTTGATGGTGGTGGAAAGCTTTGTCTCAGATGGTGCTCCAGAATCTCCCATAAGTGTTCATTTGGGTTGAGATATGGTGACTGAGACGGCCATGGCATATGGTTTATATTGTTTTCATGCTCATATATACTATATATATATATAGTACTGTGCAAAAGTTTTAGGCAGGTGTGAAGAAATGCTGTAAAGTAAGAATGCTTTCAAAAATAAAAATTGTAATTGCCAACAGAAGAAAAATCTAAATCAAATCAATATTTGGTGTGACTACCCTTTGCCTTCAAACCAGCATCAATTCTTATAAGTACACTTGGATAGCTCAGGTTAGGCTTTCTGCTGGGTCACAGATCATCCAAGTAATGCAAGGATCAGTGAATACACATAGGATTTTCCCAGATTTTTCCACTTTTAACATGCTACAGCACAGACAGGAATGACGCATTGCTTTATTTGTGCATACGAGAGGTATTCAGCTCTAGCTCTCCAACACACATCGTAGAGGTATCACATTTTCTAAAATGGCCTGGAGTTCTGCAGTATACCACCAAGCTCAGATTCACCCCTGTACAAACTCAAGTCTGCTTATTTGTTTCTGTGGTCAGCCAGGCCAGACATAAAACACATGCAAAGACCAAGAGCTTGAGAAGGAAAAGGCAATGAGTACAAATTGTAAAAACACTGCGGTTAATGAATAATAAAGTTAGATGGAATTTTTGTGCCTGCATTGCACACCCTCATGGCATCAGGTAATCTAATTAGGCAATTGTATTTTATTTGCATTTGACAGACCCAGAAACCTCTGTGGTCCCAGCAAAATTAGCACTGCTAATAAAAGAGTTGACAAAAAGGACTATGACCACCTTAAGTTGATTTGACCTTTACTGTGCCTGCAATAGCCGGTCTGCTTTGGCACAGCGTGTTGCAAAGATCACACCCCTCAGGCTGTGCTGTGTGCTTCTAAAGGCATGTTAATGAATTTGAGCTGCAGTACTGTGGATAGGGGCAGGGGGAGCCGGCTGCCAACTGCCCGGGGTGCCGTTAGGCACAGCCAGAAACCCTTCATTAGAGCCTTCAGAAGATGGATCTCTAACAGCTACTAGAGCTTATTCTGCCATAGTCACCCACAAGAAAGCAGAGAGAGAGACACATTCACCTTGAGTGCTGCATTCTTATTGAACACTGCCACCTGCTGGTCACTACTACACATGGAATTGCATCATCCTCATAAATAGAAACAGGACTGTGAATGTGATACTAAACATCTACATGCCTAAATAAATCAGGGGTGGGCAATGAGGGTTGTATTAGTTTTTAGACTTCTGCTCTTTATTTAATTATCCAAATTTGTGTAAACCAACATTTTTGCTAGATGTATTGCTAAGCTTATGAAGGCCAGCTGAAAAATGTTCTTGTCCAACTATATAAAACCATGAGAACCAGGAATACCAGTGTATACAGCCAATTGGCTAATTGATCCAATTGGATAATGTGTGGAAACAAATCTCTCTCCCTCCGGGACTATAATTTCCCACCCCTGGTATAGAGCAATGATATGTCATCACAATTTAGACATGCTTATATGTACTGGTGTGTTAGATCAGGATTGGGCAATTCTGGTGTAGGCAGGTTTTTGTTTCCACCAATTATCCTGGATCAATTAGCTGATTAGCTGTATACACCAAAGCCAGTTCACTACACGCCATAGTAAACCACTTTTATATAGTGACACAAGAACAGTCTTCAGCTGGCATTCATGAGCTTAGCTTAATTAAATCATTAAGAGCAGAAGTCAGCATTAAATCCAGACAGTTACTTCCTTCCTTGCCCACCCCCATGCACTGCAGCCTGTGGTGAATGTTGGATAAATTAGCTGTCATTTTTGGGGGTCTTCAGATACAAAATTTTGGGGACCCCTGCACTAAGGAGTAAAGGGCAGGGTAACACTGATCATTCTGGTAAAAATCCCCCCCGCACTAAGAAAAGCTAAATATGGCCATTTCAAATCATGGAAGGAGTCCATCTTGACACAAGTCAGTTCAAAAACTGTGACAATGCAGGTAATTAGGCTGAAAGAGCCAAAGTGGGAAACACTGGCCTGTACCACTGCAGTGGAGTCTACCATGAGGCCTTCATTATAAGCAGGTACAGTACTCATCGGGGCCCTGCATGTCCCAAAGCACCCTTGCCTTCAAACAATAGTCATTTTAATTAGCACAGTAATCAGTGTACCTGGGTACAGACTGCTTCAGTCTACCAGAGCTCCTTTGTTTTTGGTCCCTACTCAGCAGATGGTAACTATCAGTGTGCAGGAAGATTCAATCCTCAGAACTAATTGTAGTGTTGCATGCATCATTCTCACCTGACCGCTTTTCCTTAAGGCAAAGCTCATCATTGCAGTTGAGGATGACAGGGAGGATGAGTCTTGTGCATCGTTCTCACAATACCATATCAAGCCTCAGAGGTAATCAACGTATTATACGGACATCATACTACCCAACCCGCACAACATACAGATGAAACCAAGTGATTTTCTCCATTAAAAAGGGACACTATCTTGATTTTCACCAGGCTTGATTTAAAAACCAGTTTGATTACGTCCCTTGTGCCCAATATCCACCTGGACTGAGGAATCTGCTTTCTCTATGGGAGACACTCTGTAGTCATGCCATGCAATGTCCACCATGGCCAGTCTTGATCGATCTAAAATTGATAGCAGTTCAATAGTCATAAAAATGTGTAGGCTTCCTTTTTTACACGCAGTGTGGATTACACAAGCATAGCCCGGGTGTTAGCTTTGAAACTTCCAAACCGTGTCTGTGACAGCTTTGCAGTCTACTTCTCCCAACAGCAACTGCAACAAACCCTTGAGTTTAGACCACTGAATGCCAATAGAAACCAGTTCCAAGGGATATTGTACTCAAGACCACTTTCAACACATTATGTAGGCAGCTTTATATTTTAAGCATTTAGCAGAAGCTCTTATCCAGAGCGACTTAAAAAGTGTGCATTAATACATGGTATGATCAATCATTGTTCACGCAAGACCTTTATAGTGGATGTTTAGAGGCGACAAGGATTGCAAAGTACTTTGAATATTATATGCATACAATTACTCAGGTAGATGTAATATCTCAGAATTCCAACTGCGACAACTTTACCTTTGTTTGCTACAAAGCTTACAGCTAGTGACAGGAGTAAAGGTCCATGAACCCTATAACGGGAAGACTTAAAACGTGCTGTCAATCACTGACTCATGAACCAATCAAATATTTTTCCCCTTCCACTGTAAACTTAAAATCAGCGAGTGGCTAACCACAGCTGTGATATCTACCCGTAGCGAGGGTTTACAAGGCCTTATTCTCCCACAACTACTAAGACCACCTTACCAAATCCTCTGAATGTCAGGACCTGGGGGCATATGCATCAAGCCACTCAAAATAAAACATTTGTCTCAAGTGTAACTTAAGTGTAATAATAGGTGACTTTTACTCCTACACTAAAATTTAAGAATAAAGGTGATTCATCAAATTTCTCGACTTAAAAGTACTCTTAAACTGTCAGGTATTTAAGAGAGCACTGGAGTTCTCTTAACTTGGTTAGGAGTAGGCAAGATGGCACAGTTGCGAAGACGGTGACGCCTTCCAAGACAGGAAGAATGTTTTCGAAATGTTTGATGTTGCATACTTAATCAAACATTATTGCTTAGATCGTCAGGCAATCATCTGATCATCATCACTGATCTTGTGCGGGATGTAATATTGCCAGCAACTTTGAGAAGTAGCGCAGTTACGGCAAAGATGGAAGTTATTTTAACACTGCGCTTCCTAGCCACAGGGAAAATCCAATTATGTAACGCTGATGATTTGGGACCATCACAATCCACCATCAGCAGTGTAGTGGCAAAAACTGTGACAGCCAGTTATATACATGTTTTAATCACAAATTAATTTGAGTATTGAGCTACAATACTTAATTGAGTAGCAACCTTAATACGATCTGCAGTTTGCATAGTCCAGCATCTGGAGTCGCCCACTCCACTGATTGTGACATTTTCTCAGAGGATGCAGAGCACTACCTCTGCCACTATGCTTAAAGGTTTAACTACAATAAAATAATTGTAGCTCAATAATCCAAATAAATTTAACGTTTGTTGTTCATCAGCAATATTGCAATATGAAACAAATGTGTCACATAAATAAAATAAGACAACAAACAAGTGCTAGATATTGCCTTCTTGAAAGCGGATTTTCCTGACACACTTTGGATGGAACATTGTACCATTTATTTTCCGCTTTCCTCCGGGCTCCGAATGGCGGAGGCGAAGCTTGCATTAATGTTTTCTGTGATCTGCCTTTCTTCTAAAATCCATTTAGCTTAGCCTAACATTAGACAAACAAGGCATCTTTTAGCATGAGGGTCTGTTTAGCTTTATTGGAAACTTGTGTTGACCATCAAAGAATAGATTTTCCAAAAGCGGATTGGTTCTTCCGCTTTGCACTTTCAGCGATTGATGACCTCATCTTCTGATTTGCAACACCCACGATTGTCTTAAAAACAAAGAGTTTTTAAAGAGTTACTCTTGTGAATATTTAAAGACTTACCTATGAGAAAGTGTGAGCTGCTTGAGAACTACATTTTACCGACCCACTAAGCAGAGAATGACTTCACTCCAAAGTAGGCTCTTCAAGCCCACCTGAATTAATTCGTTGGGGGGGAAAAAAAGGGTAATAACTATTTCCTCTTCAGAATTTATGGAGTGCTTTTAATTGCTGACTATTCAAGCACTCCCTGTGTAAACACTCCCTGTGTCTCACTTCCTGAAAGTTCACCCATGTTTACTTTGTGATTAGTCATAAAATCTGTTGGTGGAGTTAATAGGGCTCCTGTACCACTCATTTGAGTTAAATAAATGAATAGCGAAACTATACATTTTTGCCATTTCCCCAAATTAGTTTGAAAACCAGCATGTTTCAAAAGCATAGTTCAGTCGAAGTTTCCCCAAAACAAGTTCAACAAAGCATATCGGCAAACAAGACAGACAAAAAGGTCGAATTCCAGTGAGCTTTATTTCAGAACATAAACTTTGTCACTTCAGATGTAAACCATTGTTCTTCTCAAACAGAATAGAAACCCATTTTTTTTAAATAAGCTTCACTGAGAAACTGCCAATTCAAAAACAAAGGTCAGATCTTAAAATAAAGAAATCAGTGCGAGGTTAGCCTCGCTTTAATTTGGGTTTGAGTGTCAAGTCAAATCTAAACAAACTTGCCCTTTTCATTAAGTAGTTTTAAACATTCCCTGTGGTTAACAGAGAATGCCAAATTGGCATATTTCAAACTAAACTTTATGGGCATACATTTTTTAAGGGGTGTCCCCCCCATCGCCAGATGTTCAGTGGATTAACAACCAGGGCATCACAATTAAATTCCATTGCCCACTTCTCCAACAGAACCGGAAAACCCCAGTAATAAATTAAAACCGATGCATCGACATCAGAGGCAGCCATCTCCATTTTGGACCTGAATAGCACTCTTGGTGCAACAACAATACTCTCAAATCATTGCCAAATGGATCAGCAATCTTGATGTGGACGCATCGAGGCAGTAACAAAACAACGGCCCCCCCAAAAAAGAACATTAAAGAATGAGATGCATTTGTACCAGCTCATGTCAGGCTCAAAGTCAAATTTAAAAGACAAATCAAGTGCAAGATGCTCCCCATCTCATTCTTAGAAAGAAAAAACGAAAAAAAAAAAAGAAAAAAAACCCTCCCACAACATAAGGTGACAACTGCTGCTTCTTCCAAGGCATATCGAAGGAATATTCTCCAAATAAGGATGATGCTTTGGGTTTCCCATTTACACAGGACATTGTTCAGGAAGTTGTGGGGGGAGAAAAAAAAAAAAAAAAAGAGGCAACTGCCAAACTGCCTGCAGCTTTGACCCATGTTCCACCTCCTGTTCCCACACAAGTCCCTCACTTTAACCCACCCCCCAGGCCAAAATTGTCCCACTTTGAGGTCTGTGTGTATACTGGGGCCACTGGACACAGGAAGGGGAACAGGGATTGGTAGTGTCCACTGAAGGATGCAATCGGTGATTAAAATCATCAGCTGACACCAAAGTCTCACCAAACGTCACTTGTTAAACGTTTCAAGACAATGTTTGAACACGTCAAGACATTCTTCAGTGAGCAAAACTTAAACTAATAGGAGCATCTTACCCAGTTAATTTGGAAAGGGGCTCCACCCAAAAAAACAAACAAGCCAATCATTTAACCACAAAAGATGGCCAACGGCCAGCTATCCAGGTGGAGAGAATAATACCACAATACAATCCCTCCCAAGCATCCTAGCCCACCCCACCCCACCCCACAAACCTACCCCAGCCCCTACATTTTACCCCACCATAACACCAAGGGATCAGCTGTAGTGGAGAAGCCTTAGCTGTGGCGTTTTCGACTTGTGAATTTAAATTCAAATCCATCTTGCACGTCTTTCTCGGAAAACTGCCCAATAGCAACATATTTACAATTCCCTAGGCTCCTCCTACCAAACGCAATCCCTTGGTCCAATGGCTCAGGAGAAACGGACTCAGTTTTGGTTATCAGCCCCCACCCCAAATCCCCAATGCAAACAGAATCCATCAAACTCCTCTCCAAAATGGGGGGAGAGAAACAAAACCCCCTCCCTCCCCCATTCCTTCCTTAACACCCCCCACCCCTCCCCAAACACATCCCTTGGCCCCTCCCTCGCCAAGTTACACGGATGCAGCAGTGCAGCCAGCATCATGACCCCTGGGGTCAGCCTGACCCAATTGCTCAAATCTGTACTCAAGAGCAGCTCTGACTGCTAAAGTCCCCCAAGTTTTTTTGTTTTCTGTGCAGCATCATCTGTAAACTGGTTGAAATTAAAAGCCAGCTGACGTGCGCTGCACCACAGACGCTGTATCCCCTTCTGCGTCCTGCGAGATGGTACTTATTTATACAAAGCGTCTACCGAGACGCACATTTATGAGGGAACCGGAACAACTGCGCTTCTGGTGCATTCCGATTCCCACTCGCTCCTTCGTCGTACTAGAACCACCACGAGCGGCCACCAAACGTGGGTTTTCCCCAAAAACAGTAATACGTTTGGTTTTCCACCACATACATTCCGACTGCCAATGCAGCTGCGCTGCACCACGGTTGACCATGTGATGTATATATATTGACTTACTATTCTTTTTCTTATCAGCCGTTTAAGTCTTAAGGTTTTAAACTCCTTACCAAGCAGGGATCCGGACAAGTGCCTCGTAAATCCGTACTACAAGCGAAGGCTGGATAATTTAAAGAAAATCCTTGTTCTCGCAGTTAAATATATAATTAGGCTTCACTTATAATTACCTACAAGCATTATGACATCAAGTAAACACTGGTTTTTCAAAGGGTGTGTGTGTGTGGAGGGGGGGGGTGGGGGTTTAATTGTTGCATAATAAATACCCATCAAATTGCAAAAAAACTGAACACAATTCCATATTCAGCACCCCCCCATAAACATAATCAGTTATATGGGTTATACGCAAACCTTAATGCAGTCCATAGTTGTTCTTCAGTAATAAATAAGAGTCCATTGAACTGCACTTCAAATTAAGTACACTAATCAAATTGGGATCCTGGCAAGCTTAAATTAGTTTTAACTTGGCTGGAAACAAATAAGAAAATCTCATGATGACAAAATGCTACATCCCCTCCAGTGTCGACAAGAATCATTATCCTTGTAGGTGCTCACATTTCACTGTTATCACAATAGCCAGCCTTCCACACTCCTTTAAAAGAATCTTTTAAAAATGAAATAAAGTATTTACAAAGTGTACATCGTGCCAAATACGGGAGTCTCTACGGCACACATTGAACAGAAAGGGTGGCCGTCCAAAAACAAACAAACAAAGAAAACAACACAAAAAAGCGACAAAAAAATACTGACTTCCTCTCCTCTCCTCCTGAAATTAGAATCTCGGAGTCCAAGAGACACAGCTCCCAAAAGTTCTGTTCAAGTCTCTTTTAGTGTTTTCCAAGGGGTCATAGTTCAGGTCTTCAAACGCAGAGGCTCTTTGACGGGATGGGAAAAGAAAAAGGGGACATCCTCTCAATTAGGGACCAGGGCTAAATGGCGTCTTCCCGGCTGACCTTCGGACCCGGCGATGCTTCGCCATGCTCCTTTTGCGCCACAAAACCAGTATGTGTGTGCTACCATTTCTCCGGTACTTCTAACCTCGCCCCTATAAAAACCAATAAGCGAATCTACTTCTTTCAAACGAAAAATGTGGGGAGTCGGGGGGCCATTTTGAAACTAAAATACCAGATTTCTGGAAATTCATGAGGTAAACAGGACAAATTTGATGACACACAGGAGGGGGAATAAATAAAATAAAATAAAAAAGTTATTACTTTGAACAAGGTCGACTGTTTCTTAAGGCACTTGATAGAAATAGCAAAAAAGCCTCAAATGAAATCCAGGGAGAAAATGGTGGGGGGGAAGCAGGAGTAAAGGGCTGTGGACACAGGCAGGTGTAAAGGGGGAGAAGGGTGTGTGTGTGTCCTCTGCTTTGATAAGAAGTGACTCCTTGATGGCCCCCACTTCCCTCCCTGCGAGTGTCCACCCACTTTCACATGGGTCCCGAGAGCCATGAGCACACTGGATCACTCACTCGCTCTCTCTCCCTCCCTCTCTCACACTAACACACAGGCTCAAAGAGGGGGATGACAGATGGAAGGTATACATATTAAAAATAAGTCTTCAAGACATGGGAATGGGCAGGGGGAGAAAAAAAAAAAAAAAAAAAAAAAAAAAAACTAAAACTATATATCGGGTAAAGGGAAGGGACAAAAATATTCTCATTACGACACCCTGCAAGAGAGAAAAAGAAAATCAGCCAAAATGCTCAAAAATGTATTTCTATTCAGGTTACAGGAAATGTACACGGCTATAATTTACCCATATAAATCAGCGGCATTAAGCATGGCCCTTGCCCTGCAGGGTTACGGTTTGCACCTTAAAATCAGCAACCAATTCAGACCCAAGAAACAAGGCGAGGCAAGTGAAGTGTAATCAACTGCTTGCATTGATCAATTAGGCGGTGAATAACGGAAACCTGCGACCCTCCAAGGGCAAGAGTGGACACCGCTGGATTACATCAGATGGGATGCACGTGTACAAATGTGCCGTGTGGGAGTGCAGACGGGAGCAGGAAGTGTGTGGGATTGTGTGCAGCCCCTCCCTCACCTCCTCACAGCTTGACCTCCTCGCCGCTCTCGCTGTGGTACTCCGCCACGTACAGGCTCTTGTCGATGCTGCCCGGGATGGGCTTGATGTCGGTGCCCAGCTGCTCCTCGATGCCCTTCAGGTTGAAGCGGTCGTCGTAGGTGATCAGGTTAATGGCCAGACCCAAGTGCCCAAAACGTCCTGCGATGGGGGGCAGGGGGGAGAAATATCACAGAGACAAGGTAAGAGAGTGCAAGGAGGGGGACAAATGAAAGATGGAGAGCAGTGGGTCCAAACTCCCAACAAGACCCTCCATCAGGTGCGTTCATACCCCTGGAATGTGTCCTCGCCTAATCCTAGATCCTCTTCCAATTATTTAGGATGGGAAAATCAATGGGTGCTGGTGGTATAGTGCAACCATACGCATTTCATAATTGACTGACACATATAAAGCCCATAAGATTATACAGACATTTTATTTGATTACATACTTGATATTTGATTGATTTTGAGCTTCAGACTTAATTAATCTTAAATGCAATCTAGATCTAAACCTAAATACTACATTATAGCCTGAAAAATCTCCAGCGTTGATGCACATTTCACATTTGAGGCAAGTAGCTATAGGCTTGTTTCTCAGCACGCCATTGTTGTGTTAACCGTATTTCCAGCAGAGTTCACTCGTGTAAACAGCGCATGCACTCCTACCACAACTGTTTTGACCCCACGAAAGCACTCGTCCTACTATGTTACAAATAATTTTATAGTCATTCATACCACCCTACAAATGCAATGAAGTCATTAGTCAGCTGGTGATAAAACATAATTGTGACAGAAGCATGCGCCTTGTAAGAAACAAGCCCCATGCCAATAATGGTAAGTATTTCAACCACTGCTACAAGGTTACAATAAGCAACAGTGTAAACAACCATACCATAGAAAATGTCAGAGTAAAAGCAATTAATTCAAGGCTTTTTAATATGAGGTACAATGGGTTTTGGCCTTAGTGGGCTTATTAGGAACAACAATGGTCAATAGAAGATTTAACACTATAATAAGTTATTGAGGTTATGTAAAAGTGTAATATCTTTATAATGAATGAAATGCATATTTGTTTACAACTTTAATCATGTTTTTTTGTTGGTAGTAAAATGTAAATAAATATTCTGTTCAAGCCATGCACTAACAGGCTTTTTAATGACACCGTTCCTTGTAAGCCCATATTGTTATTTTGTAAATAACAATAGATAGAACATAATCATATTTTGTCTGAAAGGCCTTGTTTTTTGATTTCTTATGGTTATCAACATCTTTCATCCACTGTGAAACATTATCTGTAATACTTCCTGTCTTTTTGGCATTCCAAAATAAATGAGCAAGTGGGCTTATATGGTACATGGGCTTAATTGAGTCACTTCCCCTAATGTTTACAGTTATGCCAAATAATCTGACCATTTAAAACTATTAAATCGTTTTCATTATTCATTCGTTCAGTCATGCCATCATAATGGAATCTGCATATGAAAAGTGTTTCAACCATTTTTCATAGCATGGCAAGCACTGTCAGTGTTTGGATCTCAATGTTCTGCAATGCCTGGCTTACCCCCTGCCCCCTTTGTCTTTAAGAATCTTTAAGTCAGAGGATTACACCAGAGGTGAGACCAAGGTACAAGTGCTAGGGATGGGCATGAGCACTGGGGTACTCAATAAGGACATTACAAACATTTAAATATTTGTTCAAAATAATAAGTGAAATTCTTTAATATAAATGAAGACAACACATTCAATGCTTTTTAGTTTTAGCCTTTTTTTTTCTTTAAAGGCCAGTTTACATCAGATTCGCAACAAGAAGAGTTGAAACTGGCAACTTCTTGCAGAAGAATCTCAATGCCTATGGTCTGAAACATTCTGAAACTAGCCAGTTTACATCAAAGAGACTAAGTGGAGACAGTTTACCGTTTCCATAACACCCACTCTTTACTTCCGTGTTGATACCGGCTTTATTGGTGGTTGCTGGTCATTTTGTATCAGAAAAAATGGATGATGGCAGTGACAGCGAGTTGCTTACTGAAATTGTATTGTTTATTAAGTGCCGCAAAAGCAAAAAAACACGGAGATCAAGGATTTGGAGCCGACCATGGGTGCTACAGCGACAAAGTCAAGGGGCCTACGCACTTATGTCGTGAACTGGAGACGTACCATCTTTTTATTAATTTGTTGTGTCTATTCCCAGAACAGAATCATTGTCTAGAAGAGCTGGTGTCACCTCTAATATGCATGGAAAATACAAACTTTCGAGACCGCACTTCACCCGGAGAGCAACTTATGATAACGTTGTGCTTCTTGGCAACCGTTTATCTAATGATAGCTACCAAATAATATAAAATTGACCAATGATGTCACTGGAAATCATGCTACATTGTGAAGAAAAAACACAAATCTGTTGGTACTATACAAAGACAAAAAATGATGTGTCATAAAGGAATACACATCTTTGTCAGATAACGACAGCTAGTTATCTTACAACGTCCTAGCTAGCCATGAGCTAACGTAGAATAGTTGAATAGTTAATTTGTGTAATGCAATATTTTTTTTAAAAAAAAATTAAAAAAATACAAGTTCTATAAAAGCAGACATGAAATGTGGACAACATGGGCGCATCGTATAGACAGTAATGTTCTTCAAAAAGATGAATCAGACAATCTCTTCAGTCCAAAACTCTGCCATATTGTTGTGTGCACTATACTACACGCTGATTGGTTGGAGAAACCCAACTATGGCCCTGACGCATGTCATGTTCCAAAACTCAACACTTGCGACTTGACATGATGAATTACAAGACACGCCAACAGCCAACTTCCGACGACCAGAGACGGGGTCATTTACACTGCTGCAACTTTTATTCAACAGTTTAGTCTCATTGCAAATCTTTGATGTAAACTGGCCTTTAGGATGCGATAATGAGCCCTTTAAGATGTCACCCATTAGAATGAACTAGAATGTTACAGCACGTTCTATAATAAACATATAATAGTGTGACAGTACTCCAAAGGGTTCAGATAAATTTAGGTAAACTTTTTTTTGTTTTTTTATACAATATGTTGCCTATATATGTTGCCATGGTTATAGCATTTCATTGTTAAAATTCAGTTAACCAATAAGAATTTAAAGCATTTTTTTAAATCACTTGTACTCACTTTTGAGCCAAAAGTAGCCCAGCTTGGACAAATGCGCCCCTACTCATGTTCCAATAAATGACATTTCAAATTGCTCTTGTTCCCTTTGTTACAAAATGTGCACACATTCAATATTCTCATGTTTGTTTGTTTTTTGTTGATATTCTCGCAAGATTTATTTTTGCTCTATAATTTCATGTGCCCATCCCTAGCAGGTACAGATCGTGGAACTCACGGCTCAAATTTAGCCTGCTAAACGTTAGATCTACATAAAGACCCAACATTTAGCAGCTCAAGAGATACAGGATCAGATACGTGAGCTTTACCGACATACTTTTCTTTTTTGCAGTTTATAGGGAACAGGTGTTGGAAATGAGTCTTTGGCTATAAACGTCAAATGCAATGCATCCGATGTTTTTTTGTTTTTTTACATTGTAGCAATGCTTGTAGCTATCACTCACTCACACACAAATAAATGTGGCACCAATACAAAGACACCTTAGAATTAGTGTGGCGAGGCTGCATACCAGATCGGCCGATGCGATGGAGGTACGTCTCGGCCAGCTTGGGGAAGTCAAAGTTGATCACCACATTCACAGCTTGGATGTCAATTCCTCTGGTGAAGAGGTCTGTATAAAGACAAGATAACCAGAGACATCACTCACCAAAGTCAAAGCAGCCCATTTTTTTCAGTTACAACCAAAAGTCATGGCCAACACACCCAACTGCAGGCGTTGGTTGGGAAATGGGAGTTAAATTGTCCCCCTCAATAATTCTGGTCTGTTCCTAATTAGTTATGTCACAGCAGCAAAGAGGGGCGGAGAGGAGGAGGGGGAAGAAAGAAGAAAAAAAAAAAAAAAAAAAAAAAAAAAAACAGGATATATGGCAAATAAAAAATAAGCTTAGATATTTAGCTAATTACTTTTCAAACGTACTGGCTAGCTTGTTGTATACACTCAACATAACTTGGCTTTGAACATTGGGGGTGGGGGGTGCCACCTGCAATGTTCACATGAAACCTACGCCCTTGCACCCAACCAACCATTACAGTGCATTAAGTACTTACAAAAAGTAAGAACCCATAACAATAAATACATTTAAATAAGTTATGCCCTTCTCAGAGCGCAAAGATGCACACCTCCTCATAAGTGGTGATGGCTGTAGTGTAGTGCACATTCAGAGGATGGGGCATTCAGGCTTACCAGTGCTGACAAGATTCCG
This sequence comes from Aldrovandia affinis, assembly GCA_029706075.1. Taxonomy (NCBI): domain Eukaryota; kingdom Metazoa; phylum Chordata; class Actinopteri; order Notacanthiformes; family Halosauridae; genus Aldrovandia; species Aldrovandia affinis. The sequence goes on from JAINUG010000065.1 coordinate 119,873, forward strand.
GCACAGGCCGTTTCTGAAATCGTGGAACACGCGGTTACGATGTTCCTGGAAACCAACAAAGACGGCACACATTCAGACACCTACAGTTCACAGGACTGGAGCTTTAGGCTGACAGCCAATAACTTCTGGCAGTTTTAAGTCTTCAGTGCAATAACAATATGTTTATTTGTATAGAATATTTCATACAACAAATGCGCATTACATTGGAGAAAAAAGAAAATGGTTAAAAAAAAAAAATGTAAAAGGGGAGCAGAATTTCTAACGAGAGTAAAAACAAGCACTAAAAGGCTATACATTCTGAATTTTACAGAATTGGAACATTGCCTTTTAGCTTGCTGCATACAACACACCCTCATGCGCATGTGTAGCCACATAGCATGGAAAGATCTCCACAATACGTTTGGGGATAGTGGAAAGAGAAATGTGGCGAATGGAAATGTGCCTAGATTCGGCGAAAAGCAGATTCAAGCACATCAAACTACAGTGCAAAGATGGCCTAAAGCCTTTTCCGGACCTGTCTCATCTTGGCGTGGATGTAGAAGCAGGAGTAGCCCAACTGAGAGATCTTCTTGGCCAGCAGCTCCACACGTTGGGATGAGTTGCAGAAGATTATAGACTGGTTGATCTGGAGCTGCAGGGGACCACACAGGGGAAAACAAAGAACAAAAAAGGGTTTATGGAACAGGTCATGGAAACATGCACAAGAACCCAGGCAAGGGAAGAGAGCCCCTCATGACCAACCAGAGGCCTTTGTCTGCCAACATTTGCTCCACTACCAAAGCGCGATTGCTCAAGGGGATACTGCCCTTAAGCACCGACACAACAAGTCAACTCTCCCCAAATTCTAACCTTAAAATCAAGAAGAACAACATGAAACCGACTTCAGACCAGCGCTCACAGGCAACTTCCACCCACACCTGCCTCGTTCACAGGACACGGTCCAATGTAGCGTAACTGAAAAACAGCCTGTGCAGGAAGCGCCATGACCGCAGTCCTGTGGAGCACCCCACCCAGCCCCCCTGCTACAATGAATGCTCGACTTGCCTCAGACCCCGGACTCACCCTGGAGAAGAGCGTGTTAAGGCAGTGGACCTTTTGTCTCTCAGTCACGTAGGCGTAATACTGGGTCACCCCCTTCAGGGTCAGCTCCTCCATCCGGTTGATCTCATAGGGCTTCTGTAGATGGGAGTTCTGCAGGGGGACAGAGCGAGAGAGAAGTGCCGTGAGCTCATCCTTTTGACTGAGCCCTAGTGGACTTGGAGCCTGACCTGCCCGGTAAGCGCATTAGAGCGCCGCGATGCGACCGTGCGCGATTGTGCAGGAGCAGGGTGGGGCTTAATGCTCCGAACAACGCATCTCGGGTAGCCTGGGTCCCGTAACATTAGCCCAAGAATGCTGTGGAAATAAGGAGCCGGGCGAGATTTATTTGAACAGTGACCGAACGACGTCAGCGGTGGCCACTTACAAACATAGGCTTACATATTCAGGAGGAGCAGTGTCTTGGTCCTGATGAGTCAGACCCTTAAATGGGGTGAACGTGCTTTTTTTGTTTGTTTTTTAAACAAACGCGCACCCCCCACCATATTGCAGTTGAATTGACTCACCATGAATTTCTGCACACTGAGAGGGAAGGTGGCAGAGTACAGCAGAATCTGCCGGTGTTTGGGCATGGTGCTCAGAATCTCCTCCATCATGATCACAAAGTCTTGGGACAGGAGCTTATCTGCCTGCACAGCCATAGGGGACAGGGGAAGAAAAGGCTAGTCAAATCATGGCTGAAGGCTTTCCGCTGTAAAACCTTTTTTGGTCAATAATAATAATAATAGTTGATAACGGCTCTTCTTAAAGCCTTTTTAAAAAGGATTATTTCTGTAATCATTAAAATGTGTGTGTATTGTTTATATTATATATATATATAACACACACAAACACTTCAAATTACTATTATTATGGGCAATGAAGATCAAAACAATGTGAAAATTCATTTAACTTTAAGCGGCTGACTTCAAAATGAGTTCTGTCAAAATATCATCAGATCAGGAGCAGACAGCATTCTGCCCAAGTTGACACTGAATGGGAGCCATGACAGAAAGGCCAGGTCTCACTCACCTCATCCAATACAATCATCTGGACTTTATTAACTTTGGCCACTCCCTTTTTGATGAGGTCCAAAATCCGCCCAGGGGTGGCAATGACTACGTGAACTGCAACGAAATAATAATTACTATTCCTGAAGGTCAAAGAGCCCACCATTTCCAAAATCTGAACCACAATTTACATTGCTGCATGTGCATTACCACATTATTTGCTTAACTCGTGTCATTAAGCGAGGTGACCTGTATAGCTTACAGTACAAAGATAGCTTTTTGTAGGGATATTGTTTGGGTTCAGTAGATTAGTGCCCAGACAAGTAATGGTGGGTGAATGAGGTGTCATGGGCTACCATACGCTACCAGTAATTTACTGATTTGAGCCAATCATTGGGTTTTGTTGGAAAGAGCAAAACCATGATTGGTTCAAACAAGCCAGTGTGACAGCCAACTGTAGCTCCACCCACATTGTGCCACAATACATTTACATTTTTAGGCATTTAGCAGACGCTCTTATCCAGAGCGACTTACAGTTTACATTTCTTAACATACAATCCATACATCCACAGCTGGATATTTTACTGAAGCAATTCAGGTTAAGTACCTTGCTCAAGGGTACAACGGCAGATGTGTCCCACCTGGGAATTGAACCAGCAACCTCGGAGTCCAGTTCCCTAACCATTATACTACATGCCACCCTATACCTCATTCACCCATGACTACCAACAAGCACTGGAACTTCCAACATTCTTGTGACATGTCCAAACTACTCACCATTGTCACAAAAAAAGCATTGTAGCAATCTGACAAAAACAGGAAATACCAACTTGGCGGAAGCCACCCTCACCTGTCTCATCAAGCCTCATGATGTCATCGCGGAGGTTGGTGCCCCCCGTGGTTGCCATGACTTTGACGCCACCCATGTGTTTGCTAACCTGCATGGATATCTGGCTCACCTGTAGAGCCAATTCCCTGGTGGGCACGATGACCAGAGCTGGAGGACATAACACATAGGACTGTGAGGTATGCTACAAGCAGGGTTCTGACTCAAACCAGATTTTTATTTCCCATTACTTTTTCAATTACATTTTAAGGAGAACTCATTTGGATGGACTTTTTGTGCAATAGTCAGGGCTACTTTGAGCTATAGGGATAAAATACAGGTCCACCTTGCAGAGTAAGGCTAATTAACTTTCAATATTTTGTAACTATTAACTATTTCCACAACAATCTCTACACCACTCATGAAGCAAAATGCCAGCTTCTCTTCACCTTGTATACAGTCCTTCTTCAGGTCGATGCGTTCAAGTAAGGGAATGAGGTAGGCGCCACTCTTGCCAGTCCCGTTCTTCGCTCTGGCCAGAATGTCCCTCCCAGACAGTGCGATGGGAATGCTCTCCTCCTTTAGCGGGAGAAATGGCACGTGAGCCATCAGCATGAGGTCTCATGCAATCACTCACATTTTGTGTTCTACGCAGCGGTTCAATCCATGTGCTCTGCATAATTATTTTAATGGAATATGCTCATAAAAAGGTGCCGTGCTACTGTTGTTTCCCCAACCGTACTACAGCCATTCCCATCTACAGCTGCAAGCAAAAATTGGATCATATTGAATTGAGCGCAAATTAAATTGGGTTCCCCAAGATAATATTAGTTGGCAGGATCTGGGCTGAAAAATGAATGATTCTCCACACACCACAAACCACACACCTGGATGGGTGACGGTTTCTCCCAGCCCATCTCAAAGATGCCCATCAGCAGCTCCGGTTTCAGGCAGTAATCCTCAAACTCGTTGCCCTTCGTTGCGGTCACATCCTGGAAACACCACACAAACACGACTCACTGAACGGTTCCAAAACGATGAGTCCTACGAGCATCTTTTTTTCTTTTTTACATTCCACTTTGCAGAGAGGATGGATCCTTGCACTAGCCCTGGCTGTAAGGACTCTGCATCTCTTGCTGTTACCCTTTGCCTGATTAATAAGGGAAAGATCAGCAATTCTCGAGGCACATTAAAGTAAGTCACTTTGTCCAATAGCTTATCAGTGAGCAGAAGGCTCAACATGGATTCTGGTCCCAAAAAACAAGAGTAGGTTTACCTTAAACTAAACATGCTCATTGGTTATCCAATTGCACAGATGTTTCTACAGAAGTTCCATTTTACGAATCACTTAATGACATCATTCTTACCGAAGTCCTCATTCTCATGTCTTTTGGAGGGATTTTTAAATTCTTCTTCCAGTCATCACCAGGCCTATGGAAAAAAGGCACTGGTTTATACATTTTCGCATTTCCCTAAGAGGTCTCTTTATCCAGAGGGATTTGCATAGCTGGCTCTACTACATATTAACATATTAACCATATTAACAGTTCAATATTTACTACAAGTTACTCAAGTTAAGCATCTTCCCATACCTGGGTAAAACATGTATTTTAAAAACAAACTCTTGTTAAACTCCAGTAAACTTTTAAGACTCTCCTGCAGAAGCCAGATCATTTAAAATGTTACCAACCAAAACACAATCATACGAAATAATAATTGTGTTCAGTATACTGATTAAATGTTTTTTCCCCCAATGGGGTCTAAAGTGTTCAACGATTTCAAAATGATTTAACCCAGATCAGCCCAGCAACTGTACCTGTAAACGACAACTGCTCATCATTGTTGCCATAGCAGCAGTTAGCAATAATTTCATTGCTACCCTAAGTAGATGGAAGGTGAGCCTACACGCCACTATTAATATTGATGAATTCCATTTGCGTTTGTGCATTCGGTAAAGTGCTTTTACATACTCTTCATTCATACCCACAAGTCTGTTCGGTCACACCACAAATTTACGTTTTACAGAAAGACTAATTTGCCTGACGTAAATTTATAGTTATAAATTGTAACTAATTTATACACATAATTTATGCTTCCAGATGAAAAATTCTGAGAAAACACCTATGATTACAGAGAGCTGCTGCACACCGGTTGCCCCTTGCCATGTGGTCATCCCACAATGTTGCTGCTCAAGAAATAAATGGAATAACCGCAAAGACCATGTGGGGGAAAACATGGTGACCATCAACTCTGAAACACGTAACCCTTTAATAGCTTGTTAATGTTGTTCTCAAGTCTTGCACACAAATTAAAGTGACCATGCAGTGTTAACAGATTTCCAAAAGTGTAACGACACCAGGTCTCTGGATCCTGAAATAATGTATTGATTGATTCAAACCTGAAAGACCAGGTTTACTGGCACAAATGGCCAGATAGGTGCAGATCAGTCCTGGAAGGCAAACTCACTTTATGGTGGCGTTGGATGTGGCTGTGATCTGGGAGCTGCCATTGTTGATTGTGCTGGAGGACTTCATCTGGCTCGTTTGCTGTGGTGTGGGACCACCCCCTCCTCCACCTGGGCCAACAGTGGGCTTCACCGATCCTCGAAGCTGGCCATTTTGATTGGCCAAGCCCAGGATCACTGGATTCTCGGTTCTAGCGGTGCTCATGGCTATGCAAAGTCTTATTTCAATCAATTCTCTTTCCTGTTTGTTTGTTTTTTATCCCCAAATCTTACTAATGGAAAGCAAAGTACTCCTGCCCCCAAAAGTTTTGCAGGGAAATCTGCTTGCAGGAAAAAACGTCTTCCTTCTCGGAGGTCCAGTGTCCAACGCAATAAGCGGGCAATGTTAATATATAGTTTTATTCTTCTCGGGCCACTCCTCTTGTGCCTTATTTTTAAATTCCTTCAAAGAATACTTTATTCCAAGTGTGTGTCAGCAAATTAGTCAAGTCTGTGACGCAGGAAAAACTTAAGGGGTGCAATTTGTTCGTTTTGCATTCTGTATTCCTACAGCTATAGTGTCACAAAAATGATCACGTGACGAAAATGAAGTGTGTCTCGCAACAGTCATTTAATATTGCAGGTTTTAAAATCCACTCACTCGCTTGAATCGATTTCCAAATTGAGGCTTTTCATCCTAGGAGGGGAAAAAATTGCATGACTTTTCTCACTTGTTAAAGAGGACATCAGTATTACAAAAATCCATACACATGCATATACAGGGTGACCAAAATTGGGTATATTTTTACATCTCCATTTAAATAGATTGAGCTAGGAGAATACAAAGTACCTTTCTTAATGGCATAAAGCAGTGTCACCCATGGGATTGGAACACCGAATAAGTCCAGTTCTTTGACCACTACTCCACACTGCCGCCCTGTATCAGAATCAGAATTTAGTTCTCCAAATTAAACCAAGACGATACCTGAATATCCTCAACTGGATGCATAAAATGACAACATGCGTCCCGACAGTCATGCACACTCAGGGCCAAGAGCTCGCCGAAATAGTGTATACGTTTTCATACATTTACATTGACACGGTATGGCGTATATCAACTGTGTCCCTCATGAAATAAAAAATATAAAGCAGCAAAGTGTTGCGGTTTAATATCAAACGTTACCACACGCCAACTAACGCAATGGCGTGCAATGTGAACTCTGGTAATTCCTCTTGCAACGTTTAGGCAGCAGCGTTATCTCTACTATCCGTTAGAAAACGTCTAGCTGTAACGTCGTTACCAATGTAAATATCTTGCTAACAAGCTAGCTATCCAATTTGGCAAATAGTCAGGGATATAGCAAACGCAGCATAGTAGACCAACAACTAAAAATATCGTCATCATTTAGGGCTAAATGTTAGTTGTAAATGTTGACAATAGTTTGCCGTGTGGCAAAACAAGGTTGACAGTTGTGCCAAACAACAAAATCTGTCTGTTCAGTCAGTCCCAAGCAAGCAAGCTAGTCAGTCAGTGAGAAATAAACACTTAAAGTTAATGATAACGCCGGTAAAGTGTTAAGCTAGTTGGATACTAGACATGACAGGACTAATGTTGTGGCAGCAAGCGAACGTTAACTACAGTTAGCCCAGTGAGTTACCACAAATGACACTATCGCCGGGTGCAAGCTAAAAACGTCACGTTAGCTACAATGTTTCCACCACTGGTACCGGCCAGCTATCTCAGCCAGACCCAACTGACACGAATCAAACGTTAACTAGTATTACCAAATAACTATCCAACGTTCTTCGGGTCCCATAGCTTGCTACCACGAATTGGTTATTCGAATGAAAATGTCGGCTCGTGACATCCGAACAAAACTAGCCAACTAGCCAAACACCCCAAACCCGGCCGAGGCTATGTTTAGCAAGATAACTCGACAGTGAGTTACATAGGTGGCCAGCTAACCACTGACACCGACTAGTTTGCTAACGTTAAGTTACCTTCGGGTTAAAATTCAGCTAGTTTTAAGCACTTGCAAAAGCATACGTACTATGACCCCGCGTTGACGTTTTAGGACAGATGTTAAAAGAAATGCAATGTCTGGATTTATAAAATATAGCTAAGAAACTAGATATTAGCGGGCAAGCAGTAGCTTGTTAGCTAGCGGCGTCATATTGTTACGTTAAAAACGTACCAGTTAAAACCAAACCCCTTAAAATATTGAGACATACTGGCCTGGAAATATATACAGAGGAAACAGTAGATGGAATTTAGTAAAATAATTATGAATTTACCGCGGATGGTTGAGATAATCAGTACGGTTTTGGTTGTAACTCTGATATTTTTCTCTATTTTGTTGGCTACATAGAAACCGCAAGATGGCTTCCTTCTGTCTTTAAACCCTCCCCCATGTCGTCAGGTGACGAAGCCTAATAATTAATCAACATTCAAACATTGTAAAAGCTTTTTCGTATTAAGGTTATTTTCACTTATGATGCCAAACCAGCTTCGCAAATATAAGTTACTGCCTGTCTGCAACATCACCGATGCAAATTTATAACCATAGAAGTTGTTTTAAATTGATTGACATTTGGTACACGCACGCACGCAGTCATCCACAACGTCAGCTGGTACAGCTGCACATTTGGAGCAGATGGCCACTGTAGCCAGAATAACGCACGTCCGCTTGAAAACTTTCAAGATATTTTTAAAGTAGCTACATTGGCGTTCAGCCCTCCAGGCCGTTCACAACAAGAAGAAACAGAAAAATAAGAAATAATTATTTTTAGATTGTTTGTTGGTGTATTTGTTCCATTTTTCAGGAGGAAAACTGAAAAATGACAAACTTTTGTGACTGTGTAAGGCACGGGTATGTTCTAACAACCTGTACCTTTGTGGATGGCATACTGTTTTTAAGTGGCTTAAAAGTATACATCAGAACTGCCCATTCTAATTGTATTGGGTCTATAGATGATGCTATTTACAGGATATTTTGTCAATTTATGAATGCACAGGCCAGAGTAGCATTAATTACTGAGACTGGTATGTGTCTGACCTATACTTTCAGGAAGATGTATTGCTTGTATGTATTATATGTATATTATATTATATTTTATTATATTATATGTATTGAGTAATTTCAGCCACTAAAGCTTTTTATAAAGGATTAACTGAAAGATTTAAGATTTGGGTGGTTTAAATAGAGAATTGGAAAATTGAGGAAAAATCAGTAAAACCCCCTTTTGGAAATTGAAATGATGTGCTATTGTGCCCATGTACTAAAGATCAATGGTTTGGAGCATGTAGGTCACACAGATACTATGTCATTAAAATTGTAATGAAATACTGTAAATATTTGTCGAAAATCAATTATGTGTTAAATTCCAAGCATCCAAGGATCACAGCACTTTTGTTTGAGTGTTCTACACAATGTGGTTTTAAAAGGTATTGAAATGCTTACCCTTTCAGATGGCCACTAACTATTAATACAGTGCATTATATAGTATTGGATTTAAATTCCAAAACACATTAAATATTTTCAAAGCAAATAAAAGCTATGCTAACATCCAAAGATCCCCCCTCTGTATCCAAACCCTCGTCACCTGCCCCCACTGTCTTTGTCTGTTGCAACCTCCGCTCTCTCTCTCCTCACAGCCCTGTCAGCTACTGTTCTATCATCTCTTCCCCCTGCCTCAAACTGTGGGTGGCAGAAAGGAAATGGAGAAAATCCAAATTCCCTGTTGACCTGGCAGCTTTCCACACTCTCTTAGCTACCTATTCCTCTAAACTCTACTCTGCCAAGTCTGCATTTTTCTTCAAACTCACGCAAACTCTTCTTTACATTTTTCTCTCTCCTCACCCCTCCTCCTCCCCCACCCCCCTCCTCTCTAACTGCGGATGACTTTCTCAAGAAAGTCAATGACATTTGCAACTCCTTCTCCCCAACCCCTCCCAACGCCTACCTGTTCCTTCTCACCCCTCCCTGACTCTGAGATCTCACAACTTATTCACTCCCACCATCCTACCACCTCCTCTCTCTTCCAGTCCATTGCTGTGGACATCCTCCCCTTTGTCTCCAATATAATCAACTCCTCTCTTTCTGCTGGTTCTGTTCCATCTGCCCTCAAAAGGGCCCATGTCATCCCTCTCCTCAATAAATCCTCTCTGAATCCTGCTGACATTTCCAACTACCAACCTGTCTCTCTCCTTTCATTCCTGTCCAAGACTGTAGACCTGGCTATATATAATCAACTGTCTGACTATCTCCTAAAGAATGACCTGCTTGATCCCAACCAATCAGGCTTCAAGGTGGGTCACGCTTCTGAAACTGCTCTTCTCACAGTCACTGAGGCTCTCCAACAGACTCAATCACTCAGCTCTGTCCACCTCCTGTTCGACCTATCGGCTGCATTTGATATAGTTGACCACCAGATACTGCTTTTATCTCTCGCCAGGCATGGTTTGAATCATACCTGGCTGACCGATCCGTGTATTCTCCGTGTATACCAAGTCACTTGGTTCTATTATCTCTATCTATCTAATTGATGCCTCAATTACCATGGAAGGTTCCATTGTGTCTCCGTCCCAGGCTGCCAAGAACCCTGGAGTGACTCTGGATGACTAACTGTGCGTCTCGGGGCACAATGAATCGATAACCCGGACAAGCCGATTCTCCCTTCACAACATCTGGAGAATTTGCCCGTTCCTCACCCAAGAGGCCGCCCAACTCCTGGTCCAGGCATTGATGATCTCACGTTTGGACTACTGCAATTCCTTTCTGGCAGGCTTACCGGCCTGTATCATCAAGCGACTGCAACTAGTTCAGAATGCCGCCGCACGCCTAGTTTTCAACCAACCCAAGTTCACACATGCCACTACACTACTCACCACACTGTACTGGCTCCCTATTGCAGGAAGTATCAAATTTAAATCACTGGTACTGGCATATTAGGCCACTAGAGGAACCGCTCCCTCCTACCTCCAGACACACCCTACACCCCAGCCAGACCCCTCCGCTCTGCCTCCTCTGGCAAACTGACTGTCCCATCCCTTCGGGCGCCCGGCAGCCGTTCCTCGCGGTCTCGCTTCTTGTCTGTCCTGACCCCTTGGTGGTGGAATGATCGTCCAAACCCGGTCAAGACAGCGGAATCACTGCGGAACCCACCTTTTAGACTCCATTACCACTGACTCTATATATTAATTAATTGCCATCACCACTGTCTACATGTTTAATATATATATATATTTTTTAATAACTACTAACCTTTCTTTCCCTGTGTTACAGGTACGGCGTGCAGCTGCTAACAATGATGTCTATTACAGTGAACTAACCACGATTAATCTTACCATGTATAAATGCAATTTTTGTAAGTTGCTCTGCATAAGAGTGTCTGCTAAATGCCTAAAATGTAAATGTAAAGACTCAGCTGACCACTATCCATTTGGGTTGGAGTGATTCATTGTTATCAGCCATACATTATTGAAGACGATGTATATATGTGGAAATTGAGGGAAAATCAGTAAAGCTAATTTGGGGAAATTGAAAGGGTGTGCTTCTGTTCTCACATACTAAACATTATCCCACAGTTGGGTTGGCCCATGTAGGTCATAGAGATTCAATGTTACTACATTTAATAAAATAATGTGACTTTACCACAGTATTACAGCGCTACGTGATTCTAGATAATTTGAAGTAAGCCTGAACACCAGCTTCATGAAACACCCCCTTGGCCAGGAAGCGATCACATAAAGTAATCTCTTTATATTTTATTATAATATATAACCTTAGAAAACACATGCTATTTATTCATTCCTGATTGGTTTATTAGGCAATATATTATTTTATTTTTAGTGCAGTTTGCAAAATAATAATTCAAGGATTATAGATAGCATTTATTTGTATTCATAATTAATTTAATAAACAGCAACATATTTAGTCTATAAATCATTTACACACAACATGAGTGATAGCGAGTGAGTGATAGCGAGTGCTGTATGAATACGTTATTTTATTATAAAATGTCCAATTATTTTCTTTAATGCACACAAAATGTATGTGGGAATGCTACAGGTCCAGACAAATTTAGAATGACTGCATTAAATATTCCCTCACACACGTTAAAAAGAGCCAATAATTTTAACACGCGGGACGCGACAATAATATTCCAGTCACTTCGCAGAGGCACATTATCTATTTGTTTATTTTGCCAAATGATTATTTTCATGCAGCTCAGGACGCCCTTCCCCTTCTTAAATTCTCAGTGGAAACTCGACGAAATAACAGTCAGCACCAAAGTCGCATCACTGCTTTTCATCATCAGCCGTCATGGACCAGATAACTGAGATAACCTTTATTGAGGTGAGTGAGAGCAGTAAGCTAACAGACCATATCAACTTGTTAGCAAGTTACTGTGCATAATTAGGCTACTTGTACAAGAATAAGATAATATTTCAACATCATGAACCATAATCAGGAAACAGATTAAATGAAGACTAATGTAGGCTTACATGCTCTCCCGATCTCTGTATTTGGGGGTTGGATCTTTTAGACTTGGTTAATATAATACATTCAATTGTATCTGAACTGTCCCACTTAAACTGGATACTTAAAATGGCTTTAAGATGTAAGCACTGCACTTGCCTCATTAACGGGGCTGTACAGTGTTGGTTTAAGCCGAAAGCTATATCCAACTGAAAATGGGCTCCTGAATGCAAACATCAATTCACATTTTGTCTCTAGAATGCGACAACTTTATGAAACTGTTACATACCTGATAAAAACAAACCAACGGATGTTGTAACAACCAATGTGTTATTCAAAAAGTCCGTGTAATTCTTTTTTTTTCTTCCAACTTGATACTTAATGCAGAATAAAACGACGAACAATCCGTTTTAAACATTTCTTGCGGTACAAATTATATGAATGGCCCTTTACGGTTTCTGTGTTAAATTAATGTAATCTTATAGAATATGTTTGATTCAATAATGCATTTTATGGTCGCATGTGCCACCCATTCTTTCCACCGGATAATAAAGCGCCTAGCGACAAACCAAAACCTCAGCAGGAAGCCGGTGAAACATCAGTGATAATTGTGCATTCAGAAGAACAATTATTAATAATTAATTATCATAATTATTTGACTGATTGAAGGGATCATATAGCTAGATGATGTGGTTATAACTGTGAGTTCTATTTTCTTCCACTTCCCCCATCAGTGAAGTTTGACTCAATGTTAAATATGAGTTTTTCTATTACTTCTATTCATTCCCTAATGTCCTGCTACACATATTTAGATTTTCTCACATTTTAGTTAATGTTGTTAGCCATGAGTCTGTTCCAATTCCACTTGAGGTTTTAACATAATTTGTTATTTTGCATTACTTTATGATCACTTTTGACACAAACTATGAGGGAAATATGTGATCTGATCTTGAGTTTCGATATTACGGTTTTCACCTGTGTTGCTTTTGCGGTTAAAAATAACAAGCTGCGCTCACCCTTGTGAGAACGAGGGCAAGCCTAGGCTGGGTTTCCAGATCAGATAGACAATTTACAGCCCAACCACAATTTAAAACCAGCCCAATTCAATAAAAAGCAGCCCAAATAATAACTCTTCCAGAAAACCATGTAAACCCATAAAACGATTCCATGCGCAGATGTTGACAATCTTGCCGTCTTTCTGTGATTGTTAGGCTACTTAACACACAGACAGAGGAGCTTGCTAACTGATGTGTCAGTGGGTTCATCGCTAACTATTTTTGATGTGTGGTTCTCTGTTGGTTCACAGCGTTGGCGAGGTTGTGGGTTCAATCCCACTGGGGCCACATATACTGAAAATGTATGCATTCACTACTGTAAGTCGCTTTGGATAAAAGCGTCTGCTAAATGGCGTATATTATTGATGTAACTCTTCTCTGAAGTTTGGCGCCAGGACACCGTGCCGTGCACTTGGTCCGGTGCATTTTAAACGCCCCCATCTCTGTATATCCGACAAGCGTTAACGGAAGTGTGGCAAGCAACATAGATTGCAATCCTGAGTTCACAACGTTTTCGGTCATCTTTGATTGTGCCTTGCTCTGCCCCAGCTGCCATCGGTACAGCAAAAGCGTTGACGCTGGGCACGCAGCGGGACTTGTGCTTATTTGTGGCGGCATGGCCTTTAAGATCATCAAGTTGCGCCCCGATCTCTGTGTTGCAATACTTGAAGCGGGCCTTAGAGCCATCTTCTGGGACAGGGACGATCCGAGTTTTAGATCTATTTAGTTTTTAGAATAGATCTCCCATTCTATTCGGTAGAGTTTCTTATATTTCCCCCACTTCGGCATGTTAACAAGACTAGCTGCTAGACAAGGCCGTAACCATGGAGTCAACATTGGGGGGGACATTTAAAAAAAAAAAATCAGCTAGGCTATATATTGGGGGGGACATTTTGAGCATATCTGAATCTGTCCCCCCCAATATATATGGTAATTTCGGCCTTGTGCTAGATAGTCTCGCTCACCACCAAATTCTGAACGCACGGCTGCTAGCTAACTAACGTCACCTCCAGCTTCGTCAGGTTAACGTCCCGGTAACCGTTAGACTCTACAATCAACCACGTTTTATTATGATGAGGTAAATGTAGGTAGCTCCTCCCTTATCCCTACTATGGTGGAACAATTCATGTCAATAAAATATTTTTCTCAAATGAAATGAATGAGCACCATAATATATGCGGATCTAACGACCAATAGCCTAGCCTACCTATCGAATTTTGTGTCTGTGTGTTTTTGATAATAAATGACGCAGCGTGTTTGGTATGGTTTTAATAATAATTTAAAAAACCCGCCAAATGTTGACAAAAGCAGCACACATTTTATCTATCAGCCCAAGGCAATTTTCCCAGCTCAACGTACTCAAAAGTAGTCCAATCTGGCAACACTCAGCCTAGGGCAAAAGTGGCAAGGAAAAACTCCCTAGATGGAATAAATAGTGTTTTAGTTTAGTTTAGTTTTAGTAGCTACATAGTGGCTGAGTTCTGTCAGCTTTGTATTTAAGTGTTTCAGTCTACTCTGTTCTGATGCTAGTGGTTATCTTTATTTGAGTTTGCGAAGTGAATGAATGTAATGTAAATGTAAAGACAGCAGCCTGATGACCACCAACTCAAAAACACTGCCCTGCTATACTGTCCTGACTATGGGGCAAGTGATGGCATTCACATCTCAAACCCATATAATCCATTCATGGTTTGCACAAGGGAATTGTACAAGGAAAATAGAACAACCAGGTTATAACCAGGTAATTACCTGCATTATGTAGGCCCTTTACCTTTATATAAACAGCAGTGTGTTGACGAGCCAGAAACTCTTCGGGACGGTTTTGGGGACTAAGCCTCTTTTTAACCCGTGTTTTTTCTCGTGTTTAAGTACTGGTATTTATTGCATACTTTTCCTTTTGGGCCAGATGCAATGGTCAGGGTATGACTTTTGGATCAACGACACCAATACAACCGACAGTCCCGTGAGCGGGATCTTCTTAATCAATGAATGCGGGATAGACCTGCACTCGTTCCGGAGGGTGTTTCAGCCTGTGGTGTACAGCATGCTGCTGGCGGCGGGCCTAGGGGGGAACGGGCTGCTGCTGGCTGTGCTGCAGAGTCGGCTGGGACGCCTGGGGGCCACCGAGATCTACCTGCTGCACCTGGCGCTGGCGGACCTGCTGCTTCTCCTCACCTTCCCCTTCGCCCTGGGCGAGGCCTTCGTGGGATGGGTGTTCGGGGACTTCCTGTGCCGGGTGCTGGGCCTGCTCAACGTCCTCAGCTTCCTGTGCGGGAGCCTCCTGCTGGTCTGCATCGGCTTCGACCGCTACCTGGCCGTGGTGCGAGCGGTCCAGAGCGTGCGGGGCCGGCGGACCCGGGCCGTGCACCTCACCTGCGCCGCCGTGTGGCTGCTGGGCCTGTGCCTGTCCGCGCCCAACGCCGTGTTCCTGTCTGTGGGGGTCGAGCGCGACCGCGGCCTGCTGCAATGCTCCTCCTTCAGCCACGGCCTCCACGGCAACAACTGGAACCTGGCGCGGCGCTTCATCACCCACCTGTGCTTCTTCCTGCCACTGGGCCTCATGGGGTACTGCTACTCGGCCGTGATAGCTGCGCTGCGACGCGGCCAGCACAGCCGCGAGAGGCGGGGCGCCGTCCGCCTGGCCGTGCTGCTCACTGCCGTTTTCTGCCTCTTCTGGCTGCCCTACAACCTGGCCGTGCTGGCCAAGACCCTGTTGGTGCTGGGCGCCCTGCCCCAGACCTGCCGGGCCCTGGAGCTGCTCGATCACGCCGTCGTGGTGACGGAGAGCATCGGCTACTCGCACTGCTGCATCAACCCGCTGCTGTATGCTTTTGCCGGGGTGCGCTTCCGCCAGGACCTCGGGCGCATGCTAGGGCGCTGGGGCTGGTGGGGGCCAGCCTGCCTGAGGGCGCCGGCGGGGGGTAAACCCCGTGGAGCATCCACCTCTGAGGGCCTGCCCGCCACGAGCAGCAGCCAAATCTGAGCAGCACCGCGCAGTCTGCACACCTGGACTGGAACTGGCAGCACTGTGGCATAATGGTTAGAGGAACCAGGCATGCAACTTGTGGTTGTGGGTTCAAGTCCAAGGTGGTGGGGCACTGCCATTGTACCATTGAGCAACGTACTTAACTTGAATTGCTTCAGTAAAATATCCTACTGTGTGTAAAGAAGGAAAAAAAAATGTCAGCTGTGTAAGTCGCTCTGGGCAAGCACGTCTGCTAAGTACATAAATGTAAATGTGAATGAACTCAAATACCCTCAGGTCAGGCAGTGGAACAGACGGCGAGGAGTCAAGCACGCCAATTCACCCTGAGAAAAATAATTACCACAGATTCTACAGACTAACCAGATACTCAGCTCCTACGTTCTTTTCGTCATCTCCAAACTACAGCAGGTTTTGGTTAGTAACAGAAATTTCCAGCGGTCTGGTGCTATATTACAGTACAGAACGTCCATTGGCACACTATTGTACTTGGTCACACACCTTCCCAAATATTCATTAGACACGTCAAATTTAGATGTTTCGGCTTCAATGGTAGGGGAAACGGGACTTGCAACATTAAGAGCATGGAGCGGAGTATCTGGTAAATCTAAATAATCTGCTGTATTAACCCATGCCTCCTGGGATAGCCGTAATTTGAAACCCTTTCTGGCAGTATTACCATTATATAGAGTATTTCTATTGAGGCTTTGTAACTGTGGTACCCTCTACTGATAAATATTGTCTTGCCAAGGTTATTGGTCACAGGTTGTATCCTTTTGCTGAGTAGAGCAGTGCACTTACTTCAGGCATGATACACTTGTTAAAACTGTGTTGTTGTTGTTCACAGGCTTGCGTGAGACCACATGGCTCTACCCACAGTAACAGTCATGACATTTTACTTTGTTGGGTATACAGTATGCGAGAAAAGAAAATGAAAATTATGAAAATGTGATGCTGTTAAGAGCTTTATAAATGTGTCAAATGTTGCGCTTGTCTGTTTTTTCAACCATGCCCACACAGATGTGCTTTCACCATGCCTTACAATGATACTTAGTACTTTTGTATCCGAACATCCATATTTTCTATATAATGTACAGTGAAGTGTATGGATGTTGCTATTATTGTGTTTTATTTTTTTTCAGTAAAATTCAACAGAAATAAAGGTTTATGTTTTACACTGTTTCATCAGGTATGGTTACATGCAAGACAAAAATATACTTCTCAGGACTCAAATCATGGCTGATTTAGTTGTAATCACTCAACGAACCGCACGGGTACAGATTTGACATTTAGTCAAATTTCTACTTGACTGAATCTCTTTGAAATCACTTTCCACCACGTCACCTTGCAGGCACGTGTAAATGACTATATATATATACACCATATGGCCAAAAGTCAGTGGACACTGCTACTAATTATTGAGTTCAGGTGTTTCAGCCACACCCATTGCCAACAGGTGCATAAAATCCAGCACATAGCCATGCACTCTCCACAGACAAACATTTAGAATTCAGAATGGTTCGTAAAGAGCTCAGTGACTTTAAACGCGGCACTGTCATAGGATGCCACCTTTGCCACAAGTCAGTTTGTGAAATTTGCCCTACTAGATGTGCCCCGGTCAACTGTAAGTGCTATTATTGTGAAGTGGAAACGCCTAGGAGCAACAACAGCTCGGCCACGAAGTGGTAGACCACGCAAACTCACAGAGCGGGGCCGACGAGTGCTGGAGTGCATAGCGCGTAAAAATTGCCAATCATCTGCTGCATCACTCACAACAGAGTACCAAACTGCCTCTGGAAGCACCATCAGCACAAGAACTGTGCGTCGGGAGCTTCATGGAATGGGTTTCCATGGCCGAGCAGCTGCACACAAGCCTCACATCACCATGCGCAATGACAAGCGTCGGCTGGAGTGGTGTAAAGCATGCCGCAACTGGACTCTGGAGCAGTGGAAACGTGTTCTTTGGAGTGATGAATCACACTTCACTATCTGGCAGTCTGATGGACAAATCTGGGTTTGGCGGATGCCAGGAGAACGCTACCTTACGGAATGCATAGTGCCTACTGTAAAGTTTGGTGGAGGAGGGATAATGGTCTGGGGCTGTTTCTCAGGGTTTGGGATAGGCCAGTGAAGGGTATTCTTAATGCTACAGGATACGAAGACATCTTAGCCAATTGGGCGCTTCCAACTTTGTGGCAACAGTTTGGGGAAGGCCCTTTGCTGTTCCAGCATGACTGTGCCCCTGTGCACAAAGCGAGGTCCATAAAGACATGGTTAGACGAGTTTGGTGTGGAGGAACTCGATTGGCCTGCACAGAGCCCTGACCTCAACCCCACTGAACACCTTTGGGAGGAATTAGAACGCCGATTGTGAGCCAGGCCTTCTCGTCCAACATCAGTGCCTGACCTCACAGATGCTCTTTTGGCTGAATGGGCACAAATTCCCACAGACACACTCCAAAATCTTGTGGAATGCTTTCCCAGAAGAGTGGCAGCTGTCATAGCCGCAAAGGGGGGTCCAACTCCATATTAATGCCCATGGTTTTAGAATGGGATGTCCAACAAGCTCATATAGGTGTGATGGTCAGGTGTCCACTGACTTTTGGCCATATAGTGTATATATTCAGTGGAGTATACACAAGAGACACACACTTGCGCACACCCACACACACAAGCACACACACACACCCACACACATTTGGATATTGGGCTTATTGGCCATAATAGTTTTAAAACATTGACGTGTGTTACAGCTAGGATGCCTTATCTCCTCCTTTTTGTATCTCCCTTGCACCACTGATGGGAGAATGAGGTATCATGTCACCAAAAATGGGTGGAGTACCAACTGCCAATTACTGACTTGTTTGAACCAATCAAAAGGTCTTGCTCTTCACAATAAAACACACCGATTGGTTCAAACCTGTGAATTACTGGTGGCATATGATGGCTCCACCCATTTCTTGTCATGATACCTCATTCTCCAATCACTACATTGCACTCTTTTCTTGCCACACCCCCCAAAAAAGCCCCACAGCATTTTGACAGACACCTTTTCATTTTTAAGCTTCTATTAAAACACAGTTATACAGAACGTTTGCAAACAATCACAAATGGCATCTTATTTACAGCACCTACAATAATCCCTTGCACAACAGTTTGGTAACCAGAGGGGAAAAAAAAGGATCCAAATAAAATGAAAATAGACCTAAATTTAAGCTTCCTTGCCCCCACCCTCCCTCCACCAACAGCACCTATCTGTGAAATGTACATATCTTACATATATAAAAAAGAAATGGCTTCAATAAGATTTGATTTATTGTTACACTATTTGTCACCACTGCTCATCCATATTTGAAAAGCGGTCCCAATTTTTTTCAACCGCTTTTTTTCAGTTTTTACTCCGGACACTCCTTAAAACAATATTAACGATAGCAATAATGATACAGATTGCAATAATAATAATAACATTGATAATAACAGAACAACATAGTGAAAATGAACGCAGAGGAAATGAAGTTTTTACAGTGGCAGGAGGCTGGTTCAGAAGGGCATGTTGGCCATGCCTCCTGGCCCGTAGCGCAGGGGGCCGTCCAGAGACATGCCCCGTTGCCTGAAGGCCTGGGGGCCCATCATGCCCGACTGCGGGTGCTGGGGGCCCATCATGGGGCCCTGGGGGGACATGAGGGGCCCCTGCTGGCCGTAGGGATCTCCGTGGACAGACATGCCCCGCTGCTTGGCCTGCATCATCATCAGGCCCTGCTGGGACATCAGGTTCTGCGAGTGCTGCTGGGGTGACATCATGGCCGGGTGGGGGTGGGGGTGCGGGTGCGGGTGCGAGTGGGGGTGGGGGTGGGAGGGGTGGTGCAGGAGGCTGTTGGCCATCATAGCTTGCTGCTGCTGCTGATGGATATGCTGCTGCTGCTGCTGTTGCTGCTGCTGCTGCTGCAAGGAGTTGTGGGACACCATGCCTGTCCTGCCCATCATGTGACCCGGGTGGCACATGGGTCCCATCCCCCCGCCCGGAACCATGCCCCGGGGCCCCCCCTGAGGCACCCCCAGGCCAGGCCGCATCTCCAGATGGGAAGGGTGTGGTGGAGGGGCCAGCTGCTGCTCCGCCATCATATTTTGCAGGTTGGCGATGTGGGGGTTGGAGGAGGGGGCACTGCTGTTGGGCGGAACTGAGGAGGGGTGCTGCTTGAGGTGGTGGGGCGGCAGTGGCGGCTGGTGGGACGGCAGCTGGCCTTGGTGGGGGCCAGGCCCCGACTGGGACATGGCCTCACTCTTGGGGAAGTACTGCAGAGTGCTGCTGGGCTTGTCGGAAGGCATGATCCGGGACAGGTCGAATTCAGGGATGCCCGTGGGCGTGGGGCGGATCACCTCGCTCAGGTCAGGCCCATCCCCCATGGACATCGAGGGGAAGGCGTCCGGTGGGTGGGGCGCGCGCTGGTGGGGCAGGCCTTTGCTGAGGAGGTGCAGCTGGTGGTGGGGATGACCATGTCATCCGGGCCTGGGTGGAACTGCTGGGGCATCCCAGTGCTGGGGAGTGCAGAGGGCCGTGTGGGGGGTGCGGCATTCGGGGGAAGGCTCCCATCTGGTTTTGGGGAAGCATCGGGGAGATGTTGCAGGGGCCCATCCCGTCCGGGCCCCCCCCTCCGCCGCCGCCCATCATTGCCGGGTTCATGCCGGGTATGCCCATGGGGTTGGGGGAATGTAGCATGGGTCCAGAGGGATCATGGGATAGCTGTGGCTGGCCATGGAGGACCATCCCCATGGGGCTCTGTGATCCACTGTGGGGGCCCATGGAATTCTGAGGTGTGAGGAGCATTTGGGAGGACTGATGGTTTCCCATGTTTCCTGGCGAATCAAAGTAGAGTGCAATGAAAATGAACGGTACAGGAATTGATTCAGGCATAGGTGCAAAGTAAGACAGCGCAAATGGCCAGACACATTTACATAAATAAATCCATACCCAGTGACAGCACCCGATGAAGAGAACTAAACATTACTTGAGAAACTGCATCGATAATACTACACACCCTAGTCTCTGTTCATGAGAGCAGGTGAACCTGACAGCAATAGCCAGACTTTCTATACGTCATGGTTCATCCTACTGAACATGTTAAACAGTACTTTAACAGCATTGCTAAGTAAAAGAGTATTATAAACAGTAAACAGTCTTTTTTCAATGCCACAAACCTACTATCTGTGAACCAACTAACTTGCGTCAGGCATGATCCTAACACCGCCCCTGTTGGTATGGGACCGTTTGGTCTGTGCAACGGTCAGGATAAACGAGACCCTGGATAAATTGGACCCAGTGATCCATGTAGCATGTTGACCGGCACCACTTATCCATTTTTTACATTTTTACATTTTAAGCATTTAGCATGTTGATCCAGAGCACTTACAAGATGTGCATTATCCCTGACCCCCACAGCCTGATAGCGCAACAACTTCTTACACCAGGGGTGCCCAAGTTCGGTCCTGGAAATCTACTGAGTGTGCCTCCTTTTGTTCCAGCCCAGCACTAACACACCTGATTTCAATGATGCCTTCACCATCACAGCTGCTTAATGAAAGCAACCGCTCATCAACACAATGAATATTTCAATCAGGTGTGTTAGTGCTGGGCTGGAACAAAAGGAGGCACACTCAGTAGATCTCCAGGACCAAACTGTCTTGTCCACCCCTGTCTTACACAAATATAGTGTTCAGGAAGCAGAGGAGGTGGGTGGGGGAGGTGAGCTGACAAAACTTGCCAGTAATTGAGCCCATGCTAGCCATACTGTCAGCACTGAATCTGAAGGTTCCGGAACTGTTAATACCTGTTGCTGGGAGACATCTGTCAAGCGACATCATCTTTTTATGACAAGCACGTCAGGCACAATCATTGCGTTCGGTACATGCAGAGTCAATAGAGGGGCCAGATTTTCCAGCTGTCAGGGCATTTGGGAGTGGAAATGTGCCTCAAAACAGAGAAATATCTGAAAGTGTTCAATTGTCATTTATACTCCCCTTGTGACAGCGACGATTTAATATGTAAATGCACAGAGCTATTGTGCCAGATTCAACTACTGTATGAAACTATACCATTCATTTTAGACTGACTGAAATAATTAGAAAATGTGCATGAACTGAATGTCCCAAGAAAAAACACAATCTATGCATGTATGCATGTAAAAAAAAGAAAACATGCAGCTTTAGAATACTGATGAAATGTTTTTTCTGTTTTTGACTGATTAACCATTCGTGACTGACCGTGGCATGCTTGAACGACTTCAAACAGTTGCATAAGCACAACGTCATCTCAGAGAGGATCAACCTTGAGCAGAGTGTAAAATCTTTTTCAAACATTTACATTTAGAGAAGTGAGCTTTTTGCACTTTCAATTCGAAATGTCTTAACCGTGTCAATTTAAATGTAAAAAAATAATAATAATTAGCCTCACCTGAAACAAGAGCATGATATGCTTAAACATTTTTGAGAGACTTTTGCCACTTTATCCCCAGAACAATACTGAAGGTACCGTACCTGTCAAGTTCATATTGAAAGTATCTGTGAGATATGCACACTGTACCTGCCATGTTGACTCCTGGCATCATAGGACGATCTGGCATCATCTCATCATCAGAGGTGGCAATGGTCTTAATCGCGTCATGGTACAGGGGGGTAGAGCTGGGCATAGCGTACTTGGACATCTGGGACATGATGAGAGAAAGGGGATTCTGGGATGGGGGAGCATCTGGAGAGGAGGTGAACGGCATGCTGGGATTCATGGAGCCGGGCTGGCTGATGGGAGTTGAGTTTGTACTCCGAGGTGGCAGCGAGGGGCCTGTGTTTCAGTCCAGTCGAACATAAGAGTAGACAAAAAATACGTTCATTAGCGTTAGAATTGTGCAACGTGCAGGGCATTAATCCAACAAATAACAAATACAAATACAAAAAAGTATACACTTTTAGAACTCCTTTTATGCAGTCGTTTTGCCAACACGATCATCCAAAGTTTATATTCAGATTATATTCAGGTAGCTTGATTTTTATTAGATTTTTTACTTGAGAAAATTTGAATCTAAAGCCTAGGGCTAAATGATAGTTGGTGGAGAATGTCCCACCGTGGTAATCGTGCTGATAAACATGATTTTATCTGAGCATGTGTTAAGTATGTGAAGCTCATACCTGTATCAGTAGAGCTACTTCCCCCATTGCCCACTCCTTTGACCCCGGCTGGCACACCTGGACTGGGTAATGCGGTCTTCGGAGAGGCCGCCCAGCCAGGGGAAGCGATGGGCATGGCCGGGGATTTGAGGCGTCCGGGAGATCCAGAGGGAGAGTGCAGCCCCAGAGAAGCGGGGCCCATCACTTGAGGGGACTTGATGGAAGAGGATGGGGTCCCTGCACCAGTGGTGGTGGGCAGGAGCGGGGGAGGAGGGGGTCCCGTCGAGGGGATCTGGGGGATTTGAGGCTTGGGGCAGAGGGGGAGGGCATCAGGGGGGACGGAGCTTGGCTGAGGGTGGGGGACTTGAGCTGGTGAGGGGGGACCAGGGCCGGGGAGCCCATAGGGTTGATGTTGAGAGCCAGATCGGAGGAGCAACGGGGGCCAAGGTCGGCGCCCCTTGGGCCGGAGTTCATGGGCATGTGGCTCAGACGGGACATCCCGCCCATGGAAGAGGGGCCCTGCTGGTCGGGCCCGAACATGTCCGGGCCGGGCTCCTGAGGGAGGTACCCGCCTCCCGTGTGTCCCCCAGGAAAGGAGGCCTGGTTGGGGAAAGGGAGAGGACCCCCTCCTCCTGGGATCATTGTCTTATTGCCAAGCATTCCGCCGTTCTGAGCTGCCCTGATCCGAGAAATGTCCTCTGGGCTCAGCAGCTCCCCACCCCCCTCTGGGCCCCCCCCTCGCAGTTTCTGCGCCAACATCATCTGCTGCTGCTGCTGGGCGCTCATCTGCAGACTGAGGTTCATGTTCATCTCCACCAGGTCCCTAGAAATAGGCCCCCCACCTCCCCCACCTATTGGAGACCCCATCATCCCCCGCGAGCCGGGGAAGTCCATAGGGTTGCCCCTGGGTGGCGGTGGGCCTCCTCCCATCCCCAGATTTGGAAAGCCACTCCCACCGGGGTTGTCCATCAGCCTGGCCCCCCCTGCTGCTGCTGCTGCTGCTGCTGCTGCTGCTGTTTGGCCAGCCGTTCCATCTCCAGCCGGTGCAGCCCGTGCAGCTGCCGTTTCTCCAGCATGCGGAATATCTCCTCCCGAGTCTGGGGGGGTAGGAGGCGCTCGGGGTCGCCCTGCAGGTGCTGGGGGTGTCCCCCCGGAGGGTAGCACCCCTGGAACGGCCCTCCACCTCCCCCTCCTCCTCCTCCTCCTCCCATGTTGGGGGGAATGTCCTCTGACCAGCCCATACCCGGCCTCGGGGGTCTCTGGTGCCCCATTGCCTCCATCGGTAAAACTCCTCCTGGGTTTCCAGGGTAACCCCCAGGTCCACCACCACCGGGCGGCCCCCTCTGCATTTGTCCAAGTAAGCGCGGCGGGCCCCGGGGCCCCTCCTGGTGCATGTCTATCAAGCGTCCATTCCCACCCCCGCCCATGCCACCGGCCATCATGGGCCCCGGGCCCCACTGTGGCTCCCCAGGCTTGCTGTGATAGGGTGGGGGTGGCCCCCGCATCATGCCCATCTCGGGCATCATTCTGTGGTGGTGGGGGTGCATCTCCTGCTGCCGTCGCTTCTCCTGGTAATACTCCTCCTGCAGCTTCCTCCAGGCAACCTGCTCCGGGGTCAGCCCATCTGGCCCCAGCAACGGCCCCATGTCCAGGCCAGGGGGAGAGGAGAGGTGGGGGTGGTGGTGGTGGGGGTGGGAGGGGTTGTGGAGGTGCGGAAGGCCATGGTGGGGCCCCATCTGGGGGTCGTCCATCCCTGGGCCTCCCAGGCTCTGAGTCTGTGAGATCATGGACTGCAGGGGCTCCTCGTACTTCTTCAGGGCCCCCGGGGGCCCCAGCGTGGCAGGGGGCAGGCCCGAATTATTGCTGTTGCAGTTCCCGGGGTTACCGCCGCGCCCGTTATTGTTCTCCAGGTTGTTGCCGCCGTTGTTGCCGCCACTGCCACTGAGATTGTTGCCATTGGCGCTTACATTGTTGGGATTCCCGTTGGGGCCCCCTGGGTCTCCTGGCCCCCCGCCGGCCCCGCTGCGCAGCAGGAGTCTCTCGATGTCGCGCAGCGTCTGCAGCGACCGCTCCCGGTGCTCTAGCTGCTCCTGGGACAGACCGTCGACGGTCGCAGTGGCGCTTACGGGGCTGTCTCTCTGACCCGGCTCCCCCAACAGATGCCCCGGCGCAGCCCCGGGACTGGGGGACGGGGAGATGCCAGCGCTGGCCTGTGGCAGCATGCCCGGCCCGTCCCCGCCACCTCCGGCCCGGCCCCCTCCCACCGCTGGATTAGATGGGCCCCCAGCCCCCGGGGGATGGGGCCCCAAACCGGCATTATTGTTGGAAGCCCCTCCAGGTCTGCCCTGTGGGGGCTCGTCCTCGGGATGCCCTGTGGAAGACGGGGTCCCCGCAGAGTGCAAGTGCCCCCTTCCCCCCCCTCCCACAGAGGCTGGCCGGGGAGTCCCACTCTGAGATTTAGGGGTGCCGGTAGGAGGAGTGCCGCCTGAACTCTGCTCCGGCAGAATCGGGAGCTTCACAGCCGGGGCGCACTGAGAGAGGAGGGAGGAGCGAGAGAACAGGAAGAGAAAGAGATAGAGAAGAGCAAAGGGGATGAGAAAGAACAAGATGGAGAAGAACAAGGTTAACCACAGCTTTCTGTAGTGAAGGGTTTAAAGTACTTTTTTCAGATTTCAATTCCCGGGTATTTTTAAGTATCGGATGAGAACGTGAGAACTGAGATATCGTCTTACGCATGTTGTTATTAGTGTGAACAGTGGGTGTGGACCACTTTCGCAAGCACGTTACATCATTTACGGCACTGGCCTGAATATAAAACAGGGTTTGTTCAGTAATACAGCTTGTAGCAAACACACTGGAATGACATCGAAGAATGGGGGAAAAAGAGATGGTGATGTAAGGTAACAAGCAACCTCATAAGCAAGTACAGACATTGGACCCTTTTCCATTGTGCGAAAAAAACAAAAACCAGAACATTAGGTACATTTAGGCACTAGAAAACAGGAACTTCATTTTTTCCATTTGCCAAGGCTCCAGTTCACAAGAAATTTTATGATTTAATTGACAGAAAATGGTCACCCCATCATGGTAAGTAAAACAAAAGACTTAATTTGTCTAATTTGTTTGAAATGTTACTGAATGTAGTTTCTTTGAAAAGTCAGATCTTAAATTCAAGGTATTCTTTACTTGGGCCAAAACGGTAAATCAAAGAGCCATTCTGAATGGAAAGTTAAAAAGATTAGTGGGAGGTATAGGCAGAAAATCACAGCTCACTCATTAGAAGTGACTTTCAATTTCCTCTTTGGCTGGAAACTTTGAGAAAAAGGAACAAGGCTGAAGATGTGTATAGAAATAGAAATGTCAAGGCAAAAACAACCTCCTACACTCCTACAGCGCACCTGCAGTGTCGAACAGCATACCCCCACTCTATCAGACCTGTTACACGGTGGAAAGAAAAGGTCTTCTATGCGTGAGAGCAGTAAATATAACAGCATTTTCCACTCTGAATTGTCATGCAAATTGCATTGTAGAGAGGTCTAGTGCGGTTCAGACAGGCCAATGTGATGCTGAAGGTTTGAAATGTGGTTTATTATAGAAAGACGTGCTGGCGGGAGTGAGTGAAAGGAGACCCGAGTGTGTGTGTTTGTGTGCGTGTTTGTGTGTGTGTGCGAGAGTGTGTGTGCACTCGAGCGTGTACGTGTATGTGTGTGTGTGTGTGTGTGTGTACACTTATGAGGACACTTGGTTGAGCGCTCGTGCGTATACATGTTACGCCCTGTGTGTGTGCGTGTGCTGGTACGGGCCAGAAGGGTGGTGGATACTGACCTGGTCCAGTTTGGTTCGAGGGACATTCTGCTGGTGAAAGAGGAGGATGGAGTCAGCGTGCCCATGGATCACTGCCTCAGCCGCACTGCGAAACATAAAGACAATGCAATGCATCAGGACACTTCTGTTCAAAAGTGTTCCAATGGAAATCCGTTCAGTGGAAATCAATGGAAACACCTAACTCAAATAGAGTTCACCAGACCTGGGTCAAATCATTATTTTAAATTAAAACACTTGAACCCTTTAGACATCAGTCAAATTCCTGCTGAGTACTGACAATTTTAAAAGAATCTACAGTATTTTCACCAATGTTCAGAACAAAATTATTGTTTCTTTTTCATTTTGTTTAGCAAAATGTCTTTTTTTTCCATTCTCAGGGACTTGCAGGAGTGTTTTCACATTTTCACTGGCATCTAAAATATTTAATTATTTATTGTGTATTTGACAGAAACTGATACAAGTTGACAGGTACAACGTTAAAACATTTACGTTTACATTTTAAGCATTTAGCAGACGCTCTTATCCAGAGCGACTTACACAGTTTAAATTTATTTACATACAATCCATTTATACAGCTGGATATTTTACTGAAGCAATTCAGGTTAAATACCTTTAGCTCAAGGGTACAACAGCAGTGCCCCACCTGGGAATTGAACCAGCAACCTCTGAGTTACAAGTCCAGCTCCCTAACCATTATACTACTCTGCCCCCCTATAAAACAGATAGTGAATTCCAGATATTTACTCCCTTGATAGAAAAGACTGCCTTGCAAAGGGAAGTTTAAGGAAATGGTGTTTTATCAAAGCTTAAGATGCTATATATATGGTGAAATCTTGATTGTTTTCTGTGTATAAATGTGGAAGTGTGCTTGTGTGTGTGTGTGTGTACACAAGCAGAAACACTTGAGCACTTGTGCATATAAGTTTGCATGAATACTTAATATACCTATGAACTACTTATTATACCCACTATACCTGTTATATCCTGTGTTTGTGTGTGTGTGTGTGTGTGTGTGTGTGTGTGTGTGAGAGAGAGTGTGTGTGTGTGTGTGAGTGAGAATGTGTGTGTATGAGCATTTGTGTGTGTGTGTGTGTGTGTGTGTGAGCATGTGTGAGTGTGTATGTTGTGTATGTGTGAGAATGTGTGAGTGTGTGTGCGTGTGTGAGAGTATGTGTGAGTGCACACTTACCGGTTGGCGAGGTTGGTGGTGAAGACGTACACCACCTGCTGGGGGGGGCGGGGCAGAGAGGCAAGCTCGGAGCGTAGGCCAGGTCCCAAGCCCCGTCCCCCACCGGGCCCAGCCGAGTCGCTGATGGAGCCCATCGAGGAAGGGCCTGGGAGAGACTGACCGGGACCTACCGCAGAGTAACCAATCACACACCAGCCTCAAAAACCCAATTAAATGCAATGAGGTCAAAAAAAGCATCCGCCTTAATTGAACCCAATCATTTATTTGACTAAGATTTAATTGAGCCTTGAGCCAGGAACGTAAAGGTGACTGTCAAGTTTTAAGCCATAAAAATGCATTTTAAGAATTATTGTACGGCCATATTATACGGTTATATTAAAATGGTAATAATATACTATGATTATATTTAATCTAAACATAGATTAAGTAGGTTTCATACAAAATACATTTTAAAAAGCATTACAGAAATTAATTCCAAAATGTTTTTATGGGAAAGACAACAACAAATTATATTAGAGTGCTATATGTAACTATAATAATGTATTCCATTCAGAATTTTCTTTGTACCCAAACAAGCACAATGTGAATCTATCAAATTATTTTTATAACTGGATGGATTGACTTGATTTCTTAAAAGTAGGGAGGGACTCAAGCAAATGGTAGTGTGTATGTGAGCACACAGCCTCTGTCAATGATTGAACAAAGACTGAGGCAATGTTGCCTTCGGCAGGAATTCCACACAATGTGGCGTAAACACCCTCACACCATGCCGACAGTTTCACCAACACACCACAAGATGGAGCCAGAACACAGAGAAAGTCCCATTAGCCTCAGCTTTGAGGCTTTATTTGAACATTCTCCCCTGGATGCATTACAGAGTGAAAAGACAAAAGTCCTTTGTCCTGGGAAAATCATTCTGAGTAGCTGGTCAATATTCTGCTAATGATTTAAAATGACTTATTCCTGCACCTGCACTCTTTATGTCATCAACCCTGGCCACATATGTAATCTCTCTCTATGTCATCAAGCCTGACAGCATATGTCATCTCTCTCTGTCATCAGCCATGGCCATATATGTATTCTATCTATGACATCAACCCTGGCCACATGTGTAATGTGTAATCTCTCTCTATGCCATTAGACATGGCCACAGCTGTAATATCTCTCGCTATGTTATCAGCCCTGGCCACAAATGTAATCTCTCCCTATGTGATCAGCCAAGGCCATATATGTAATCTGTAATCTCTCTCTGAATGTCGTCAACCCTGGCCACATATGTAACCTATCGCTCTGTCATCAACCATGGCCATATATGTCATCTGTAATCTCTATGTCATCAGCCCTGGCCATATATGTATTCTATCTACGTCATCAACCATGGTCATATATGCCATCTGTAAACTCCATGCCATCAACCCTGGCCACAGCTGTAATCTCTTTCTGTCATCAGCCCTGGCAACATATGTAATCTCTCGCTATGTGATCAGCCAAGGCCATATATGCAATCTGCAATCTCTCTCTGAATGTCATCAGCCCTGACCACATATATAATCTCTCTCTATGTCATCAGCCCTGGCCACATGCTAGGTCTTGGCCTTGTATTTTCTCCCCGTCATCCAGTGCTGACTGTGTCTGCACCACAAGGTCCTGCCCATACTGAGAACTCTCTGAGAGAAGCAGACAGCAGCCACCCTGTGCACTGTGCTTCTCCAGCTGAGCTTTCTATTGAGTTTCTCTGTGCACCACAGGAAATTCCCAATTTTTTTTTGCTAATGGCGGCATCATTGGGTTGGGCCGGGAAATTACTAATACGCTGCCAAGACAGGCTTTGACTGACTCAGAGAGATGAGACCATACGGATTTCCCCGAATGTTCAGCGGGTGGCTGGGTCCACACGGCATGCATACGTGCACGTACGCACAAGCACAAACACACACACACACATACACACACGCGGACACACACCACAGGTTTTCAAATTTGTAACATAGGCAGTTGTAGGGAACACCCACAAATTATGAAATACGGTAGACACAATATGTCAACCGGGTCATTTCAGCCTGTGGCCTTTCAAAGGCCTCACTGGTTTTAGTATCGAATGCAACAAGCCTTTACATTGTGTATAAAAATATACATTTGTCGTGTTAAAGATTAAAATGAGGAACCCTGCACACTGTAAAATTCAGCCCACAACCACAAAGGAAACGGAGCAAAAGAGATTGCGAATGAGCGATGCAACAGCATGCGAGGGCTGCTGCGCTCATGTCAGCTACGGGTAACACAAATACAGTGCAACCATGCAGCAGGAAGGGGTGCCTGGACTGTATCTAAATCAGTACGCTACATCTCATCAGAGGCGGTATTGTGGTACAGTGACCGACAGAATCAACCGGAAACCTAAAATTCAATAAACGACATATGCGCATAGCATTGCTCAGCTGCAGCATGTACTCTGAAGAACCAATGATAATTGATAGCAGAAATAATTAGATAAGCAATGAACCTACAGTAGAAATGATATTACACCTCGTTTCAGGCGATAATGCAGCACTGTCTCCATAGCCTCGAGTACAGACGCCAAACAGTCCACACAGTACTGCAGGAGAGCCAGTGACTATTTTACACTCTACATGCCACACACAGTGCTACAGGAGAGCCAGTGACTATTTTACACATCACAGGCCACACAATACTACAAGAGAGCCAGTGACTGTATTACATTTTACAATCCACGCAGTACTACAAGAGAGCAAGCAACTATTTTACACCCTACACACCAAAACACAGTACTACCGGAGAGCCAGTGACTATTTTACACCCTACACACCACACACAGTACTACAGGAGAGCCAGTGACTATTTTACACCCTACAGGCCACACACAGTACTACAGGAGATAGCCCTAATCAGAGGTTTGGTGGCCTGTAGCCTGTGGGGAAACAGGTGCCTTGTGGGTGAGAATTAATTCAGCAGTAACCTGAGAAAACCACCCACTCTGGCAAGACCAAACAAAGTCCTGCTGCAGCCTCCCAGTCATAGACTGATTTGTCTGTGACTTGATCCATTTTCTAGGTCTAACCTTGTTGCTCTAGCCTTGTTATATGTACTTACAAGTTGTTCTGGATAAGTCGAAATGTAAATGTAAACAGTCTGCTAATAACATAGTTCAGCCTCAGGCCTGCAAACAAAATGCCTTATTCTGTGTAATGTCACAGATTGTAGCCATAGCTGAACTTTATCTTTATTTAATGAATTGTATTACTTTATAACTTTCATGTATTTATTTAGTTGTACGTTATGCAAGACTGGGAGCCATACCCTCACCCGAGCCTAGTCAACAATGTGGTGGATGATGAAAGCACAGACCACTGTTCCAGGTACCATAGACAGGTTAACCTAGACCTGTTTTTTTAGCCTCGATCCTCTACTTCTCAGAGCGCACTTACAGAGTGGGGCGGCGGGCGGCTTTTCCTCGTCTTCCTCCGTGTCCCCCCCGGAGCACCACTCATCCCCGCTGTAGGGCTGCTTCTTCTCCAGGACACAGCGCCGCTTGCTGCGCATCACGCCTTCTACTGGTGGGAGGAGGAAACAGCAAGGGAAAGAACTCACTCACTCCCAAGGAGGCAATCACTGCAGTCAATCACAGGAAGATGTTTCACAAAATGAGATTCCTTACATCCAGCACACACATTTAATGAAACGCTACGTATCTGGCTCGTGTGCAGTTGAAAAAAACTGTTCATGTGGTAAGCAATAGACTTAATGAGCAAATACATTTTCTATGACCCAACCCTGAAATGTGTATATTGAAATGTAGCCTTAACGTATTTTCAAATGTGATTTTTTTTTTTTTAACGTGTCAAAACATGTTAAAAAGGAAAGTGCTATAATAAATGATGAATGATTAATAATTTTGCTCACATGGACCCACTTCAACCCCTCCCATGACCCACCAGTGGGTCCCGACCCACAGTTTGGGAACCATTGTTCTTGGTCACTTACTGTGGTCTGGTCCTAAAGCCAGATGAAAACCTTTATCCATAGCAATATCTAAATTTTTATTTGGACATCCATTACCTTACCAATTAGAGCAACGGGTACCCAGTTGACAAGTTAAGAGAATGTCGAGAAAATGTTAATGTGATTCTGCTTTTTAAAGAAAGGTAATGCCAGAAAGCTGACCTAGGATCAGTTTTACCATTTAGCTCAAGATGTACAAGGCTAGGATATTGCCAGGGGAAACCTGATCCAAGATCAGCACTCTTACTGAGACACTTAATGAATACGGGCCCAGAGCTCAGAAAGTGAGCCGTTCCTCTCCCTGGTTTGGGGTAGACGTTCCCCTATCTGAAAGGGTGAGTCAGCCACTCTCCCTCTCTCTCCGTCACTGTCGGGCCTCTCCTGGTTGTGGTCTGTGTGGGATCTGTGGTGGAGGGGACGCCTTGCATTCCATTTGAAAGTGCTCAAAAAGTAAAGGACATTTTAGGAGAATGGTGATGGCGATTCGCCTCTCTTCCACTCTCTCTCTCGTAGTGTGAGTGTTTGTGTGTGTGTGTGCAGAGGCAGGCTCTTCAATGCTACAGGAAGTCCACAATGACTCACGCACACACACAAACAATAGGCATACACACATTGCAATCGCTCCTCAGGCAACCACAGACATTCACAGGAGCTCAATGCACAGTCTTTCACCCCCCTCTTCCTGAGAGCTGCTGGCTTTTCCCAGTGCTTCCACCTCTGTGGGATCCCTGAGTTCCTGTCTCTGAAATCCCAGCGTTCCTGTCTCTGTAGAATCCTAGCATTCCTGTCTCTCTGGAATCCCAGCGTTCCTGTTTCTGTGTTCCCGTCTCTCTGAAATCCCAGCGTTTCGTTCCTGTGGAATCTCAGTGCTCCTCGTCCTCTTCGACATCTCACATTAAAAACTGCCCGTTTTCCATAACAGAATTACCCACGTTTTCATTTGAAAAAAAGGGGAAATTCTAAAAACAGTCAGGATCTTTCAGCACGTTCCTAAAATGTGTGCCAGTGGAATGTGTATGACCTTTCTGAACCATCAAGGTCATAGAAATTGCCTGCTCAACCATTTTAGTGACATCCCACAACAAATGTGTTCATGGGAATGAATCCTGTAAAATCTTTATAAAGGGTTCTTATGAGGTCTGTAGCACAGGCCATGAATGGACAGACACAGACAATGGGTGGATTGACACAATGTATGAACAGGTATTATTAGGGGATAATAACATTTAGCCCCTTCTAGACGTGGGTCAAGTACATAATAAAAATACTAAAACTCTTTGCTGGTACAATTTGCATGAGAATTTTCAATGAAACATGCTATTAACCAAAATGTGCAATCATATGAATTTTAATGTACTTCAATCATATGAAGTATTTTATTCTTAAAATAATAGACAGACAGACATTTCTTTAAAATGTTTCAGTAATCTTCAGGAATTGTACTGGTGTATAAAGGTTTTCAGCATTCAAACAAAGTATTTGACCCAGGTCTGGCCCTTCTGTGCCATGCTTTGAAGCAATAAGCACAGTAATGGCTCCTGGCGCACTGGCTTACCCTTGGCGTCGGGTTCGAGGGCGGGGACGAGAGCGTCCCTCAGCTCGCCCGCGTCCATGGACACGCTCCTCTCCCGCTTGGTCTTGCCCTTCATTGGCCCGCCCACGCTGCTGCTCGACTGGCTGGAGCCCTTCAGCCCCGGGTTTCCCAGAGAGATCTGATTGGCCTTGGCCCCATGGTTCCCCGCCCCCACGCCCTTTGACCCCAGGTTGCAAGCAGGTCCCTGCTGCTGCTGCTGCTGCTGATTCACATTGGGAATCTGGGATTGGGCGCTGCTGATCACTTGCTTGCCATGATTGGTTAGCTTATTTTCCGCGTGCATTTGATCGGCCGGGGCTAAAGAAAGGGGTGGGGGGAGCAGGGATGTGGATGTATGGAAATCCGCCGTGCGCTACTGTGGTCCTTCAGCGAAGCTCACACCGCCTACAAGTACCCCTGACAACAAACACAGAGAGAGACAGACAATAAATTCACATGATAAGCCATGGCTCAATAGTACAGTACAGTCCTCACTGGGGCCACACATACTGAGAATGTATGCATTCACTACTGTAAGTCGCTTTGGATAAAAGCGTCTGCTAAATGGCATATATTATATATATATTATATTATATATATTACAGTCTAGTAAATATACTGTACTAAACTAAGTATGTTGTATTTGAGAACTAAAGCACAGTGCACATACATTTACATTTAACGCTACATCAATGCCCCAATCAGCTGTTGATCAAGGCACACAACTTTCAGCAAGTGTTCAAGGGTCTCTCTGTAAAGAGCCATTGGGAAACACAGAAACAAGTTACAGCAGTGGATCCAAAGCCTTCCGACCTTAATGACCAAATATGTGTCAAACACATGTCAAAATAACTGCACGTACACTGTAACTAGTGCGGTGTTTAACCTGACCGCAGTGAATGTCAATGGAAAGTGGGTAATGTCGTAATGTTGCTATAATGTTATCACCTCGCAACACAACTCAAAGCCTCTTACAATCCACCAGTGGCTCCTACAGTCTGGGAACTGCTGTGCTACAGGGAGCCTCTGTATAGAGCCCTTGGCATACCGACGAATGTCTTACAGCACCATACGTTTGTAAGCGCCCAGGCTCTTACATACAAGCCGCTTAATAAGAAGAGAGTTCATTGATCCGATGTTAAACAGTTTGGCGCGTGCTGTCGGTCTTTGTGCAGACAGCACTACTGGCCAGTGTGCTCAAAGTGTGTCACATTGCCGGCTAATGGCAGTCATCGGTTTCCTGTCGGGGATGGGCGTCCAAGTCTCCAGATACTGTTCCCAAACCTTTGGCGTTTCCGCAGCTGCGCGGAACAGGGCCCCGGGAGGAGCAGCGCGCGATGTCACGGCTGCCTCCGCCCCCCGTTCACGCCAGCTGATCTACCCAAGGCGCCTCCCTCCCCTCCTCCCCCTCGCAGCCCACCGGGCAAAGGTCAAGGGTTGTAGCTATTAATATAATCTCCCTGACGATAAAGCGGGCGACGGCGCTGACATTTCCAGTGACTTGGCGGGAAAGCTTGGTGCGGCGGCCTGACGGAGAGGCTTCCTCTCCCACCGCCTCTCTCTCTCTCTCTCTCTCTCTCTCTCTCTCTGGCTGTCCCTCCATATCTTTGCATGTGTCAGTCCCCACCCCAGCCCACTCTGATCCAGCTGCTCACTCCACACCTGCCCCAGCATCCCAATCTCAACACACAATATAATCCTCAACACACAATCCAAACCTCAACATACAATCTAAATCTCAACACACAATCTAAACCTCAACATACAATCTAAACCTCAACATACAATCTAAACCTCAACATACAATCTAAGTCTAAACTTCAACATGCAATCTAAATCTCAACATACAATCTAAACCTCAACATATAATCTAAATCTCATCGTCAACACACAACGTAAACCTCAACATACAGACTAAACTTCAACACACGATGTAAACCTACATACAATACAATGTAGACTAAATCTCAACATACAATCTACAATGTCTACACACAATGTAAATCTCAACAGGGCTTGTATGGAAGTGCTAGCCTCTCATTCCTACTCCAACACTTGTAATCCAAATCGATCTACACTACCAGTCATATGTTTTAGAACATCCCCCATTTTCCAGTTTTTACTGAAATTTAAGCAGTTCAAGTCCAGTGAATAACCTGAAATGGTACAAAGGTACGCGGCAAACTGCCGGAGGTAAAAAAAAAAAAGTTTAGGTTACCAAAAACTGAAAAATAATGTAAATTTTTTGGCAGTGAGTAGTTTCCTACACCATCAAAATGCACTTGGAAACTCTTGACAGGAAGAGGTCTGGCAGACCCAAAGCCACAACAAAATCAGAAGACAAGTTTCTAAGAGTCAACAGCTTGCGTGATAGGGGGCTCACAGGACAACAGCTTCAAGCACAGCTCAACACTGGTCGAAGTAAGGAAGTCTCAGTTTCAACTGGGAAGAGAAGACTTCGAGCTGCAGGTTTGACAGGTCAAGTGGCAGTAAGAAAGCCATTGCTAAGATGGCAAAATTAGAAAAAGAGGCTTGCCTGGGCCATGAAGCACCGCCAGTGGACTACTGAAGACTGGAAGAAGGTCTTACGGACCGATTAATCAAAATTTGAAAGGATGGTTCCTCAGTGTGTGACACAACTTTCAAACATGGAGGAGGAAGCGTGATGGTCTGGGGCTCTTTTTCTGGATCCAGAGTCGGCGACTTGCACAGAATGACTGTTAACCCACGTTAACCCAGTACTTGTTCCCTGAAAAGGGCCTTTTTTTATAACTACCAAAACAACAACAAAATAATTGTAGTAACAGTAATTTTTTTAGAAGTTTTTGGTAACCTAAACTTTTTTTTTTTTTAAACCTCTGGCAGTTTACCACTTACTTTTGTACCATTTCAGATTATTCACTGGACTTACTTAAACTGCTTAAACTTCAGTAAAAACTGGAAAATGGGGGTGTTCTAAAACCTTTGACTGGTAGTGTATATCCTATTTCAGTCGTGTTTTTGTCTTAAGCTGCACCCTGAAAACTAATGTAGAAAAACAAGAATCAAACAACGGCTGACCGACTGACTGATGCACAGTGATTGAGAAGGATTGTGCTTCAGTTCGGCCGCAGGGTTTGAACCGCAGGCCCTGCCTTGAATCCGAACCCAAGAATGTGTTCTGTCCTAAACTTGGGAGTGGGAATCGATTGTCACATGTTTATTTTCAATGACAGTAGTTCGAACAAATGTAAGCACAATCTCATTCCTGCATTTCTTTTTCTGACACAACATTTTCCATTCATGTAAGCAATAATGTGACTCATAATGTGGTGCTGGAAGCGTTGCGCAAGAAAAACCTCCGCGATCGTGTGAGGAGAGAAAACACTATGCGTTCACTAACCGCCTGGGTCCACTAGCCACCGGGTGAAATCAGAGTGAGCCACTCCGCACAACCGCATGTACAGCATTGTGACCGCTCACGTTCGTATAACGAGACCGTGATTGGAACGTGGCTAGAGGAATGGTCCTGGGAACTACTCCTATACTCCTTAAGATCCCCTTCAATTGACTGCCATAGACAGTGACAAGACGCCCCGCCACGTCCTTTTAAAATCCCCCCTCTATCATTGACTCCCATGTGTGAAACCTCCCAACTGTGAAACCTCCCTCCCGTGAAATATAGAAAAATCCCCTCCATTTTGCCAACCTAGTTTGGAAAGCATGCAGAAACAGAGAGGCCTGCTGGGTAGGTCTTGCTCACCTCGCGCGGAAGCTCGGCTGACACAGGTCTGGGGACAAAGAGGAGCATGCTGCCTGTTGGAGCTCTTCACTGACCGCATACGACCCTGTGTGAGAGAGAGAGAGAGAGAGAGAGAGAGAGAGAGAGAGAGAGAGAGAGAGAGAGAGAGAGAGAGAGAGAGAGAGAGAGAGAGAGAGAGAGAGAGAGAGAGAGAGAGAGAGAGAGAGAGAGAGAGAGAGAGAGAGAGAGAGAGAGAGAGAGAGAGAGGGAGAGAGAGAGGGAGAGAGAGAGAGAGAGAGAGAGAGAGAGAGAGAGAGAGAGAGAGAGAGAGAGAGAGAGAGAGAGAGAGAGAGAGAGAGAGAGAGAGAGAGAGAGAGAGAGAGGGAAAACCCAGGTTAGCCTCACGAGGGGGCGGTTGGGGTATGGCACCAGTGGGGGGGCACAAGGAAACCTCTAACCTGGCATGGCGCACAACTAACCAATCAGCACAAGCCTCCACAGGAACTTGAGCAAAGACACAATATTTAGTCTATTTGCACCGTGGCACTAATGTAGATGACTACGGATTCATAAATCGTGCAGCTATTTATGTAGGAAACCCATATATTTAACATGTTATTGTAATGGCATTGGTTCTGCCTGCAGCGAGTTTCAAGCCGAGGATCCCAACGGCACAAGAGACACGATTAGCCCACTGAGCTAAAGACCCGAGTCCCCAGCCAAGGGAACTAACCGCACTCTTATCGACGTCACTTTCTGCAGCGGATGCTCACGTGCTTAATTCATCATATTCCACACATTTCTCTAAAATAATTCTGTTAAATTCTGAAAACATCACCATTATAAACACATTTGATCACTTTCTCAGCTCGGTGAAAAATATATTCATCAATATTTTACAACAGTCGGTCTCTACTGGTGCCTAAAAACCTCTATCATGAACAATGCATCACACTAAAGGCCCTAACAAACAAAGAGAGGAAAATAGTACTCTAGATAAATGGTGCTGACTTGTCTTGAGTTCATAAAGGAAAAGCGCAGTTTGGTTTTAACCACACTGGACAAATCAAAATAGTAATGTAGCATACGGTAAATGAGCTTACTTCTGGTCATTGAGAAATTCACTTAATCAGAAAGATCACCCTTAACCTTTAGCATAAGCTGACTAACTGGTAATCTACCTGCCAAAATGAAGGAAACATTTCAGTAAATGAAAGGTTCTGATGGCTCTGTCATGGTGTGGGGTGCATTTTCATGGCATGGTTTAAGTCCACTCAACCACTTAGAGGGAAAGGAGCACTTTTTCAGCAACATTAAATGTTATACATTTGCCATCCCTACTCAGTTATATATGAAATATGAAATGGAACTCAATATATTTCACCAACATGAAAACATTGTTATTAGGCTGGTTCATTCAATCTCTCCATTTGCAGAATTACGAGAAGCCTATACTAACCTAAAATTGATATACTTACACCTTACTCTGGGAGAAATAAAGGAGCAATAAGCATAGATTAGATTACAGCTTTGCAAAAGTACATGTCAAGCTGGAATAAGCGATGACAGACCCTGTCCCTTTAAGGGAAAGGGCGGAGTTTGAAGGGGGAGGTTCAGGAGTGTGTTGCCAAGGCACATTGCCCCTCCTCTTTGGTTCAACAGCACACAAACCGCAAAATTCCACCACATTCCACAACTCTTCCTCTCTCTCTCCCTCTCTTTCTGTGACTGCCTTACCAGGCCATAAACCCAACAAACAGTAAGTCAAAGCACTGTCCTTTTTACAGTGTGAGCGCAAGCTAACGGGTCAAACGGT
This sequence comes from Aldrovandia affinis, assembly GCA_029706075.1. Lineage (NCBI taxonomy): Eukaryota > Metazoa > Chordata > Actinopteri > Notacanthiformes > Halosauridae > Aldrovandia > Aldrovandia affinis. The sequence continues at coordinate 159,047 of JAINUG010000065.1, forward strand.
TCACTAACTACGTGCGAAACAGGATCGGCGTGAGGAAATCGTGGAAATCGGAAATTTGCAACAGAGTCGTGGCGCTCAAATACGTTCAGGCGCTCGAACAGCAGCGCAAGCGAGTGTTCCCCGCCAGGCTCCTATCCGCCGACACCGCTACACAAGCGCCACTGCTGGAGGGGCCAGGGTCACGTCTCCCTCGAAGCTCACTGCAACTCTCCAGAACAGTTTTAGAGCCCCCCCGCGCCCACCCCACCCCCACTTCTGAAAGGGGTCCGATTTCTAAACTAACACAGACAGGTGAGAGGAGGGGGGTACGGGTAGGGGGAACAGAGGCCGCCGTTTCCAGGGTTCACGCCCATAACCGTAACGGCGGGCCGATTACCAGCTTCTCGCCCGGCTTCAAACAGAGAGCGTCATGCGCGCGTTCATTCAGCGACCTGCGCAGGCATTTTAGGTGAACGACACGCATTAACCTCAAAGAGTCCCCGGTGTTGCGCAAAGCCAGAGGTATGCGATACTGCGAGCGCGGCTAACGCCCCTGCAGTCACGGCACGCGCTGGCGTAGCGCCGCGCTCCCTCTCTGATCGCTCGCTGGCGTGTGGAAACAGACGGCCGCGGACGGGTCATCGAGCTCGCAGGACGGATCCGTGCGCCGCCGCCGCCGCGCGCTGGCGGGAGAGAGACGTCTGAAGCGGCGGTTATGTAACGCGAACGCACAACTGGCACACACAGAGAGAGAGCGCCGAGCCTGCGCGGGTGCGTGCACAGACCTGCATGCGACTCGCCACCTGCGGAGTAAAACCCGATACTGCCGCTTCGTCTGTGAAGGCTTGATTCCCCAGAACCTCCCACCCACACAGACAGACACACGTGTGCACACATGCACGCACTCCTCTGACTCCTGTCTGTCTTTCTCTCTCTCCCTCTCTATACATTTCTCTCTCTTGGTCTCTACCTCCCTCCCCTCTGCCTCTATCGTTCTCTCTCTCTCTGTCTGTATCTCCCTCCCCTCTCCCTCTGTTATTCTCTCTCTCCCTCTCTCTCTCTCTCTCTCTCTCTCTCTCTCTCTCTTCCTCTATCCAGGTCATTCTCTCTCCCTCTCCCCCCCCTCTCTCTCTCTCTCCTCTCTCTCTCTCCTCCTCCCTCCCTCCCCCTCTCTGACAGGCTGAGGTAGTTGAGCTAGTGAAGAGGCCCATTAAAACGGGGGGCCTTGAGGGCACAGTTCGGACACCCAGGCAGCCCCAGTGTTGCGGAAGCTGTCTCAGGTTCGAGAGAGAGAGAGAAGAGAGAGAGAGAGAGAGAGAGAGAGCAGAGTGTAGAGAGTAGCTGCTCTTCAACAAAGGCCCTCTCGCCTCCGCATCTGTCTCACAGAACCCCCCTTCCCCCCCGCCCACCCTCCACCTCCAGCTCCACACAGTCTGGGGCAGGAATGACTCAGTCCAGGCGCCTGCAAGCCCGCGCGCGACCGTACGAGGGGAGCCGCTCAGGTTATGGCGGCGCGAGCCATCTGCACGAACACGCAGGTTCAGGGAAACCACAGCTGCCTAGCAGCTGGACCCGCTTCAAATCGTGCCGGGTGACTCCGGAGCAAATTGAGAGGAAAGCGAAACAACCCAGAGAGAGCTGAGAAAACGATGTTGCCATTATATTTCATGAATCATCATGCGGTACGAGCAGATCGGTATGGAATATAAGGACCTGTAACAGTGCTATAGGTTTCTATGTTGTTTTTTTATCTGGGGCGGTTGTGTAAATATTGGGTACTTTATTTACTACAGAGGTGGGGGGGTATGTGACTGTATTCGGGGCTCTGTTGCCAGTGCTCAGTGGATACAGGGCAGCTGAAGCAGTACTGGGGTCAGCCCGGTTCCACCTGGCTCCCTATGGACCGGGTGGTGGGGTGGGCCTGGTCTGGGAGGGGCGCGGATCAGAGCGCGGGGGCAGAGAGAGAACTCCTATCCTCTGTCCCACAGCGTGTCCCAGCGCCCCATATTTTTAGAGCGAGAACGTATTTATAGCTAGAGTCCCAGGGGGAGGTGGAAAAAAGGGAGGGAAAAACACACACACACAAAAACACACAAATGCACAACCACAAACGCACACAAATACAAACAAACACGCACACACAAACACAGAACCACAAATGCACACAAATACATACAAACACACACACACAAACACACAAATACACAACCACAAACGCACACAAACACATACAAACACACACACACAAACACACGCACAAAAATACACAACCACATGCACACACACACACACACACACACACACACACACACTTGTGCACACACAAACACACGCACAAACACACACACAAACTTGTGCACAAACACACGCACAAACACACACACGGGTACACACACACAAACACACACCTACAAACACACACTCACAAATACACAACCCCACACACACACACACACACACACACAAATACACACAAACACAGGGAGCTAACTGCGGCAGCCAGTGTGAGACTGAGGGGCACAGAGCTCCTCTGTGGAGGGGCAGAATAAACAGTGGCTCCTCCAGCACTCCACCGCAGAGGCCCGAGTGCCTTTAATTGGCATGAATGGAGCAGAATGTTCGCCGCCCTGAAAACAGCGCGCACACACACAGGCGCATTCAACAGCCGTCGCATTACAGCACGGCCCCGCTTCACAAAGTGCATTTGAGCCCCGGCGCCACCCGAAATGCGGACCAGGGGCATGCGGGAGGGGGGCGACAAGAATGCAGGACTCAGTTTGTGTCCAGAGGCTGAGGCAGGACAAGGGTATATCTTTTTTTTAGGGTGGGGGGGGGACGACGACGACGACACACGACTCTGTCTGTGCAACAAACTTCCCCTCTCCTCCTTTCCACAGCCTAACCGCCCCCACGCTGCCAGGTTTGTCTGGCGCGTTCGGTTCCGTTCTAATTCCCACACGCTCGAGCCTCCTGTTTTTCAGCTCTTTTTTTTCCACGTTGAATCATGAGATGCCTTTTCCTCTAAACGCCTGTTCCTCGAGGACGTTTTAGAAAGCCCTCCCTAGCCGTTTCCATTAGAAAGCCTTTAAACCCGTGAGGAGAAACCCCCCTAAAAAGCGATTGAAAACAATAACGGATTGCGTTTACACGGCGCCTTTCGGGAACCCAAATACACCGCGCGCAAGACAGAGACACACATTTGCGTGGGTAGAATAAAAGGGCGTGGGTTTGAAACGCTGTCGCTGGGGTCCCGTCCACAGGGTCCCCTGGCTGATCTCCCGGTGTGGCGCTCGCTTACATGCGTGTGCAGATTCACACGTCATTCACTCCTTCAGGCATCGGTGCTTTTGAACCTTTCGAGTAAATACGCCCATTACAAAAGACGCGGGCGCCATTCCACAAGTGCTTACACTCAGGTGTATCTGACATTTACAAGCATCCACACGGACACCCAACACGCACACACACACACACACACACATTTGAATTCTTTATTTGGGTCCACCACAAAGGAAAAGGCCCAAATATGTACAAAGGTTATAGGTGTCTAGTCACTTAATTCACATGGTGTGAGCACGCAGGCATGCATGCACGCATGCATACACATAGACACACACACAAGCACACACACACACACACACACACAATGCCATTTCAGGGGCTGGGGCTTTACACTCCACATAAGCGAAACTACTCTGTTCCTCTCTCCCACGCACGGAGATCAAAGGTCGTCCCAGGGGAGCCTTCATACCTGACGTCACAGCACCACCTGACGAGCCGACCTTTGACCTCTCTTATCTGGCGATACAGAAAAGTCAACAGCGGACAGACGGATCCACTGGGCACGCTCGCCAGTTCCCACCGCCCGTGACACAAACCCTTCAAATAGCACAAAACGCTTTCCGTCCAAAAACAAAAGCCTTTAAACAGCGAGCTGCTGACTCACCAGCGAGGGGAACTGATACCGACACCTGCGCAGCGGTGGACCGGCCGACCACATACGCGTTTGCCCATCCGCTCAACCAACTGACCCACGCTAAAGTGACCTGCTGCAGCCCAGCATGCGTTACGTTACAGGCGTTTAGCAGACGCTCTTATTCAGAGTGACCTACGCAGTTCACCTGCCTTCACATGCAAATTTATACAGCAAGATATTTTACTGAAGCAAATCGGGGTAAGTCCCTTGCTCAAGGGTACAATGGCAGTGCCCCACCTGGGGATTAAAACTGCAACTTTAGCCTTACGAGCCCAGTTCCCTGGCCATTGTGCCACACTACCGCATACACACGACACAAACCACCAACACCCCCCAGCGGGCAAAAATACCAACGTTAGACTCTCCCTCCAGTGCCTGAGCTGAAACATTCCAAACAAAGATGCCGTCGGACACAACTCGCTTCCGACTGAAAAGTAGTGCGCTGAGGAACTCCGGAGGTGCTCCAAAACGTAGTTCCGAAGATGATGCGCTCTGCGCGCCGCGCCGTGAAGCGGGGCGAAGACCTCAGGCTTGTCTCCGATGCCCCGAGGGCCCTCGCTCTCCGCGAGACGCGCGCTGGGCCCGGGGAGAGAGGGTCACGCCGAGGAGGGAGGGAGGAATCCCGTCGTGTTGCGGCACGCTCCCCGCTCAGTTCCTCGGCGGCGCGGGAGCGCTCCTCCTCTTTCCCGTTCGCCTGGTCTGCCGGTCCGAGGGGTGTAATTACCGCGACGTGCGCGGGGCGCGCCGGGGAGAGAACACCTATTAAAGGTGACCTTTTCACTCGACGCAGCCGGGTGGAGGGGTGTGGAGCGCGTGGGAGAAATTGCGAAGGCGATGAATTGATTAATCTGTCCGCTCTAACAACTCGCTGCGTTCCGCCGTCCTCCCGACCAGACCTGGGGTCAACCGCGGCGGCGCGATTCATTCATTACAGATCAGCTGTTTCACAAAAGGATAATTTCCATCTGTCAAAATGACACCCGCCATGTCAGCAGCCATGTTACATCAGTGCTTTTCATAAATGCTCAATCAAAGGTACCAACGTTTGTACAACTAAGCCTTTCTGAATCAGCTGTGTTAAGACCCACTGACTTGGTGTATACGCTTAGCATGACCAGCTTTAGCACTCCAGAGTAAAACCAGAGTAACAGTGACCGTTACTGACGTCGTAAGAAGCACAGGTCACTAACATGGTTACTGTGGTTACGTCTATATGACGTCATGGGTAGGGGGAATCAGGCAATGAATGTGATTGAGTTTGCATCTCTCCAATCAAAAACGGCCTCACTGTCACAGGTGAATGTGATTGGTTAGAGTAAGGAAGGGGGTGGACCCGGAGTTCCAGCGTGAGCCGCACTCTCATCTCTCATTCAAGGTTCGTAGTGCTAGCTAGCTAGCTAGCCAGTTCAATGCAATGAAATGTCATGTGACATGGTTTGATTCAATTTTGAAGGGTAACTTCCAAACACCTTTTCTACGTTTGGGTAAAATTGTCGAGCAAAGTGTCAAAAGCATAGACCTGCATTTAAAAGATCACAAAATGGATTTGAAGGTAAAACGGTTATATATTATGGTATGTCAACACCTTGCTATAGTGTAGTACAAGGCTGTGATGACTGTAGAAAGAGACAGCTGAGATAAATCGTTTTTTTTTTACTAGATAATTTAATATTTAAGCCACGATTGCTGCATACATATTGCTTTCACACTCAACAGATTTGAATTATTTGTTGAGTGTTTCTCCAAAACTCATATTTTACTTATTTATATATTTTAAATATTTACATATATTTACTTATTTATATGTTTACATGTTTAATTTTCTACCAGAAAATATTGCAGAATTTGTCTCTGGACATATTTAGCTGGAAAAAAAGAAAAGCAATCATTTTTCAAAAGATTTATAGAAAGTGGAACATTAAAAAGGAGAATAAATGCAACAGGCCATGTCTGTGCCTTCAGCATGCATCCATGTTCTCAGAGCAGCAATGTCTGTGCCTCCATCATGTGTCTGTTATCAGAGCAGCCGTGTCTGTGCCTCCATCATGAATCTGTTATCAGAGTAGCTGTGTCTGTGCCTCCAGCACGAGTCTGTGTTATCAGAGTAGCAGTGTCTGTGCCTCCAGCACAGGTCTGTTATCAGGCAGCCGTGTCTGTGTCTCCAGCACAGGTCTGTTATCAGAGTAGCTGTGTCTGTGCCTCCAGCACGAGTCTGTGTTATCAGAGTAGCAGTGTCTGTGCCTCCAGCACAGGTCTGTTATCAGGCAGCCGTGTCTGTGTCACCAGCACAGGTCTGTTATCAGAGCAGCTGTGTCTGTGCCTCCAGCACAGGTCTGTCTGTGTTATCAGCACAGGTCTGTTATCAGAGTGCTGTCTGTGCCTCCAGCACGAGTCTGTGTTATCAGAGTAGCAGTGTCTGTGCCTCCAGCACAGGTCTGTTATCAGGCAGCAGTGTCTGTGCCTCCAGCACAGGTCTGTTATCAGGCAGCTGTGTCTGTGCCTCCAGCACAGGTCTGTTATCAGAGCAGCTGTGTCTGTGCCTCCAGCACGAGTCTGTGTTATCAGAGTAGCTGTGTTCTCCCACCTGAGCTACCGCACAGTTTCATGTAAACACCCATATGAACTGTCCCCACATGCCATGTCAACTGAGCTGTCACGGCGTGGAGAGTTTATCGCTCGACTGCAGCACATCTCCACCGTTAAGAATTTGCTCTACTCTCACATGGACACGTTCAAAGTAAACGGTGCACTCTTTTTAAGTGCCTGGACGTCTTCCTGTAAACATGTAGCCTAACAATGTCTTGATTCAAGTATACTTCTTCTTTGTGGAGGAGGACTCTTGGGTCCCAATCAAATTGTGATTAGTAATGAATAGCCAGGTTTAAAGGGAAATTACCAAACATTTTTGTAAGGCCTAAACTAGAACGTGTCATCCGATCTGAATCGCTCCTGTGTTTCTTCTAAAGTGCTTCCAAAATAAAAGCATTCAAATCTTTATTTATTTTTCTGCCTTTTTTTTTGCTCATTTATTTTGAAAAATCTATTAAAATATTTTAGCACTGCTTAAAAATGCTATTAAGATTGCAATTAACAAATATTATTTTTTGAATGGTTTCACAGCCCTGCCAGATTTAGCCTTTTGTTACAGGTATGTGTGAGTTGAAAGCCCTTGTATCCTTCAGTCCTTTTCATTTCCATCTTGCACTGTAAGCTTGAAAACCATGACCATTAATTATTTCAGATTTAGTGCCAAAAAGTATATGGATAAGCTGACAGCCCACCACAGCTGAAACTGTTAAAGTCTCACACACATACACACATACACACATTCTCTCTCTCTCTCTCTCTCACTCTCTCACACAGACACACACACACACACACACACACAGACACACAGACACACACACGCTCTCTGTCTGTCTCTCTCTCTCTCTCTCTCTCTCTCACACACACACACACACACTCACCATCTGCTCCATGTCTACTCAAACATAGAAGCACACGAGCGCAGTGCCCAAACCTGAGGCCCCACCACCCCAAAATAGCAAACAGACAGATGGGGAGAGGGGATCAGGGACCAAAGACTCAGGGAAGGGAGTGACAAGCAGGTAGAGGGACAGAGACAGAGAGCGAGAGATAGAAAGAGAGGGACAGAGAGAGATTGCAAGAGAGAGAGGTATACATATGCATGTTCTATTTGAGTTTGTAGAGAGAAAGAAAGAGTTTAAGCAGGGGATGTTGTAAATAGCCATCTCTTAATGTCTATGCAATCACTGCCCTGTGTACACTCCACTACATGTATATGCCTGTAGAACCAGTGACTGTGTTTGTCTGTCTGTCTGTGTGTGTGCCTGTTTGTCTGTCTGCTTGTGTGTGTGTGTGTGTGTGTGTTTATATATGTGTATATACCTTTGTGTGTGTGTATGTGTGTGTGTGTGTGTGTGTGTGTGTGTGTGTGTGTGTGTGTGTGTGTCATATGGCTCTGTCTGAGGGTTTGTAGATGAAGCAAAGTATGCGCTGGGTGTTTGCTTCAGTGAAAGCTTTGTGAGCTCCTTGCAGACCCCTGGGTCAAATCTTTATCTTTGAAATACTTTAGACACCAGTAAAACTCCTGCAAGTTACTGACAATTTAAAAAGAAATATTCATCCATTTTCACCAATATTCAGAACAAAATTCTCAGGGATCTGCAGGAGTGTTTTCAAACCTTCCCAGCATCTAAAGAGTGAAAGTCAGGGATCTCAGGGCCCTTTTCCATTGCACAAAAAGAACAAGAACCAGAACCTTTGGTACTTTTTTGCCACTAGAAATCGTGAACTTTGGGTTTTCCATTCGCCATGGTTCCAGTTCCGCAGAGTACTCGTTGTATATTTTTGGTGCCTGTTCAAGATGTGGACGAGCAACTGACCGTGAGAGGGAAGAAGCATTGTTTTTAGCATTTGTTGAAGGAATATCAGCATAACATAGAAAACCACGGGACCATGAAACAAGTACAGTTCTCATTCAAATAAAGTGTAGCCTAATATTGTTACAAAAGTGCAGTGTCTGTTTTTATGAGATTATGTTCCAGTTAAACTACGCCATATGAGGGCAGTTGTGGCAAGTAGATTTCTGGTCAGGCAAGAGAGGCAAAAACGTTAACGTTTAATCCTGCTATAGCTTGCTATCAAGTGATATGTTTTTTCATATGGCAGCTTAATGTATAAGATACAATACGATATACTTTATTTGTCCCTGTGGGGAAACTTGTCTTGGACTCTCAGTAGCCGTTTCACAGTAATTACGCAAAAATATAACAAAAATAGAAAAATAGTGCCTCAAAAGATTCTGTACAACAACACAGCATATCTACATATTCTCATCAACACATCTACACATGTATCAAGTGATACGTTATTTCATATGGCAGCTTAACCAAAATGTTGCTGATGTTTGCTTTACCGCAAACCATAACTCTTTCCTCTGAAGTCGGTGGAAACAAGAACGGGAACTAGAACCGGAACTAGTGCTAGTTCCCGTTAGGTCTAGTTCTTTTTTTGTGTGCAATGGAAAAGAGCCCTCAAACTCCAGTCATAGTGGGCCATAGTGTCTACTGATTTTTGGTGTTTTGGCACAAAGTTCTCATTGATTGGCAAAAGAGTCAATGCACCTTGTTTCCAAGGCTTCCAACTAGCTTCTGATTGAAAGGCAACCACAAACAGCTGCAGACACTGTGGCCCTCCAGGACTGGAGTTAAACCTGCAGACACTGTGGCCCTCCAGGACTGGAGTTAATCCTCCAGACATTGTGGCCCTCCAGAAAGAGAGAGAGGGAGGCAGAGAGAGAAGACAAGAAACAGTGTCTGGAGTGCGACAGAATGAATCCAAACGCAGACAATACAACACAAAATTGCAGTGACACCATGGACTGGAAGCTATAACTAGGCAAGAGGATTTCAATTAAGTATCTGTCTGCAGCCATCTTTCTTTGCTTTGTTTCTGTCCCTCTGGTGCACTTCCTCTCCGGCCCCTTTCACATCCAGCAGCCTAATGATACGTCCACATTGTAAATCCGGCTTTACCCTCTGGTCACCGCTGAAACCGGAGACGGGGACAAAGCATGGGAAGATCACTGGCGTGGCACCATTCACACTGCACAAAGCACAGCGGCACTTAACCAATGGACGTTTTGCAAGCCGTGTATCAAACGCGGCAGCGAAACGGATTTCCAACCAAACACACACAAAGTGGATGGAGAAGTGTGGCAAACGTTTTCCCTGGGCTCATCGGTATTTGTGAGCAGTCGTTTTGCGCACTAGAGCACGTGTTGTGGCGTTGGCGTATTCGGCTGCTCTGCTCCCGCTGCAGATTGCGGGGGTTGGGGGGGGATTGCAAATTGCGGATGGACCTCTTCAGGACTGGACCGAACAGTGGGGGAAAAGTCGACAATAAAGGGCGGCTTTCACCAGGAATTCCCCTGCCCTCTTTCCTGCTCTTTGCGTTCCCCCGCCGGAGCTCCCTTGTTCCTCCCCTTGCTCTCCTTCCCAGCAGCCAGCTGTTCGGAGCGAGGCATTCTCAACCCAGAACAAAAGGTTACTAAAGGTCACAGTCCTCCTGGCCTCCAGGGGGCAGCGTTCCTTTTAAAACATCAGGGACGGAATGCCCTCTCAAAGTGAGTACGACTGCAATGTGCGCGTGCGAGTGTGCACATATGTGTGTGTGTGTGTGTGTTTGTGTGTCCATTTGTGTCTGCGTAGTCACTTGGACGCCAGCTCAACCGGGCCTTGTACAGAAACCTTGCTTTTAGCACTTGGAGACAGACCAATCAGCAACAAATGGGGCAAAAAATGGACTTGTACAAGTGCTAGTATCAGATATCCCTTGTATGGCGATATATCTGCTCGTTTTTGCCATGTGACAGATGGACATCTTGCAATACCGTGGATCAGCAGCTCCATTCGCGGTGGCAGGGAGTCTCATTCCCTAATGAAACCCCCCTCTGAGAAAGCTTTTTAAATTTAAATCTATCAGCCGGCAGCCAAGACAAAACATAAATATTCTGGGGCCCCGGCGCCAAGAAGGAGCATATTTCTCCATAACGCGGAGCGTCCTTTTCTCACGCACGCGCGTGCGTGCGGGAATATTGCAGAAGGGGCCATCTGTTTGCGCTGGAGTGTGGATTTTGGTTTGTCGGTGTCTTTGCGAGTGCGTCACATCCAGAGTTTAGCGCTCATTGAATTTAGCGTCTTATGTTACGAGTGGACCTCGTTCTAGTAAAATACGGCGAGCTGCCCGTATTTTAAGGGTGCACCCTGCGCTTCAGCTGTGGGCCGGGGCGGAGTGGGAGTGGGAGGTATTGATCACGAGGTGAGACGGAGAAGGATTCAATCACAGAGAAGGGTCAATCACATGTGGTGCTTCAAAGCTGCTTACCTACTGCACATCAGTGCCACTTTGACATTATTTTCATTTTTCCCCAATGAAGCTTCAATGTGTATTGGCTTGGGGGGGGGGGCAGTCCCAAGACAACAAAACATGGCAAGGGTTTGAGAAAACAGATCTGAGCCAATCAGAGCTCAGCTCACAGACAGAAGGCAAGGCCGAGTCAAGATGTAGCTTTTCACGGCCAAGAGCCACATCTTATCATGAGTGTGACCAAACACCAAATCTAGGCCTACATGAGGTCACTGGGCTAGGGTTTTCTGAAGCAATGACATGTTATGAGGAACACAAAGACCTTGTGTGTCGCCGAAGAGTTTGGTTGTCCGCATTCTGTAAACAGTACATCATCTCCGTTCTGCAGCGGTGGAGTGAAAGGAGAGAGAGAGAGAGAGAGAGAGAGAGAGAGAGAGAGAGCGGGAGGAAAGAAAAGTGTATGGAGCAAAGAGTCAGCCAAGACAAACAGCCAAATTGAAATCACGGGTTTGAGCAGGGGATGTTGTAAATAGCCATCTCTTAATGTCTATGCAATCACTGCCCTGTGTACACTGCACTACATGACTATGCCGGTAGAACCAGAGTGTATGTGTGGGAGTTTGTCTGTCCGTCTGTCTGCTAGTCTGTGTGCGTGTGTGTGTCTCTCTGTCGGTGTGCCTGTTTGTCTGTCAGTGTGTGTGTCTATCTATCCGTCTGTGTTTGTGTGTGCGTGTGTGTATGTGTGTTTATATATATACTCGTGTGCCTTTGTTTGTGTGTGTGTGTGTGTGTGTCATATGGCTCTGTCTGAGGGTTTGTAGATGAAGCAAAGTATGGGTGTTTGCTTCAGTGAAAGCTTTGTGAGCTCCTTGCAGACCCCTGGGTCAAATCTTTATTTGAAATACTTTAGACACCAGTAAAACTCCTGCAAGTTACTGACAATTTAAAAAGAAATATCCATCCATTTTCAGAACAAAATTCTTCCATATAGATTTCTGTTCGTAACTTGTTTAGTTTAAAATTCTCAGGGATCTGCAGGAGTGTTTTCAAACTTTACCAGCATCTAAAGAGTTAAAGTCAGGGATCTCAAACTCCAGGCACAGTGGGCCATAGTGTCTGCTGGGTTTTGGTGTTTTGGCACTCAAATGCTTAAATTAAGTCATTTATTGGCTAAAGAGTCAATGCACCTTGTTTCCAAGGTGTAAACTGGCTGCTGATTGAAAGGCAACCACAAAAATCTGCAGACACTGCAGCCCTCCAGGACTGGAGTTAAACCTGCAGACACTGTGGCCCTCCAGGACTGGGGTTAAACCTGCAGACACTGCGGCCCTCCAGGACTGGAGTTAAACCTGCAGACACTGCGGCCCTCCAGGACTGGAGTTAAACCTGCAGACACTGTGGCCACCCAGGACTGGAGTTATACCTGCAGACACTGTGGCCCTCCAGGACTGGAGTTAAACCTGCAGACACTGTGGCCCTCCAGGACTGGAGTTAAACCTGCAGACACTGCGGCCACCCAGGACTGGAGTTATACCTGCAGACACTGTGGCCCTCCAGGACTGGAGTTAAACCTGCAGACACTGTGGCCCTCCAGGATGGAGTTAAACCTGCAGACACTGTGGCTCTCCAGGACTGGAGTTAAACCTGCAGACACTGTGGCTCTCCAGGACTGGAGTTAAACCTGCAGACACTGTGGCCACTCCAGGACTGGAGTTAAACCTGCAGACACTGTGGCCCTCCAGGACTGGAGTTAAACCTGCAGACACTGTGGCTCTCCCAGGACTGGAGTTAAACCTGTAGACACTGTGGCCCTCCAGGACTGGAGTTATACCTGCAGACACTGTGGCCCTCCAGGACTGGAGTTAAACCTGCAGACACTGCGGCCCTCCAGGGTGGAGTTAAACCTGCAGACACTGTGGCCCTCCAGGACTGGAGTTAAACCTGCAGACACTGTGGCTCTCCAGGACTGGAGTTAAACCTGCAGACACTGTGGCCCTCCAGGACTGGAGTTAAACCTGCAGACACTGTGGCCCTCCAGGACTGGAGTTAAACCTGCAGACACTGTGGCTCTCCAGGACTGGAGTTAAACCTGCAGACACTGTGGCCCTCCAGGGTGGAGTTAAACCTGCAGACACTGTGGCCCTCCAGGACTGGAGTTAAACCTGCAGACACTGCGGCCCTCCAGGGTGGAGTTAAACCTGCAGACACTGTGGCTCTCCAGGACTGGAGTTAAACCTGCAGACACTGCGACCCTCCAGTACTGGAGTTAAAATTGCAGACACTGCCTCCAGGACTGGAGTTAAACCTGCAGACACTGCGGCCCTCCAGGACTGGAGTTATACCTGCAGACACTGCGGCCCTCCAGGACTGGAATTAAACCTGCAGACACTGCGACCCTCCAGTATTGGAGTTAAAATTGCAGACACTGCGGCCCTCCAGGACTGGAGTTAAACCTGCAGACACTGCGGCCATCCAGGACTGGAGTTATACCTGCAGACACTGTGTCCCTCCAGGACTGGACTTAAACCTGCAGACACTGTGGCCCTCCAGGACTGGAGTTAAACCTGCAGACACTGTGGCCCTCCAGGACTGGAGTTATACCTGCAGACACTGTGGCCCTCCAGGACTGGAGTTAAACCTGCAGACACTGCGGCCCTCCAGGGTGGAGTTAAACCTGCAGACACTGTGGCTCTCCAGGACTGGAGTTAAACACTGCAGACACTGCGGCCCTCCAGGACTGGAGTTAAACCTGCAGACACTGCGGCCATCCAGGACTGGAGTTATACCTGCAGACACTGTGGCCCTCCAGGACTGGAGTTAAACCTGCAGACACTGTGGCCCTCCAGGACTGGAGTTATACCTGCAGACACTGCGGCCCTCCAGGACTGGAGTTAAACCTACAGACACTGCAGCCCTACAGGGTGGAGTTAAACCTGCAGACACTGCGACCCCCCAGGACTGGAGTTAAACCTGCAGACACTGCGGCCCTCCAGGGTGGAGTTAAACCTGCAGACACTGCGGCCCTCCAGGACTGGAGTTAAACCTGCAGACACTGTGGCCCTCCAGGACTGGAGTTAAACTTGCAGACATTGAGGCCCTCCACTATCCCTGGTTTAAATGGCTGTGGTCTGGTTCTGTACCAATGTGAGTGAGTGCACACCTGGCAGCACACATACACATATCCCCAGCTCTGTATGTCCGAGAGCCACAGCACAGCAGCGACTGAGGGAACAATCTGATTTGGGGAAGGGAGGGTTACTTTCAGAAGGACAGAGAGGGACAGAGGGGGGCAGAGAAGTAGGACTTCAACAGAGAAGAAAGGACATGGGAGTTGGGAGTCCACAATGGCAGTGTAGCCCCCACACTCACTCACACACTGACTATCAATCACTCACACACACACACTCTCACTCACTCACACACAAACACACACACTTACGATTATGCTCACACACGGATTTACATGCATGCATTCACTATCTCTCACATACTAACACTCATGCTCACACATACACACACGTTTACTCACTTACATTCAGTCACTCACTCACACTCACATACACACTTGGATTATCACTGACTCACCCACTTAAACACACACACACACACACACACACACACACACACACACAAGCTAGCACTCGTGCTCACACATACATACTTATTTGCACACACATGCACAGTAACACACACACACACACACACACACACACACCTCCACTTGCACAAACATGAACACACAGGGCACCCAGGTTGCATCAACTCACAGACATGAACACACAGGGCTCAGGTTGCATCAAGGCGAGTGGGGGGTGGTGTTGAGGGCGGAGTCATGGGTTGCACCTTTTCCAACACATTCTGGGAGGGCAGCCAGCTACGGCAAGGGAAAAGAGACAAACTTGAACCACAGCGCAGGCTGTTTGGAGTTTGACATGGAGGGAGAAAAAGGGGAAAGCGCTGACGTACAGATCCCTCGCTCTGGAAACGCGCAGCACTTCTGCGGGGAGGCGCGAGAGAGCCAGAGGAGTGGTAAAAAGGAAATTAACTCGCAATCGGGAGGTTGCCAGTTGAAATCGCGGGTGGGGAGCTGCTGGCGTGCCCATGAGAAATGCACCCCATCTCTTCATGTACTCAGCTGTACAAACAGCCCGCATTTAAGCTGCCCTCTGAGCTGCTGAGTAAAATAAATAAATAAATAAATGATGTCGAAAAATCACATCGTTTTGAAAGTGCAGGTGTGGGGGCAGGAAAAGGTCTGGCCTATATTCTTTTCAAACAGTTCCAACTGCTCGGGCTGCCTGCCCGCACACAAAACAGAGCTTTCGCAGACCCTCGAAAGACCTCAGCGGCCGTGTGATTAAAGGTAGACCACGTCACCAAGCTTCCGCTCTGGACACCCCTCCACAGATCCGACCGCTGTGTTTCCAGGGAGCGCACGGGCGTCTGAAGAAGGCCTCTTCTCCGTATCACATTATTCTTTAATAGCCCACCTCGGCAGCGCCGCCCGTAACCCTAACCCCAGGCCTCTCAGATCACCTGACCAGATAAGAGACGCACTCGATCCGCCGGTCCCTCCCTGCCTGCCTCGCACGCCACGGCCGGGGGTAGAGCTCACACCTCGCCTCCGACGCCCGCGCCCTTTGCGGAAACGTCACTAAATTAAAAAAACCCCGCTGGCGTCACACAGGACACAGACTGAGAGCGGAGCCTCTTTGTTTTGTGAAATGCAAATTCTGCGCTGTACAGTAGGCCGTGGCTAGCTCGCCGTAGCATTAGTAAGCGCCCCGTGTTTACATTCTGATCGTGCAACAGCTTTCCAGAAATGCAAATTCGTTGCATGCAAATAATGGATCATTTTTTTGGGGGGGTCATGCCGCACGCTGCCAATGAATCCCACCGGCGATTCTGGGGTTTGATCATGGACTCATCCCGTGTTGTACTCAGCCCTCTACACACAGTTACATTTTAATGCAAACATTACGTAGTATATTTCTGAACAAAGCCTTCTAAATATTTGACGTTTCTTTACGTTTATGATTGCAATGCCACAGGTGCTACAGGTGACCGTGCAGGTTTGAATCCGGGGTGTGGCACTGCTGTTACCTCTCGAGCCAAACCTGAACTGCTTCAGTGAATATCAGGCCCCGGTATAAAATAACATGTAGGCTAGGCTACGCAGTTCCTCCCAAAGGCCATCTGCTAAGCAAATAAACTGCACAGCCCAATGTGCGCGTTGACATAATGCAAACTCCACTGGCGTGGTTGCCCAGTGCACTCTGTAATCTCTACCTGTTTCCTGAACAGCGACAGTGACAACAGAAGCTCGAGTGTAGCCTGTTTGCCTCCATGTTCTTCTTAATCATTTGTATCGGTCCGGGTCATTCTTGCATGTAGAAGTGTACGATGAGACACATCTTCATGTTCTTTTACACACGACTAGTGCAGATCAATCAATCAGTCAATGAATGCAACTCTAGAGTGTTGCCGTACGTGCAGTTACACAGCAGCAAGTTCATGAACATCTACGGCATCGAATGAATCTAATCGCAAACACGTCCTCGCTGTCTACAGACAGACGAAGAGACGAAGGGAGGGACGCGCTTTAGGAAGCTAGCTGCTACTCGTGTTTTATCAAGTCTCGCGCATCCTAATGCAATCAGGCAGGACATATTCTGTCTTATTGTGTTACCACGTGTTGTGTTGTAACAGATAAGAGAGAAGCGCGGCAAACAGAGACAAACACAAAGCAAGCTCAATGTCCAGGTTAAGCCATGGAAACAGGGAGAAGGCCACTTCTTTAAATCCACATTCAAGCGGCCCTTAGCTTTTGATCCACTGTTCACCTCTTTGCCATGCAAGGGTCAGCGTATCGAATGTTTGCCATTTAGCTTGCCACGTCTTGACTGTGATTGGTTGGTGGTTCTCTGTGGCTCAGTTGGTAGACCACAGCGTTGGCAACGCTTAGGTCGTGGGTTCAATTCCCACTGGGGCCACATATACTGAAAATGTATGCATTCACTACTGTAAGTCGCTTTGGATAAAAGCGTCTGCTAAATGGTGTATATTATATTGGTTGCATCACGACAGTGACGTTTCTGAACGAGTGGCTACTTTCTTTATTTTTCTAACTGGCCTTAGTGGAACTAGTAAAAATGAGAGCACATCTGGCAGGGAAAGAAGGTAGTGTTCTACAATGGTACTTTTTACCACACCTGGGTCAAATAAGAATATTAAATACTCTAACCCTTTAGACACCAGCACCGACAATTGTAAAAGAAACGTCTATTGTCACCGATATCCAGAACAAAACGGTTACTTCGTATCGCGGTATGTTTTGGATCGTAACACGTTTCAATCCTCAGCGTTCTGCAGGAGTGGCTTTAAGAGCTTTCATTTCGCCCGCAACTAAAGAGTCATGATATTTTTAAATGCGTGGTTTTTACACCTTAATCCACAGTGTAGTGCCAAATGTCCACAGCCACAGCCTTTACTTCTCGCACCAGTCAGCGGTGAGAGCTAAATGCAGCATGCACAGTTAGCGTACGCGGTCAACGTGTCTGAAGGGCCATGGTCTGACTGTCTCACTGCACTGGAGCTGATCCGGCCAGGGTGACACACAGGGGTCTCTGTGGAGGTTTGGGACGGACAGGGGGATGCGTGGATCATGGAGACGCTTCAATCGGACACACCAATCAACCCGCGCTTTGTCGTGGCAAAGCGTGGACGTCCTGGCCATCGTGGGTCAGAGGTTCATCCCGTGCCGGCGGTCACTACGAGCCTGACGTGGCCGATACGCTAACGTGAGAATAGATCAATCGTCAGTTTATGTTGGTGGAGCTCCAACTGGAAGAAGCAATTCAAAACGCAAAATTCTCTGGTGTTGCGTCAGTAAAAAAAAAGAAACGCTGGCTGCAAACTGCAAACTGCAACCTCCCCCGCAAGATCTAGACACAGCATCTGGGGTCGACATTAACGTTTCCCCGATACAGGCATGATGTTGTGGGCCAGGGCACACAAAGTATCTGGAGGAGTAAGCATCTCGTTATTGGCATCACTGCTCTCAGCATCCCGATTACCTTGTACCTGCGACTAATTGCACGCATTTTCACACCATAACTAATGCACGCATTTTCACCAGTAGGCTATTTTGTACCCCCAGTTACAGGTGTTGGAGTTTTGGTGATATTGTTTGGCTTCTGATTGGACCTTGCCTACTTGGTCCTCTTGGCCGTCTGTCATGGTCAGAGCAAAAAAACACATCCTTCATTCCATAGCGGACCAAGGGCAGCTGGGTGTGTTATGTCTAACAACAGAACCTGGCAGGGACTAACAAAAGAGCAGAGAGACCACAAGGCACACACACACACACACACACAAACACACACAGACACACACACACACACACACACACACACACACACACACACACACACACACAAACACAACACACACACACACACAACACACACACACACAACACACTCTCACTCTCACACACACACACACACACACACACACACACACACATACACACACACACTCACACACTCACACACTCACACACTCACACACTCACACACACATACACACATACAGTTTTATACACACAAAAAATATATCATGTGTAAGGATCCCCTGATAGGATCCACAAATAAAACAGCTCACTCTCACACGCCCATTCATTCCACTGAACGGACCCCAGATCTACGTTCCATATCACGCCACATGAATTCTCAAGCACCGGTCGCACATTGGTCATATTAGTGAGACGTGTTGGTTGTTGAACTGGGCCTGTGAGCAGAAGTGGGACTGGGCTGGGGTGCTCCTGGTCAAGGTTGCTTCTTAACAGCGGTATTCACCCTTGCCCCTGGTGAGCCGCAACGTACGCTGTTTTTTCTTTTCACCTTAAAATTTAGCAACAAGTTCAAATCCAACGTGTCAGGAAAGGTGCCTCAATTGCTTTAAACCAGCGGTACTAAAATCTGGCCCACGAATCCAAATTCGGTTCAGGTTTTCTTTTTTCTCAGGCAATTGAACAATTAGTGCAAACGATTGGCCAGAGCCAATCACGCCTGATTCCCAGGTAAATTGAGGGTGGAAAAACCAGCAGTGCTTGGCCCTGCTCGTAACCCTGCTCTAAACGATCAAATGAGCGCCGAGTAACAATGACAACCTGAACACCCTGCGGCCCTCCAAGGGCAAGAGTGACAACCGCTCGTATGAATTGACAGTATGCAAAAATGTACGCTATGCAAGACAGCCTGGATTTTATCCTAAGTGATGGGCAAACAAATGAGGCTATTACAGCAATGAATGTGCAGCAAAGGAAAATGGTGTCCACTTTTCCAAAGTGCCAGCGAAATGCTTTTGAAAGACAAACAATGACAAGCTATGAAAGACACCCTGGATAAAAGAACGTCTGCTAAACAAATGAAGACGACGATGAATTGACCAACCTGAAGCGGATGTGAAACAAACTTATTTTATGTGGCCAAAGCGATGGCCAAGCATTTATTACAGCAAAGGACGCGCAGCAAAAGAAAACAGTGCCCACGCTTGGCTTTGCTGAAGTGCCAGTGAAAACTTGAAAACAAACATTGAAAAGAACCACAAGAACATATGAATGCAGTATTACCTTGATCTATGATAAGAGAATGACCCAAAGCTGTGTCTCTCCCTCCCACACACACACACAATTTAATTTGCGTCATAGCATAAGGCCCTCAACAGTAAACAGATTAAAGAGGCCTGTTAGGACAACATTAAGTTGAATCTGTGAATAGCTTAAGTAAGGTAAACAGATCGCAGAAGTGCCACTCCAGCCTCAAATAAATGGGGACTGTACCTTTTTCATTCAAGTGAGCCCAGATGGGTTGAATGGCCTGTTCTCATCATCATGTCGGCCTATTTCAAGTACGATGGTAGACCAGCATTATGAAACTACATATGAAATTCATCCAGCCACTAATGCTCCTCTCTGTCACTCCAATTGGCTTCTAAGAGACTAGATTTCAATTACCAATGCAGTGCCACTCCAAGCAACTGTTTCAACTTAAAAATTGAATGCGTTCACTTCTTAATGGAGGTAATATGTGTAAAATACATCAATTTTATTTTTGAATTTCAATGTGTCATTATAACATGCTTACAAACACCAAGCCTGGTCTGTCTATACTGAAATATACACCCACAGAGTTAGTTGCCATGTTACAAACAAAAAGACATAAACCTTTCTTCCAATGGTTCCCAACTAGCAGTTTGAGGATTATTTGAAAATAGTTTTCAGATTCTTTACACCAATTATAAGCTCGAAAAAGACCACAGGAGTGTTTGATCTTTAATCCAGCTTTGTGGTTAAAGTAAAACAGTGAAAGTGGCACCTAATGCTTATGTGTGTTAACATGCAATAATTATATGCTAATGAATAGGCCTGTTCCCAATATTCAGCTTATCACTGATGGAACCACCATGGATAAAATGAATAGATGTCCCAGGCCCATCCTATTGTGTCTTCAGCGTTATTGAGCACAGTCGTGCCCTTCTACATGTGCAGAACCATATGCAATGGCACCACAAAAGGATGTAGCCTAGCTTTCTTAGACCACTGCTCAGGACACCAACATTTCACATCCAAAGGGAAAGCACTCCAAGTGAGTAACTTCTCCATTTCCAACAGGATTTTGAAAGTGAGGTCTTCAGTCGTTTAGCGTCACTGTGAACGGTGTACAATGCACTTTAACTATATAACTATAGTTAGGCCACACGCCACACTTTTACAGCAGCTTATTATAAGCAACATTCTTCTGTACGCTCCTGCAAATGTTGTCTGGATTATTTATAAGCAGTAAGAAAAACGATTCTGAAATTGCAACCCATCCAGCCATTCACAATATATAGAGGCTTGATTGCCAAATCATTCTGCTTCAAAGGAATTGATGGTCTTTATCACATACTAAATCACTTTTTTTTAAATAATTAACATGTAGTTCATTTACAAACATATTTATACATTATGCTGTTTTATTACTTTTAAAAGCACACATTGATCATCTGCGCCCTAACAATGCAGTAGACAGTATTCGGATTATGTGCACATAATTTTCTGTTTGGGTAAAGACAGTGTCTAATGTAAGGTATTCAGTGCTTAAATTATTAAATGTATAGAGAATGGTTGAAAAGAGTAGCTTACTGGTATTGGGGGTACTAGAGGCTCTATGGAACTGACAATGGATTAGACCTAGCCTAAAGAACAAACTGTGAATAGTAGAAGTGAAAATTATTCAGTAACTGCAGCTTTAATGCACATTGCCTATATAGACGATACACACAAGGGTGATGTGTTCGAAAGGAAAGCCGCTGCCTTAATATTCTAGGCTTATTCACTTCGCAAGGCCAAAAATAATCCTTAACTGTATTATTTCACTGCCTGCGATTTCACCTCAGAGTTTCTATGGCAACATTTTATACAAAGCAAATATTTTATCATCACACGCTCTGCTCTGTCTGACCACTGATGTGTACTGTGCACAGCTCGGTGTGTATATAACCTATGACGGAGCTACATGCGATTGAAAAATAAAATCACTGAGAGTTTGTGTGGCAGATATTTTGGACTGGCACAATTCAATGTTAAGGATTCACTGAAGCATGTTCTGCGCCTTTACTCTCACGCACGCCTGTGAATGAGAACGCCTTCTCGACAAGATGACCAAAACTCTGTTTGATACACTGACTTCCTGTGGCTTTGGGAGATTTAGCGGCAAAATGGCATTTTCTGATAACACCTCTAGTTAAGTAATATATTGTCTTTTCTTTACTGATGAGCATAAAGAAGAAGCTGCCAAAGTAGTACAGGTCTGAAAAACATGTGTATTCTTGAGTGCTATACATGGGGCATGGTACTGAAATAAAAGTAAGATCAAAAATGTAAACTACACTTAAAGTTTGTGCAACTAGTTGCTATGTTCTTAAACGCAGTATCTGTGAAATACCTCATGGCATAACACAAATTAAAACACAATAAAACAACTTCCAGGTTCTTAACCAATAAAGGCATAACACCACAGGGACGATAGTGTTCATGATCATCTTCGCTGGAAAGAGAGGTTAGCGTAGTCTCAGCATTAAATCTCATAAATCAATTTGCTGCATTTGAATGCCATACTTGAGACTATAAACACTTGCAAGGGAATATGAACAAAATTATCTTATTTTAAATTTTAGTAAAGGAGTGAGTATAGGCTAGATTTAGATGCTGCTGTACTGTGCCATCATAGACTGTGCAACTGTTTTCCTCAGTCTGCCTTCATCAATTCTGAGAATCACCATGCATAGAAATTCAATTTGCTGAAAAGGAAAGGAATTTGTCCCTTAAGAAATTAATTAACATATTCCATCAAATAGGGGCAAAACTTGACTTATATGCAAATACTGTAAATAACCAATGCAATGGTGTAAATATCCATAAGGCATTGACCTCCCATGTTAGGATACAGGCAATGGTTCTCAGTACAATGAAATAAAACTGTTAATGTGAAATTTTAAAGAAATGTTACATCATCGCATCTTATTCTGGATCCATCTAAGCATTGCACAAAAACAATGTGCACTCAAACTTTCACAGAATTTATGCAAAGGCCTAGAGACAATCTAGACCAGGGTTACTCAAATCACGGTCCTCCTGGGCTTAGTACTGCTGTTTTTCCACCCTCCCTTTACCTGGGAGTCAGGGGTGAAGACACTCTGGCCAATCAATTGCACTAATTGTCCCAAATGTGGCCGGCCATACACTTTTTCTTGGCCCTTGGATCATTGAGAATATGTCTATATCAGGGTTACTCAAATCTGGCCCACAAATCTAAATTCAGCCCTGGTTTTATTTTCTTTCAGGTAGGTAATTGAACAATTAGTGCAATTGATTGGCCAGAGTGTCTTCACAACCTGACTCCCAGTTGAATAGCCCTGATCTACAGCAGAGCATCCCTTGGCATGGGATTACTGCAGCGCCGGTCATAAGCACTGACCTTTAATATAACTTTCATCAGTGGTCATAACACAATACTGTAGAAAACGGGTGATGGAGAAGACCGTCTTTCTAACGGTACCGCCCCATCACAGAGAAGTCCAATGAAAAGGCAAAGGTCTCTGTGCGCACACCAATAAAAAAGCGAAAACCATGCGTGGGGGGTTGGTCCTTGCGTTGGTCCTGGAGCTTCACTAGCCACTTCATGTGAGACCATACGCTGCAAAGAGCGCGAGGCATGTACTGCCTGACACTGACTGTTACAGACGACCGTATCTCACCCGCTCTCTGTCGCTTAGTCCAATGTTACACACATCCTGTCAATTTACTTTATGTCAGAATAAAAACTGCTTGATGCTAACATCAGGAATGATTTCTAGACAATGTGTGAAATCTGCTATTGGAACAAAGGATTGTTCTCCCTGCAACACAAACACGCCAAATAAATTATTAAATGTAAATCTCGCCATCTGAACTGTAACATGAACTAGCTAGCTACACTAAGGTTAAATCAGCGAATGTTCGCTAGCCAGCAGATACATGGCTCGCTAACTTCAAAACTTCTGATCAGCTTCGTGGCTAGCTAGCTAGCTAGCAATATCTATCTAGCCAACAAACTAGCTGTGTCTAGCTAGCTATGTAAATGTAGGAAGCAAGAAAGGTAGCTAGCTATACATATACAAAACACGTTCCAAATGCTGTTATGTATAATGTGGATATATTACTGAATTCGCGCAAACTGACAAATTCCAGAAGTGTTGCTACAACCAGCCCCCGCTAGCTTGCTAGCTAGCAACAGAACTGATTCGCTCATTTGCTAGTCAGCAAATATAGCTAGCACACAAGCTTGTCAGCTATAAAACTAGCTAGCTAATTAACTAGCCAGCTAATTCATTCAGAATAATATTTGTTAACCGTGCCAATAGTTGTGTTTTTCGGTGCCATTATTAAAATGCCCCTAGTTAGTTAGCTAGCAAGCAGGCTAGCATTCGATTGGTAGCTATCTAGATAGCTCGTGAGCACGTTTGCTAGCTAGCTACCTATCAAACACGGTTGATAAACGAGACTACAGTAGCAAGCTGGCTAGCTCAATCTGAATTCGCCGCTTGCAATCAATGCGAACGGGTGTCACATGGAAAGGCCTAATTTATGAGCAGCTAGTCATTACACTAAAAGTGTTTTTGTTTCGTATAATAAATGACAGTCATCTTGCTGGACAAAACGAAGCCTATCACCGGGTGCCGTACATGCTCCGGTTGTGTAATTAAAAAGGAACTGCCGTCTTACCTCATTCCGCTGTGTCTAAGCGAGGCCGATGTTGAAAAAAAAAAAAAAAAAAAAAGTGACGGCCAGCAGACATGCCCCGAAGTCGCCTCTATCGCAAGCCTCAACGCCGTCGCCGCTGCGCGAGACCCTCCTGGCTTAAACAATCGGCACCAGTCGTCCCTAGCTACTATTCCACGTCCCCTGCCGCACTGGCCGGTCCGGTCGCGATAGAGAAGGCGGCGTTTCAAGGCTGGTGTCTACGGCTCAAAACGGAAGACGAGTCCCTGACGCGAAGAAAGCGGCTCATGACTCCTCTATCGGAGACAGGGAAGGGCAGGTCGCACGGTCTGCTTATTACGAAGAGTGGAGTCCATAGCCACCACACTAGCTGCGATAGCTAGGTACACAACACTTGCTCAGACACACGCACGCACTCGCACGGGTTATTGAAGTCACCAATGCAATCGACTGACACAGCATAGCAACATGAAACCACACAGTTAGGAACATGAGTACAATATGTAGCTAGCGTCACTGTTTAATTATTTTTCTCATCCCGTGATGCTGAAAAACCCCCACTAATAATAATAAATCATGAAGATTTTCATACGAGGAGATAGATAGGGTGTTGCACTTTTACATAGATAGGTTGTTTTGTAGATGTCTTGTGCGTTTTATTTTGTTTTAAAGTGGCTTACTATAACTACTCATACAGTAATTGGTGTTTGCAATAATCTTTCTTATTGTAATTAGGATGTTACTGTAATTCTGAATGTAGTGACAAAAGGTGTTTATAAGGATGAAGCTGAGGTCACCAAAGTTGAGGAATTTTCCACGGGATTAGGCTACATAGAATAAACGGCCTACTGTTCCTTGGCTCCTCGATTCTGAATAATTATTCATGAAAAACATCATTTTTCACTTCACCAGCATGATGCCCATGTCAAGTTAAGAGCTCCTACTTAAATGCTGGAATGCGCTCGCGCTGCAGCACTGCAACAGGCTCACCAGCGCTGAGCCACAATACTGTAGTTATTATGAAAAAACGCGTTTTTCGTGCTTTAGACTTTTCTTAAACACAACAAACTATTTTCTGTTGCACTGGAAGCAACACATAACCTCAAACATGCCGATTTTAATGCCGTGTGCGAGTAAGCTTGCTTTTGAAGAAAAATTACCGTCTTGTATTGCTACAGAAGCATCCCCATTGCATTGAATTAGACCGTATGCTGGAGACTGGAATCCAGTATATTGTGAAGGCACTTAACATGCCTTATGTGGCCAAAAGGCCACCCTCTCTCTCTCTCTCTCTCTCTCTCTCTCTCTCAATCTCTCTCTATCTCTCTCTCCCTCTCTCTCTCTCACACACACACACACACACAAACACAAATACATAAAATATACATAAACATAAACATGTACACATACAATGGTAGGGATCTCTTCAAAGGTTGAAGGGCAGAGATATTGACTTAAATATTGACATTTCCGTTACCGTGCAATTGGTAGAAAACCTGTAGAAGCATTTTATTTAACGTACTGTAATTATCATGTCTCAAGTCGTACAAATGGAATGGATTACCCTGGTCAGTCAAAGACAGCTAATGTTGAGTGACCATATATGATATTTAGTTCCTCCTACGCAATCTAAAATAACACAGGTACATGTGTGTACATATGAAACACTTGAATATTGTGTATATAATTTTGAATAAAACTAACAACTTGATGTTTTCACAGTGAGTGGCTTGGATTTCAGATGTTCATAACTATTGAGTGATTTCTGGGAAAATTATTCCCTCTAGTGGTAAAGACATCCAACTGGCTGTCCCTGCCATCTCTAGGGAACCTGGCATCCCCCCAAAAATGTTTCTTCGACACGCGTCCTGTAATTATTTGCACTCTTTAAAGGAAATGTCTTATACTAATGTGATGTTTTCACATATACTGTTGTATCACAAATGTAGGAATAGGAAAGATACACTTGGATGCACAGTAAACTGGTACAAATCAAATTGAATAGAGTTTGTGGCAGATGCTGGGTGCTGAGGATTCATTCTGAGGAATGGTTTGCTATTATAAATGTACAGTTCAATTGTGCTTACACCTATCCAATGTGCATTTGTATCCATTAGACTTACACTCAACTAAATGCATCAAAATTTGATGAAAGGGATAACTTTCCTATTTGCTAAACAAAGTGTATACAATACAGATGTGTTTTCTTAGTTTTATGCCTCTCAATTTCAGTTATGGTTCTATTTCAGATTTACTGAAAAGCAGTCAGTTACGAGTCTCTCAACAAAAACATTACAAATTTATTGCATGTACTGATATGCTTTCATAGTCAGAGTACACTTAGCGCTTAACATCAGTGCTGTTTAAAGTGCCATTTCTTCACAATCCCGAGGGAGAGGGGTACCTGAGGTTGTTTGTTGAATTTTTAGCAAAAATGTCAAATGCGCATTCCAGATGAAAAACAGCCACGTTCCCTTTGGTGCTTGTAGTTGGTGTTCGGTTACATTGCATTCAAAACTCAATTTGCCTGTGCCAAGCCCAGAGGATATGGGTGGGGATAAGGAGGTGGGGAGGGGGGCGAAAGAGAGAGCGATAGAGAGAATGTGAGACCGGGTGACTTAATAAGGGGGGATTGAGAGAAGGAGCACTTGAGTAAGTAAGTGGAATAAAGGAACAGAGGGAAATGAGCTGAGAGGAATTGAAGGAGTGGGGGGACTCTTATTGTGACAGCTCTACTCTCTGCCAGCAGAGCATTTGGAAACGCCAAGAAAAGGAGCAGAGGAAACCACAGTCCTGATGACACAAAGCACAACAGAAAAGGAGAGAAATGGAGAGAGGAGAAGGGTTGGACAGGAGTGGGAGGGGGGAGTCACTGTAACCAGAAAGAATGGCATTGTGTGCTATAGGTATGATATAATATGTGTGGCAATTTGTTGCTTTTTGCCTTGATAATTTACCTGTTCAGGAGAAATTGTATATGTGACTGTGTGTTTACCTGCTCAATGCTTTTCATTATATGTGTCGCACATCACAATTTGTGCTTTAGTGATATTAGATGACCCCCCCCCAGGCCAGAGAAAGAAAGAGGGACAGATTAACAGAACAATAAATTAACAAGATAATTTGTTACAAAGACACATTGGGGCAATTGGCTGAAACATTTTTCTTTAAACCTTTAAGTGTCCCTAACTTAATGGACAGTAATAATGGGCAGTGACAGGAACTGCAGGTTGGAGATCTATGCATTTGGCAAAATCTGTCAATTTGTCACTCCATACTATTTGAATGACAGAGTCGTTGGATGCTAGTCCCTTCCCAAACCACCAAGCAACAGTGTACTTGTTCCACCACACTTTCCCCTTTCTAATGTTTTAGAAACACAGTGAGGTGAGATCAATTAGCTGAGGAAATGAGACCAGGAGAGGGAACAGAGCACGAGAAAAATGTGACAGCCAAGGGGGAGAGAGGTCAACAGAGGCAAAGAGAGGAGAAAAGGAGGAAAGTAATAGAGAAGACAGTGGGGAATGAGAGATGCAGCGGGAGAGAGGGAGTGAGAGGTGGAGATAAAGGGGTGTTGTCATGGAAACGGCTCAGGATTTGAAGGCCAAAACAAGAATGTAAATTGGTTTACCCTCGGAAAGTGTGACGGAATCGGATAACTACACAAAGAAAGAATGAGAGAGAAAGATGGAGAGAGGGAGCGAGAGAGAGAGGGTGAGTGGAAGATGTATCCTGGGGAGAAGACAATTAGAGCAATTAGAACACAAGTCACCAAAGGCTAATTATTTCCACAAAATAAAAATAGAAAGAAACAGAAGTTTTCCCATTTCCTCCAGTGAGATATTATTTTTCTATAATAAGTGAACCAAATTACAGCATAAACAGAGTATAAACAGAGCAAGCCCAGAAACACCATGGCTGTCAAACAGTAAAACAGGTAATTTGAAGAAATAGCATCTAATTACCGATGGAAGCCGCGTCTTTAGTAATTAAGGAGTATGTTTAATTAAGACTGGGTGGAATTATGGTGTGTTTGTGTGGGGTGGAGTGGGGGTGTTGTTTGGGGGTTGTGGTATGTGTGTTGTCTTGTTTCTCCTTCGCAAGTTAAATTAAGCTCATTAGTGCAGGGGAGTCCCTCTGGGAGGAATGACTTTTCTCAGATTGCTGTTTAATGCAAGAGAACAGGATTCCTGCCCACAAACACTCTCAGAGGAAACGAGGGCTAGCGCCGAGGGAGATGGGGAGAGGTCAAAAGAGAGAAAGAGTGGAAAAGGGAAAGCTTGACAGATGCACCTAGAGAAGGGAGGAGGAACGGCAGGAGAAATGAGATATTAAGTTGGTGCGTGCCAGACTCTGCCCCCCGAATTGGAGTCTGAGGCGCTGCAAAATGCTTTGAATATGAATCGAGCCCCGGTTCTCTTAAGCGTCCCTCCTGTCTTCTGTCTCAATGAGCTAATCCCACTCACGGCGCCGGGGGGAGGCCCTGAATGATAAATATATGGATTTACATCATGCTTTTTCACTTTACTTTGAAAGTTTGACTCACTTTATCTGACACCAAGATGTGTCACCCACCTGGCCGCCCCCCAAGCCCCCACCCATGCCCAACTCTTGAGATCATTGCTGATTAAAGTGGACATTGTGTAAAATTTGGCAAAGACACCTGGTTTTATGCCTTTGCTTTCTACTTGTTTTCGGATCATTGGCGAACGTCTGCAACCATTTGTGTGTTCATCATCTACCTCATCTGAATGGAATGGCAATCCAGAACCTATTCACAGTGTGGTTTCATTACTCATGCCTAATACTTAGCAATGTGATACCTGACACCTTTTCACTTAAGAGTGGCAAAGACAGGAAGCCTCTCCTTCTCTTCCCTTTCTAGTGCTCTGTGATAGGAGGAAACCCTTGATCAACCTCCGAGGTAGAAGAGTCATATGTAATGGTCATCACCACTACACTTGTTACCTTTCAGACATGCGTGTGTGTGTGTGTGTGTGTGTGTGTGTGTGTGTGTGTGTGTGTGTGTGTGTGTGAGTGAAATGATAAGCCAGTTCTGAGGTATCTAGCTAGCTGCCACATTTCTATCACGGCAAAGATGGAAGTGCAGTTCTTCTGTAGCTACAATAAAAAGTCTACTAGCTTGCCACCTAAAACTTGAGGACATCCATGACTCTTGTGCCTTTGATAGGGCACATGATAATGGTTCATTAATCATCCATCAACCTCAACAATCCGCCTCCTCTGGCAAACTGACTGTCCTATCCCTCTGGGCGCCGGACAACCGCTCCTCGCGGTCTCGCCTCTTCTTTGTCCTGACCCCTCGATGGTGGAATGACCTTCCGCAATCGGTCAGACCACGGAATCACTTGCGATCTTCCGCAAGAGACTCAAAACCCACCTTTTCAGATTCCACTACCACTGAATTCTGTACATCTAGCCAATTGTCATCACCATTCCATACTTGTTCAATGCTTCTTGTATATGTATCCCCGTTTACTCCTCATTTATTCCAAAAAATTATAATAATAAATGTACTAACCTTTTCCTTCCCAGTGTTACAGGTATGGTATGCAGCTGCCTACAACAATGTCTATTGCTGTATTACTGCACTGATCTCTTGCGTGAACTATGATCATATTAATACACATATTGTAAGTCGCTCTGGATAAGAGCGTCTGCCAAATGCTTAAAATGTAAATGTACTGTAAAATGCCTAATTCTTAATATTCTCCACTGTCCAATTGTAGACATACAAATAATAATGAATGCTGCCACTTCTCCCATGTTGATGTGTTGATTGAACATTGTTGTTGTTGCAATTCACATCCAGTGACAGTGAAACGATGAGTGTAAACTGCACTTACATGCATAACTTTTAATCTCTCATATACAGGTAAATGCCAACACCCTATTAAGAAACTATATGTTGGTGTTTCATTTATTTTGGCAGTTACCTGTATATGAGAGTCTGATTAAAAGTACATAAACCCGTTTTCAATCGGTTTCCAATATATCCAATGGCAAACTCCTATTGGAAATGTGTGTTATGGTCAGATGAGACTAAAATTGAGCTTTTTGGCCATGCACACCAGTGGTGGGTTTTTACATCAGAAGGATATTGAATAGAACCTATGCCTACAGTGAAATATGATGGCGTATCATTGATATTATGGGGATTTGTTGCATCTACTGTTCCAGGGGCTCTTGTTAAGGTCAATGGAATCATGAACTCCAGCAAGTACCAAGACATTTTGGCCCAAAAATCTGGTTCCCTCTGCCAGGAAGCTATAACTTGGCTGCAAATGGATTTTTCAGCAAAACAATGACCCCATATGAGCATACCTCCAAATTAACCAATAAATTGTTAACTGACCACACAATTACTGTTTTGCAATGGCCATCTCAGTCTCCCGATTTAAAATATATGGTTTGAATTGAAGAGGGTAGTCCACAAGCACAGACCGAAGGATCTGAAGGATCTTGAAAGATTTGCTATGGACGAATGGTCAAATATCTCCCCCTTCCCCCCAATATTTTCACCAATCTCATAAAACACTGCAGAAGATGACATGTTAATCAGATCTATTTTTGTTGGATTTTATTTCAAATACTAGGGCATGAATAATTGTCATTTTTGGGAAAAACTAAATCTTTAACTGTATTAGTATAAAATAATATAATTTCCCCATTTTGTTCAGCATTACCTGTATTGTTTATTTTATACAGCTTTTTCCTCATTGTACACAGCCTTTTGCTCAACTTTGTCATGGCTGTATGTATACCCTCCCACCTATTGACATGTAGAAGGTGCCAATGTATGTTAAATCAAATATGACCCTTGACATCAATGATGACATATAGAATTCCATCACATACACATGGGTTCCTGGCATTTTTCCCAGCAAATGTCCTGCTCATTAAATGTGTTTATAGGTGAAAAACTCTGTGCTCCAGCTCTCCTAATTTTTTGGGTTAGTCTTTTTTATATTACCCAGGTAAGGATTCCTCTTATATATATGATTGTCCTGGCTGTTGAGCACCAATTCTTTATCCTTAGATAGCTCAGCTGAAGCGTGTCTGGTGCCACCAAATACTACCTGCCATGTTGGCAAGCCTTTTAAAAGTGTCAGAACAACACCAAGTGTAGTCATGATAGTGGAACCACAGCTGCAGAGTATCTGCATCTTACTCATCAAACCTGCAAAGGAGGTGCTTATAGGTACTGAACCAAAAAATGTAAACCCCAATGTAAAGGTACAGTAAGTGATTTGATGTCACTGCACGTGAGGTAGTAAACAAATGATAATGGAAGTGCCCATAGTTCTTTGGACCATAGTCGCAGGTTGCCAGTTGACCATTCATAACTGATAATGAGAAATATCAAGCGTTTTCTTCTTATAGAAAATAAATTCATACATAAATATATTTGATTCAAAATGTCCTATACTGGTATTTATGCAGTTAGCCACTGCCTGATTGTAGCTATTGCAACTGCAGAAACGTGTCAAGGTAGGCTTGTTACAGGTGACAGCTATCCTAGCAAAGGCTAACCAGCCTTCCTCACCTCTCAAGGAGGAAAGATCCATCTCGGCATCGGTGCTAATAAGTTGAGCCACTTTCAGCTCTTGCCATATCTAAAACCCCTCTCCAATGTTTATACATTTTCAGTGTTTACACATCTGTCTTACCATTTGTGTTCAATGTTTTAAAAAAAAATCACTTTTAGGTTCCATAGCTAGCTAGTGTTATTCTTCTCTTTTTTGTCTTCTAGGTGGTAGACAGGAACAATTAGCGCCGGAGACCAGTGTGGCTAATGGTAGGATTGCAATGTGTATAAGTTCCAGCACGTTTGTTTAGGAAGCCGCCCTGCCATCTTTAATACGGTGATGGACCACCATGTGTGGCCAGTACAGACTGTATGCACTTCCACGAGATCAATCAACCTCAATCAGCTCACACTTTGTTTATGGAAGTGGAAAACACCCTCTTAGGTGTCATTCTAGAATGTCCCATAAATTCTCGATTGGCTTCAGATCTGGTGACTGAGAAGGCCATGACATATGGATAACGTTAATGTCCATATGTATAAACCATTGGACGACTGCTTGTGAACAGTGCAAGTGTCATCTTGAAAGACACCCCTCTCTACAGGAAATAAATGCTTTAACATGGGGTGAAGTTGATCACTCGGTGCCATTAATTAATGATTGACGCTGACCTTGCCTTCTAAGGGTACAAGTGCACCCTTACCATGCCAGGAAAATTAGACCCACATCATTACGGAACCACCAGAACCCCCACACTGTTGAGTTTCTACTTTTTTGTTCACTACCCGGGCATCTGGCCAATTTCGTAGTAGATTGAGCTCCTGGCTATAAGGACGACAGCCCTATAGGAACACTCAATTTGGAGGCAGCTGTTAAGTCATTTATGTTAAGCACAACATAGTTACAGCTGTGTTGAAGAAGCTCCACCTACCCCTGGAGCTTTGCTTCTGCATGATTCCGTTTCCCCACCAGTGATGTTCATCCCTCTGATCCGTTCTCTTCCCCTCTGTTCTGAACACGTGCTCAGGGCCTCGTACTAAGCCTGCCTCGGCGAAGGGAAACTGAAATCAAATATTCATTCACTTCTTAACTCCCCAGAGAAGGGCAATGTAACATTCTGACATCAGGGCAGAGAGGAAAATGTTTTTAAAAAAATGAAAGTGAGAGTTCTCCGCCTTGAGATATTGGGTGGGTATACTTTACATGGATCCCCATCACACTGTGAAAGTAAGGAGAAAACTTGAAAATGTGTTTGTTTCAGGGTTTTTGTAACATTTAGCCTGACTAATTTTAATTGGATTGTTCTAGTGTTGGGAGAAGGAGGTATCATAACATCTAAAATAGATGGAGCTACAATTAGCTGGCAATCCCCCTATCAGTCAAAAGGTTTTGCTCTTCACAACAAATCACGATGATTGATTGATTTGGTGTCATGCTACTTCATTCACCCATCACTGGATTGTTCATCTCAGAGATTTCACTGACACAGTTATAAAGGGCCCTTGAAGGGCCACAGTCCAGAGAGACATTCTCAGACGGTAAGCCCTTGGTTTTACATTTGAATGAATTCATTGATTCATTCATTGATTTCCACTTCAGGATTTCTGAAGTCCTTGTCATTGGCTGGCTGTTAGAGCACTCACTTCTAAGACATTGTTGACAATGGGTGAGGGTCAACAGGGCTCCTCCCTGCAATATGGGTGGGCTTATCACCAAAGTGCACAGTGCTTTTATGGCCAGGCGTTATATCAGCAAGGCTAGGACATCTTAAATATCTTATCTCAGAAACGGCACGATCACACAACACCCTTCATGGCACATTGATGTTGTTTTTGTATTAGAAGGAAAATATCACCCTACTGGTCCACTAGCCTCTTGAGCCAGGTTTTTTAATATCTTTGTGGGTATAAAGCCTGGCCATAAATCACTGTGTTTGGTGATAAGACCGCCCATATTGCAGAGAGGAGCTCTGTCGTTCCCTCTGTCAACAATTTAATATGACGAATCACAATCGAGCAAACATGAATGAACCTTCGGGAAGTGAGACACAGGAGGAGGTGTTAACCGAGTGCTCTAACAGCCAACCAGTGAAAAGTATCACCCTTTCCCCCACTAATTTAATCAGGCAGTAAGCTAAAGTCTTCCTGTCTGAGAATGAGACTACTGGTCCCTTAACACAGCAATTTGTTTTAAATATACAAGTTAATTTGTTAATTCACTTTTTTCCCTCTTTTCCCCTTTCCGTTCTCCTGCCTTTACAACCTGTTATACACCTGTAATAGCCTGTGATAATGTGACTAGACAGAGACCCTTTTGCATGGTATAGCTCACAGTGGCTTTGCAGTATTTTTTAAAATAAGGTCAGTTCCAGACAAACGAGGTGGAACGAGGCTCTATAGGTGCAATAGTAACACGGCGGTACAATAGCACTGAAAGTGGTGGGTTCCTCTAGCCTTAAAACAAAATATGTCTCACTTCTCTGTCTGTTCCTCCTTTTGTTTAGTCCAAGCCAGTCAATACTTTATTTAATCTGAGTCGTCCCTCTTACAGTATCTTACAGTACCTTCTCATGCTGCCCATCCATTCCTCTTTACCCGTCCATCTTTCCTCTTTTCTGTTTTCTGCTCTCTCTTGGCTCCTTTCACTCCCTCCCCTCTATCACTAGGCAGTAGTATTTTACTAACACCAAGGGCTGTTGGAATCACACAATTAGATGCAGCCCTGCTACAGATGATGGGCCGGTTGCCTGGCAACTAATGGTTTCCGTGGTGACAGCAATAAGCTGCCATTGGATCCGTAACTGAGAAGTCAACTTAGCGCCCCCCCAACCTACCCGCGTGTACACACACATGTTCGCACAAACATATACACAGTCATGCACATGTACACAAACAAACTAATATCCGTGTGTATAGTCATTAATTAATTAATGACACTGTAGCGCAGACTATATACTCTCTAAGGTGTAAAACAGTCATCTTAAATTACACGTAAATTGGAATCATGATACAGACATAAAAAGCAGTGTCCATTTCCCCATCTGTTTTATTTACAAAAAAATCAAGGAGACAACATGAAAATTCAACCACAAACAAAATAAGAAAATGGCTGCAGAATATGTACATGACATAAACAAACATGAATAAGGGGCAATGCCTATGAGACGCCTCATAGACAAACACAACTCATTTGTGTAATTATCTCTTGTTCCAACAACACCTTCCTGGCACAGCTTAGATCTAATTGAGTCACCACGGGATTCCGCTGCTATAGTAATGGACTTATAACAACCGGCTAATCACCCTTTCAATTAGCATCGCCCAATCCCAGGCCTGCACAGAGGAGCCCGCTCCAAGGCCCCTACTCACTGTGATGCGAGCGTGGGGAGAATCACAACTTCCTGCGCACCGGATCAATAACAGCCCTCAATCGATAACCACCCTGACTCACTATGCTCAGGGGTCGGTGGCCAGTACAAAGGTGTCAGAGATGAGACCTAT
Source organism: Aldrovandia affinis (assembly GCA_029706075.1). Classification (NCBI taxonomy): domain Eukaryota; kingdom Metazoa; phylum Chordata; class Actinopteri; order Notacanthiformes; family Halosauridae; genus Aldrovandia; species Aldrovandia affinis. The sequence goes on from JAINUG010000065.1 coordinate 194,249, forward strand.
ATTCTAAACTAAATAATCAAGCATAGTTACAGGCTGCAGTGCATTGGCTGAACGACACACTAAGAACCTGCCAAAAGATCAGATCAGTGTTTGGATTTGTCCAGGATCCATGCGTAAAAAATGTAATAAGAATAAAATGGCTCTCAGATTTGGTGAGAGCTTTGACTGAGTGCAACTGGCCAAGCAGGTTTGAGTTGGGTTTTCAGAGCTGGGTCAGTGATTTCAGTCCAATGTCAGAGTGTATAAGTGATTTTGAAGCGTCTCTTTGAAATAAAAGTAAATTTGGCAATTCAGGTGCCATTTGCAATGTTACAAGTAAGTCTCCATTTATGGAAATATATCCCCCCTCTTTTTACACAAGATAGTTCTAATCAGGTATGTGATCTGGTTTATTTTAGGATATTATGGACTATGGTACAGGTATAATTGACCCTGTAACAGGTTACCAGCATAAAGTATTGGAACATCAGTTACATGGAGCATGGGTTATTGTTTATTTTTCCAAATGTGTAGCTTACCCCACAACACTTCCAGACATAAAAGTTTGGAAGCAAGGAACACGCCAGATAAATGGAACACTTTTCTAAATGGAACTGATTTCTATTGAGCTACAAATCATTTATTTGGCAAGGAGCAGTGTTGAACAAAATGTTTCAGCTTTCAGTTCAATACACCTTCTGTGTGTTGTCTGTTTTTCTTTATTTGTTTGTCACAGTCGATTATGCCAGTCAAGTAAGTGATGTCACACGGGATGTTATTATTTTCTGGTTAATATTCCTCTATAGAAGTTGTAGTGCAGGGGTTCTCAACCCTGGTCCTGGAGGGCCACAGGGTGTGACGATTTTAGTTTTCTGTTTAAAACCAACAACAGTAGACACAAGAAACCAGGTGATGTGAGTTAACTGTGTAGTCAACCGCTTTGATTGATCAATTAAGTGCTGAGAAAATACAGCAGCCCCTGTGGCCCTCCAGGACCAGGGTTGCGGACCACTGTTTTATTAGACGCTTTTAGATTCAACCACTTCTTTTCCCTCCACCCCCTCAGCTGCACAGTCATTGCACCAGAGGAGAATACCATGCGCAGCGGAGGAGTTGCACTTGCGTGATACGGCGCAGGGGGAGGGGAGACCCTGCAAACTGGGACACCGCTTCCCTGGGCAAGGCGACGGCCAATTGTGCGTCACCCAGTGGGATACCAAGCTGCGGATTCCCGGGGCCACGCAGATCAGTGCACCAAGGAGTGGTGCTTTAGCTGGGAGGTCAACGGCTTTCTTTTTAAATGGCCTGGGCCCCACATAGTCCCAAGTATAACTGGATATTGTCCGCTTGTTGAGTTGGAGTGACTGGATCACAAAGTTGTAAATTATTACATTTATGTGGGCTCTCCCAGGATCACACATTCTGTGTCACGGGACAGATACAAATGATTTTGTTCTGAATGATGTTTTTTGCCCTGTGGGACTCAGCATCTGTGATTTCAATGCTAAAACACTAGGGGGCAGCAGAGTTATTTTGCTGAATGGCCCGTCTCGGTTTGAAGAGAGTTAGGAATTAAGAATTAAGAATGCGCTGCCATTCCCACTGTGATTGCTGCGTGTTAAGGATATGGTTTGAGTGCAAAATGCAAGGCTTCAATGTCAATGCAATGAGTAAATCCCTCATTATGTAATACTAGCCTACATAGAGTGGCTTGTCCCATGAAGCTGAGAGAAGCTGGTTAGATCAGGCACCACTGCTCTTCTATGATAGCTTGGAAACTGTGAACATCTGCATCAGGCCCCACTTTTTTTACCCGTTATTTAACCAGGTAGGTCAACTGAGGAATCAATTCTCATTTGTAGTGGCAACCTGGGTAACCAAACTGGGTGAGAATGCAAAAGATTGAGTAGCCAATCAGATGCAGGGGGTGATTAGGTGCCCACATGTAGAGGGATCATTTTGTGGGAATTTGACCAGGACACCACGGTGGTGTCACCAGCCCTACTCTTTTGAAAAGTGTTGTGATATATTTCTTGACATAAGGCTCTGAACCCAAAAGCCAGCAAAGATTGATGTTCTTAGAGGCATTCAACAATGTGCTCAATGAGGTCTTACACAATTAGATAAATGAGTGAGCGAAAATGAGTGGCAGATTAGCATGTTTGGCAGAAGTGGAAACTAGCTTTGCTTTTTTGGGGAAGAGTTTGAAGACTGTCTGTGCCGTCTGCGTTCTGATGTTAGGGGTGCGCACCGGCAGCCCTTATTCCTAATTCTTTTGGGGCTACCCTCCACCCCAAAAAGAAAGAGGGAATGCCTCATAACTGGGCAGGGGCAAAAGAGAGGAATATTGAGTAGCCCTGGGAGGACATCCAGCTGGAAACCTGTTCACGTCAGCTGGAGAAACAGCGTTCTCTCTTTCCTCTCTCACAACACAAATCTGGGACCATTTCTGGATCCATACAATCTGGGCTCCATTAAATTCCTTTGTCCTTCCATTTTTACTCTGTGGTTTTACTTTGTGCTATTCATATATTCATTCCGTTCACCCCACCCCTCCTCACGTCCCAGAATGCACCTCTTCAAGCTGCATAGCAGATGTTTTGGTGCTTGGCGTGCATGTGTGTGTGTGTGTGTGTGTGTGTGTGTGTGTGTGCGCGTGCGTACATGTGTGTGTGTGTGTGTGTGTGGGGGGCATATGTGTGTGTATGCATGTGCGTGACACTATTAGGGATAGTGTGTGTGTGCGCATGGCGCTACATCAACTTGATGAAGTGCTTTTAGCAGCTAATGTGGAGCCAACGTGTGGTGCCTCAGACTGCCAGCTTTATTGACCCTGTCAAGAACATCGACCCAGCGGCTACATAACCAAGCAGCCAGCCTGGCGTGGCCCTGTCTGGAACTCCCATCAGCAGGCCACTGGGGCCGGGGGACACTCACAGCCTGAGCCCATCCACAGCCCGACGCCACAGTCAGACGCATATGCAAATTCTCACATGCCGTGGTGTGTAAGCATATGCGTATGTGTGAGTGTGTGTAAATGCGTCTATGTATGTGCATGTCTATGCCGATGCGTGTGCGCATTTGTGTACTGTGTGTGTGTGTGTGTGTTTGAAGCTCTATCTCAGAACTAAAGTGGAGCACAATCTGTTCATAGTACCCCCCCCATCCACCCCCCGCCCCCCACTGCCTGTGCTCTTAGCATCCCGTCTCCGTAATTGATCCCAGATTGGATATTCTGGTTGCCAGGAGCGATTCATATCATTTTTTATCTTTCAGACAAGACCTCTACAGCTTCCAGATGGGAGAATCACTTCAGGGTTCAAGTTTGTTTTTCAAAACAGTTAATGCCACAAAGCCCCCTTCAAAAAGCACCCCCAGCTGCATCAAACACGACGCACTCGAGACACAGCTCGCACCACGGGGAGCTGTGACCGAGGGTGGGGGCGGCGATGGTGCGTCAGGGGGTCGCACCGAGACGGGAGCTCCAGTTTACGTTCGTCCCCGTTCCTCGAAGCGTTCCAGAGAATAATTTGTTTACCCGTCTGCGTGTTTGAGTGTGTGTCTATTTATGCTCCTCCACGTCGGAGAGGGCCATGTTATGGTTGCGCGGTCGAGACGACGGCGTGGTTAAGTGCTCGGTCTGGTTCCCATTGAGGCCGTGGATTGAGGACCACTCCAGCTCACCCCCCTCCTCCCACTCTCGACGCGCTCCCCCGCCTGAGAGCCGTTGCACAAAGGGGAGCGTGGTCCTATCGAGAAGAGAGCTCTCCGATATCAGCGTGGTCCTCGATACCTCAACAGATGGATCTTTTTTAGAACCCCTCCGTTTCTGCCTTTGCACCCGGGCTATTCATAGCTCACGCCGCGCTCTGGAAATACACCGGATCCCAGCAGCCTTTGCTGACTTTTCTAGTTGCGGTGTCACCCACAAGTGCATCTTGTTTTTGGTCACAGGAAAATGGTTTTGGATCCGAATAGCTTGTTGACAATGTTGTGCTTGAATAATTATGGTTTACTTATTCACGTACACTCAAACTGTGCGATAAATCAAGCTCTGCTGCTCTGTGAGCGCGTGTAAGCATACACACGAGTTCAACACCCGGTCCGTTGCCTTTCTCATCTCACAATGAAGTGCCTCTTTAAAACACTCCTCTTATTTTTGCCTAAATTCTCTCTCTCTCTATCCATTTCTATCCACTTAATTTTCTTCCCTAAATGTAATTTGAGCATGTATTTTCTTCCTTACCCATTTTTGTTTGTTGACTCTTTATCCCACCCGTATTCAATTATGCGCATTTTAAATAATCTTTTTATTTGTAATTGTATAACAATCTGTAATAATATATAAGAAAATGTATTCGTTTGTATATTTTCTTTTGCATATTCTATATGTTGCCCACTTATAATTATAATGATCACTTCCATTATTATGAAAATATTTTGGCCAGAATAAGAGGGCAAAATAGAGGATTATTTGCCCTGCTAAATGAAATAGTAATAATAACAATAATAATAATAATAATAATAAACTCTATGATGATCGTGCATGTGATGTCTGGTCTTCCTCTCTGGTTTGGTGTTTGTGCTCGGGACCCTGAAGATGTATCACAGGTGGTGAACAGATGCACAGTGATCCCTCCTTTGTCCCAGTCGTGTTTGTCCACAGAAACACTGCAGGCAGAGTCTAATTTGAGTGCTAATTGTATAGCACTGCAAAACGGGTCGGACCCTACCTGAGCCTGGGACCACGGGAAGTGTGGTGTCGGGGGTGGGGGGTATCCTAATGCAGGAAAAGCATGATTAAAATAAATGTAACAGTTTAAAGACTGAGAACTGTTTGTTCTGTATTTAGCGGTTAGACATTATCCTACATCAAAACAAGACTTTGCTCTTTATTGTCTTTGAAAAGCATTCATTGCTTCAAATTGTTAACAACTGGGGTTCAGGCTTCAGTTGGGGACATGAGCAGAGAGTCCTCGCAGGTTTTTACGGAAGGTGTTTTTTTGAGCAAACATTTTCTTTTCCCTGTCGGACAGTTGGACGACTTTAGAGGCAGAAGTATTGAAACGGTTTCCTGATCTCTCTATCACCGGCTGCGATGTGTGTCCCTTGAGAGAACACCTGCTCAGAGAGGATTGTGGGATATGACCTGCATCAGGATTTACAACCCGGTACGCTGAAAACATTGCGCCAAGGGCGGGAGAGTGGAGAGGGGAGAGGGGGAGAGTGGGAGAGTCCAAACGGGGGCTGTTCTGGGCTCCCAGAAGGACAGTACTGAGGCTGTGTGCAGTACATAAACGCTCCACGCTACATTGAGAGTCAAAGCCTTTCCACATGCCGTCTGTCGTAGGCCTCAGCAGCGCTCATCCAACTCCCCCCCACAACACACACACACACCCCACCCCATCTCCACCTGGTCAGCTCATCCAGGACTTCCTGAAACAGAAGAGAAACAAGGAGAAAAGGCAGACCCACCCCCAGTCCTAACTCGGCGGCAAGGCATGAAACGAATAATCCCCCCTCCCCTGTCCCTCTACCGCTGCCGCCCGTTGGCAGGTGAGCCCCACCATAAAACTCAGCGGTGCGCGTCCACCTCTTGGCGAAGCCGCCGTCGCGTTTCCACCCCGCTTCGCAATCAGGATCGTCCGCGCCAGCATTCCTCTGACGCTCCAAAAGAGAACTGAGTTCTCAGTTGGCCCTACCCGGTTAAATAAAGAGAAGATAAGGAAATACAACAATAAAGGCATCACTAAAATCCACTGGCTCTGTTACAGCTAGAGTGGCCATCATCCAAAACATTACAGCCTAGATGCAGGACAGGGTGCAAGGCAGATCGATGTCACAGGACATTGTGGGATGGGAAAGGAATATTCCAAACAATGAAGCGAGAGAAAGCTGAAGGAGACCTTTGTTGGGGGGGCATATCTGTAATGTTTACATTTTATTTTTTATTTTTATTTTGTTAGACAACAGTTATTGTTGTTTGCAAGACAACATCTGCCGTTGAAGGACGTGGGACAATGAATCAAAATGCGAGATATCTGGTCACGGCACTTGCGTGTCCACGCAGCGCTCAAGGAAGGGTAAGCGCTGAGATAAAAGCTGTGGACTGCACAAGCACTAGTCCAACTCCCATCAGCCCCGCTGTGAAATAACTTTGCCCATATTCTGCAACATTTTGCCCATGACGGCAGCATGCATCGAGGCAGAGTTTGCTGAGATATATTGTGTTTTAAATACATATGTGTGTGTGTGTGTGTGTGTCTCCTATGGTGACTTACTCTTGAGCTGGCTTGTTCTACGATGTGTTCTACAATGTTTGTATTTCTGTGTTTTTAACCACAGCAAGACCCAGTAAATGCCCATAAAGCTCTGGCTTTTGGCAGGCTGTGTTTGTCTAAATATATATTTATGGTATGAGTGTGTGTGTGTGTGTGTGTGCGTGTTTGTGAGCGTGCGTGTGTGTGTGTGTGTGTGTGGGTGGGCTGGTGTGTGTCATGGCATGAAAGCGTAACGTGAGAAACTCATGAATGAATGTAGGGGGTACGATCACTGTTCTCCCTTTTCCTGGCCGTGGCGTGCTGGCTAGTGCCGGGGACAGAAACGTGACCCGCCGCCGACTGATTGTAATAACGCTAGTCAATTATTCAGGCCGGCGCTGCGCCGGGGGGGCGGCTCTTGCGCAAAGAAGCATCTGAGATTGCTTTGAGGGTTGTGGTTTGCTTTCGGTTAAAAGCAGCGTGGGGTTAGCCTCATTTCAGCTGGGCTTCCCCCCCTCCACTTCCCCCTCCTTCGCGGACTCCTGGACAGCAAGCCCCAGTTGTTTTTGTGATCAAGCCGGGGGTGACCCAGCAGGGAGTGAGGTAGAGTGCGGGGGGGTGGAGGTCAGCGTGGAGCAGCAGGAATGACAGAGGCAGAGAAGGGGGTTTGGGGGCTTATGGAGGGAGAGTGCAGGAGAGCAGCGTGGCCCGGGCCTCTGCCTCATAGACCCCAGGCGGATGAATGATGGCGGAGCAGAAATATCTGCACTCCGGTCTCCTAGCGGATCTGCGGCCCCTCGGCCCCTCCATTCCCCCCTCCCCCGCCCAACCCTCGCTGTGTGTGGTCTGACAGAACCACTGACTAAAGAAAGATGGAGGAGGCAGCGCGCTCACAGCTGCAACCAGCGTGAGAGAGAGCTGAGGCCCAAACGGCACAAGGGAAACTCAGCTGCACGCTGAATCATGCATTACAGCAACACGCTGAGATACTGCACACTACACACTCTACAACACACTGAGATACTGTGCACTACACACTCTACAACACACTGAGATACTGCGCACTACACACTCTACAACACACTGAGATACTGCGCACTACACACAGAACAACACACTGAGATACTGCGCACTACACACTCTACAACACACTGAGATACTGCACACTACACACAGAACAACATGGTGAGATACTGCACACTACACACACAAAGTAACACTCAGACATGCTGTACTAGACACAGTATAATGCTTATATAATATTGTTTCTCATACACACTGTACCCCACACACTAAGCAACACACTGACACACTATACCCCACACACACTGAACAACACACTGACACACTGAGTAACACACTGACTGAAACACATTGAACACAATGAATAACACACTGACTGAAACACAGTTTATAATGGCCTGTCACAGTCGTTGACAGAGACACTGCCACACTGCCGTGGCTTCACTTCGCCCTCACAGGCCTCACGGACCGAGCTTTACACCCCCCCGGCCATGGGTGGGGGTGGGTTGAGACCCTGAACGAACTCGGAGCCCACCCCCGCCATGCCATCTGGGGCCCCCGCTCTCTCATGCACTGCCAGCCCCAGAGCCCCTCCTGACCTGCATGCCTGGCACAGGGCACCACACCTGAAAGCTTTTACCGAGCTGAGAGGAACCAGATAAGATCCAAATCCTCCTCCGCAGGCCCTCCCATCCCCCTCCCCAACCAACTCACCCCACCCCAAATTCAGACCAATCAGAGAGTCTGTCCTGGTATTTTGCGAACCTGCCCCGCAGGCCTGGTTTGTTGCAGCGTGTGTGCTCTACCGCGGCAGGCGGGGGGAATTAACGTACGAGCCGTGTTTCACCGGGAAAGAATTCGGCCCGCCTAACTGCTCCGGTTCAACTGCCCGTCCTGTCCCTGCTAATTACAGACCAGCGCAGGGTTTTTTTGCCCTTAGCTGCTTTAAATGCAGTTTCCCCGAAACATCGTTTATGTCAATTTTAGCCGAAAAAAGAGGCCCTGCACATAACCAGTTTTTAGTTCTGCTTGTGCCGTGCCAGGGTCTGTAGACCCATCTTCTGTCATCTGCTCTGCACAGTATCTTTGTAGCTCCACTCCAAACACAAAGTAACATCTTCCAAAGGCTCTCTTCAAAGGAAGTATCACCTACCCCATTCACAAATACCTGACTGTATTACCGTGACTATATTTTGGGGTTTTCGGACTCGACTTTGCGATGCAGTCATTGAGAATAATATTTGTACCGGGGTCCAGCAAGTAAGTGAGCCCAAAACCAGTAAGCCACTCAAAATAAAACATACAAGAGAGAGAGAGAGGCACACAAGTTCGGCAGGAGGGGGTTCGCCCTGCAGGCCATCGACAGGCAGACAAATGAACAACACTTGCCGGCAGTGACCTGGTATGCTTGGATAAATCCATCATACATCAAATCGAATGAGCGTGGGGAGAGGAAAAGAAAAAAAAGCTGGGAGGAAGAAGCCAGGTTCCTCTTCCTCTCCAAAAAAAATAAAAAATAGAACAACAACATGATTCGTAAGGGAGGAATTGGGGGGAGTGGGGGTCCTTTATTGCCTCTGTCAGTCCTCCAGCAGGGTTTTATAAATAGCAGCCCTCCAGAAAAACCGAATGCTAACTAAGTCCCTGCTAATTAGAGCCTTCTTCTGAGCGGCAGAGAGAGTGGGTTTACCAGCAGTGCGGAGGCCTGGGCCGGGCTGGGGCGAGGCGGGGCGGGGTGGGACACGGACGCTGCCAAGAGCGGGAGTTTGTACAGCTTGGTGTTACAGCAAGAGGGTCTCACTCCCTGCATTGGTGTCTGGGTGCCTTTCATCCATTCCTTCAGCTTTCCCCCCATGGTCGACCAGCACCAGCTTTCACAAGGGCCACCACAACATACACACCGACAGTTACACTCTCATGTGGGTATTACCCAGCCAATATATACATATATTTATATATTGCATATCTCAAATCTCATGGCCCAACATTAACACACGGTCCTTATTCAGTGGCGTAAAACAGCTATTGTGCCGGGCTCACCATACATCATCAAAATCATTGATTTCAATAAATAAATGCAGCCAGTAGGGTGATGTTCCATACATGGGGCCCTTTTTGGTGAATTAGGACGGTGTCGGTAACGCAGACGCAAAGCAAAGACGGTGGCACTTTAGGGCGTGTCTAACACAATTAGTTGGATTAATACATGTGGGTGGGGTGGGGGTTTGGTTTCATAATGGCCAATCAGAACACATATTTCCTATCCCTTTAAATACCAGTGCGCTAACGTTATAGCAAATTGACAATTTCCTGACATGCATGACAGTTTTGAGCTTCTGTGCCAGGAGCGCTTCTCAAAAGAGGAGAGCGAGGAGGTGCGGAAAAGTTGGCATGCGAATCAGAGGGGAAAAACATTACATTCATTTGTTATTTTCATGATTTGAGTTTATATTTTGAGACCTACATTGTTAAAAGAAAGTGTTTTATTTTACCATCTCTTTTTCCTTATTTGTAGGCTTTCCAACTTAAAAAACAATGTTTCTTTTCTTCTAACTTAATGTAAAAGAAATCCTGTTTAGTTCTCTGCTGGCTGCCGGGTGCAGGAAAAGTAATAAACTAATTTGCATGTTGGACAAGACTGGAAGAAACTGCATGTACAGCTGAACTGATAGCCGTCTGGCCAACACCAGCTACCAAACCAGGGTATCGCTCACGGTATCACCTTCGGCGTCCAATTATGTACTCCATTTTCTGTAGTGCAAATGGAAAGAATAAAACCCTTTCACATAAGAAAAACAATGTGCATACAAACATATATTTATTTAACAGGTGTACCTTACTGAACGGTCTTTCATGTCCGTGCATTAAATAACCACAAGCTGTGGTGAAATAGTTTTTAGCTTAATTGATTACGCTTGCAAGTTACCCATGGATTGGACAATATGCCTCAACGTGGGGGGAAATTCACAATATTCACAAAACATTCTCATGTGATTTCAGATAACCTTATGTTCATATGTGCGCATCAATAAAGTCACCAAATTGCACAGAGCGCCAGTGTTTGCGCAAAGAGGTGGTCTAGTTGGACGTTAACGCAAACTCATTATTTGACACCAAACTTGCATAGCGCCCGACTGTTTTCATTGTCACACCCCCTATTGCGCTGCCCAACCCATAGTCACGCAAACACCTTCATTGCGCACCACGAAATTGCCAAACTCGGCAGAGACAGGAAATATTCTGTTTGCGAAAGACGAAACTGGCAACTCGTCTGCGTTAGGGCATAACGCCGCTTAGTGCCAGCACGAAAATAGGGCCCATAATGGTAATTGTAAGAGTCCATTTGCATTATGTAGTTGCCCTGTAATTTAAGCAAAGCTACAAAGAAGCACTCCAAGTCAAAGCTTGAATATGAATGCATAATCCAAAGGACTACAAACAAAATACAGCAGGCCTGGGGATCGTGTTATGGGGCTGTAAGTGATAGGGGGGTGTTGGGTCTCTGATTAGATTTCCTCCACCCGATAGCATTCTAGGAAAGGCAGTGGAAAGACCGGTGTTGGCGTGTTTAGCTTGCATTCATGTGTGGTTCAAAGCACTGTCCTGTGATATTCGCTTTCACTTGAATTCGTATCAAGAAACCGAGTGACCAATATGTGTCCTTTTGTATACGTTCTTGTCAGTGGCCCCTCTGATATCTGATATACTCTCTCTATATATATCTCTCTATACCCTGTCTCTACCTGGGGCAGCTTGTCAGATTGTTGCTAATGATACTCTAAGAAGGTGTCAGGGTGCTGAAAGTAAGTACCATGTTGTTGGAGAATAATTGAATATATCCTGAAATATCATTAAAATTTTGGGGGGGGATTCCAAGCAGCAAATCAAGCATGCCAATGTTGTCTCATAGGCTGGTGTGTATTTCGTGCCCAAACTGTGGACGGGGTGTAATGGAGGCTATCCAGCCCTCTGTGCTCAATAATGAATGAAACAGAGGTATCATCCTGATACTCTACACTCCGCTTCTCTGGTTAGAGGGACGAGGGAGGTAGACCGCTGAATAATTGAGGCCAAATCTTTTTAGTGAATCTTCTTCTTCCCTTGCCCTGTTTCCTGGCACAGTCCGCGTGTGTGACTTACTGCTGGGAACGGGGGAGGTATTCCACCATAGGGACATTTTCGCACCTTTTGGCCTTGGTGCATGATTTTAAAAGGGTGGGTTTTTTTCGGTTCTAACCCAAGAGTGGTGCCATTTTTGCAGAGCGTCATGGCAACATGGGGTATGGACTAGCAGGGGCACCCTATTTCTGTCTGACCATTTGCCTGCTCCCGGTTTTTCTGCAAGGTAAGGGACTGGGGTTGCTATGCTGGGGTACACTAGGGTTGACATATTTTCTCTTTTGCCATAGGGACTAGGGTTGCCATGTTGGGGTACATTAGTGTTTACATGCTGTTTCCCCTTTGCCATAAGGTACTGGGGTTGCCATGTTGGCTTTGGTGCTGTAGAAGTATTATATCATAGCTGTCTCTAATGAGTAATGACACTCTCCTTCTGTATTGACACAGGGCTGCCACAGCGGTGTGCATCCTCCAGTTGAAATGTGGCAGTGTCGTATAATGTTATGGAACTGAGCTCATAATTGTAGAGGTTGCAAGTTTGGTTCCTTCAGTAATTATCCAGCTATATAAAATGCATTGTGTGTAAAAACAATGTAAGCTGTGTGAGTTTCTCTGAATAAGTTTGCTAAATGGAAATGTGAATGTTGTCTCTACATGAACGCATGTTGCTGGGTGTCACTGCAAACTTGATTGCTCTAGTGGTGGTTTCACGAAACCATAAAATAATGGCGAAAAAATGCCCTGTTTCAGGTTCAATATAATTCATTTGTACTGTGAGGAAACTGTGCTAATTGGTACTCGACCGCACGCTGACTGGTTTTGCAGGTGTTTGCCCATACATTTCTTAAGCTTCTTAATGTGTGGACAGCTAGAATCCTTAGGAGCATGAGCAAAACACTGAACAGTAATGCAAAGTTATTGTGCATCACTCAGGGCTATGGGGAATAACATTTTGCCTAGATTCAAACATAACTGGAGCTTAATTTACTATTACAACTTACAAATAGATGTGAGTAGTACTTTTATTTCAATGGAAACATTTGTTTTTGTCAAGAAAAAAACTAAACAAGTTTAATTGTGAGTTAAAGGGAAAATGTTGATCGAAGCCTGGCTGTTATGTCAGTCCATGGGACAGTAAGATACCACAAATACGAAGGTGCTCATGATAACGGCACAGCATAACAGACACATTTTCCTGCCACTTTGACTCTTTATTCACCACTCTGATACAATGCAATGCTTGACCTCAACTGGCCATCAGATCTCTGTGGTTGCCCCTGATCAATTCCATAATACCACTGAAACTATATCCCTGCTGATGAAGGTTTGGAAATACTAATATCTCTGACCCTGTTTCTACCTGTTTGTCTGGACATTTTTTGTGTTAATTTATTGTTAAATTAATTGTGGATCAACGTACTCTTATGTAAGAGTAAAATATTTATAGAATATATAATTAAGAATAGAAAATTGACTGTGTGCCTGCATGTGTCCAAAGAAAGATGCTTTTTTTCATAAATAGTATAAAAGCTCCAGTAAAAACCTGGTCAACATCTTTACAATAGTATTCCTTGCATATTCCAAGCACCTTCTATCTTTTCTAACCTGCTCTGTTGGAATAAAATAATTTCACAGACATGACAGAGGTACTTGGTGCATCTCCTTTTTCCTCCTCCACTGTGCATCCAATCAGATGCCACAAGACTGAACATATCAAAATATTGCTCAATATGTTCAGCAATTTGATATTTTTCTACTCTTCCTTTCCTATCCTGCAATGTACCGCAAATTCATCCTGCTTGTCCAGGACTGCTTGAATCTGGTTACCCTACCCCACATCCTTGTCCACGTGTACCCCCAGGTTTGGAGATCCTGGACCCCGGTGAGGTGGTGTACGTTCGGACGGTGACCAAAGGCGTGGTGGGCCGCTCCGTGATGCTGGAATGTGGCACCACCCTGCCGGACATCTACATCTGGGGCTTCACCCTGCCGGGCGACGACCACATCCGCGCCGTCGTCTACAACTTTGGCAAGGGCCCCAAGCTGCAGAAGCTGGCCACCAGCCTGGGCGAGCTGAGCGTCATCTCCGACTCCTCCTCGCTGCTCATCGACAGGCTGCCGCTGTTCGCTCAGGGACTGTATACCTGCCAGGCCCTGTACGACACCAACGAGGGCGCCCTGGTCTACTACTACTATGTCAGGCTGCTGGTTCTGGGTGAGTGACACTCCATGGCCCAGTGCCTGCTCCTGGTTCCTAGAGATCACCAGTCCTGAGGCATTACAGATATGCTGATTATGCTCAAATGTGCTGGAGGAGCCTAGACTATAAAAATAGACTATTCATTTTTTGAGATGGGGTGATCATGGAAGGTCTCTTTCCAATGATTGGAGAATCCGGTATGTATCTGGCGTGTCTATAGAATCTGTGGCCTGTGTTCCCGCAGTGCCCGTGACCAAGCCTTACATCCTGCTCAGCGACAGCTCCCCGGTGGAGGGCACGCCCATGTGGATGCGCTGCAGACTGGAGAACGGAACTGGCCCCATACACTATATCTGGGAGCGGGAGAACTTCAACGGCGTCATCTCCGAGTTTAACGTGGGCAACATCAGCCTGATGAACATCACGGGGGTCACCCGCAACCACACTGGCTGGTACCGGTGCCTGGCCAGAAACGAGGTCAACCAGCAACGCAGTGACCGCATCTGGCTGGACATCATCTGTGAGTGAAAACATTGTCCTGAGAACCCACCACAGGAATACTCTATTGGTCTTTAAATGATCAATCAATCAATCAATCAATCAATCGATAAATCAATCAACGAATTCACTATTGAATTAATTGCCTTTTCAGGAATTTTATTTTGTATACATTGAGTCTCATATTGAGTCTTTCTGTCTCCAGTTGGTCCTGATTCCCCTCACATCGACATCACTCCGTACTCGGTGACGGAGCGGGGTTTCTCCGCCCTGGAGAGGGAGACGGTGGTCCTGCTGTGTAAGGCCTCCTCCAACCCCCCCAGCCTGTATGTCTGGTTCTACAACAACTCTCAGGTGTACATCGGCCCACAGTTCACCATCACCAAGATCCTGCGCATGCACACCGGCTACTACTCCTGCCTGGCCCAGAACACCTACCTCAACACCCGTTCCAAAACCACCATCACCCTCACCGTCTACTGTGAGTCCGCCGCCCCGCCCAAGCACCTACGTCTGTCGCCTCCGCCTCCTTTACTCTCCTCGCCCGCTCTTGCATCTCTTTCTCTCTCTCTTCCTCCCTCTTTTATTTCAGCGTTCCTTTCATCATTCGATCCGTCCTTTTCCTCCCTTGACGCTCCTTGCCCCTGACTCTCCCGCCACCCGGCGCTTCTGACGCCCGACATTGCAGACGTGGCCCACACTCCACCCAACTTCCCCCCACCCCCGTCCCCCCCCGCCCCTCACCACATGTGCACACACACCGGGAGCTCGGTCGCGGAGGGTGTGTCTATCTGCTGTCGGCGGACTTGGGACGTGCGGCAGCTCTCGGACGAGCGTCGGGAGGAGGTGACGGAACTAAACGGCAGGTCTGAGAGCCCAAGGTATACGAGCCAGTGTGACTGTCACTCTGTCATGACAAGCACCGACGGGCCAAGAGGCCCGTTCTTGTCATTGTTTCCTCTTCCTGTCATGTTTCAGAGCTCAGCCATTATCCATTCTTCACCATGTGCCTTTGTTCTTTTTTTTTTGTCTTACCCCCTATTTTCTTCTCCCAATATTGTGTTTGTGCTCAATGGCCTGTTATTCTCCCAATATTGGAATGGCCCAATTGTGAGTGATTATGCTCACTGTTACAACCTCCTCTGGCAAATCGGGAGAGTGTAGACCGCATGTACTATTTTCTGAGATGTCATCCGCTGCTTCTTTTCACACTGCAGTCCACCAGTTAAAGCTCACAAAGACACTGAGTCGGAGGAGGGCACTGTGCAGATTGCACAGGCAGACTGTGGGCACCCGATTGGCCAGAGGGGGTTGGTGGTGCGTGATGAGAAACAAACGTCCCGTCTACTGAGGCGTGACGCGACCACAGCCAGCACTGGCACTGTTCAAATTCGATACCAGACTTTGGGGCCCGTCCACACACTAGAGCAGTGCCTTAACAGGATGAGCCACCCAGCAGCCCCCATTTCTGAGTATTCTGTAAACAGAAACTTGTTTGTTCCCTATTAGAACAACAGAAATAACTTTATTCTGACAAATATAAATGTGCATATGTATGAATATAGCTTCTGTTATATTTCTTTTAAGAATTCCAGCTGTTTTTGTTTTTGTTTCTATATCAAACAAATTATACTTACTAGATTCCCATGGAAAGTTTACAAAACTAAAGGTTATAAACACACAACTGAGTAATTGACAAGTTCTATATTTTTGCATTGCTTTAAGTTGCAGGGTAACATTAGTCAAACAATTTAACTCAATTTAAATGAGTGATGTCTGGTTAACAAACCAAAATAGTATTCTGCAGATGATCAATTGTAATGAACTTAAAAGAGAGGAGAATCTTCTGAGCTGGTCAATGTCTGTGCACTGAATGAATAACCTCAGCAGCTAAATGTCAGAAGGTAATACAATCTGGCAATCAGTAATTAGTGGCACTGTTGATACCATCAGGTTAGAAAAGCTTGAGTGTGTTTCCATCGGCACCTGGAGCTTCTACTTGCCGGTCCTATTTCAGAAATTGCTTGAAGCAATTTCATCACACAAGTAGGCTGCAAGTACGCCACGGTGTGTCTTTGGCCCCCTGTAGTACTCACTTATTCTGTTTGGATTACATTGAACTACGTTTCCCAGAATGCTCCTGTCCACTCTGTTACACCATGACAATGTCCCCACAGATCCGCCAGATGGATCTCCAACTTGCAACATCTTCCCCGGCAACAACTACACTGACCTGGCCCTCTGGTGCTCCTGGATGGGGGGTCACCCACAGGCCTCCCTGTACTGGACTGGAGCAGATGATCTTTCCGGTCAGGGGCAGTCCCAAACCAACGCCACCCTGATGCAACCTGGCTCCAAAACCACAGACGGCTCCACGTTCACCTGCCACGGCTCGCACGTGACTCTGAACTCCTCCGCAAGCTGTAACGTGACTGCATGTGAGTCCTGTAGACACAGAGCTAAGCTAAGGGGAACACTGCGCACATAGTCATTCTTCATAATCTTTTTAACTTTCATTGTTAGCCTGTGCTTAGCCTTTGAAAATGATGGAAATTATGGAAATGGTGGAAATCCCCAATTGATATTTACTACTGAAATTATGCTTTGGGAATAAGAAGAATGAACCATAAAAACAATCAACTTGTGTTTTTATGATGTTCCTATGTGGCTTTAGCATGTCTGTGATATAAAGGCCCATCTCCACTGGGAACTATAATGATAACTACAACAATAATGATAGATTGTAAATCGTTCACTAGCATCAACACCAACAATGTTTTATTGCTGTACACACCTGGCACTCAACCCAAAATGCACTTTAAAAAAGTTAAGTAAAGTAAGGTAAAGAGAGTGCACAGCAGCGATTGGTTGGACATGTATTTATCATTGGATGTGTGTTCTAAAAATCAATGCTATGAACAATATCTATCATCGTCGCTGTAGCTCATTTTTATACTTTCATTCATTTGAACTACAGAACTATTTATTTAATTTGATCATTATCTTCATCATTATCATTTCCGGTGGGAACTGGCTTTAAGACAGAAATCTGAAGTAGCTGATTTTCTACCCGGCCATCTGTTTTTCCTGCGTTCTCAGTGCCGCCCCCTGGTGACCCACAGTGCTCGGCGTATGCCACGCGCAACAACGAGTATCTGATGCTGTCGTGCTCCTGGGAGGGGGGCACTCCGCGGGCCCTGCTCTCGTGGGTCGCCAGCAACGGGGCCCCACAGGGAAGCTCTGAGGAGAATGCCAACATCCTGGTCCTCCGGTCCAGTGCTACATACAGCGGGAAGGCCTTCGTCTGCACCACCAAGCACCCGCTGTCTCCTGTGAACAAGCGGTGCATCCTGAAGCTGGGTGAGCAGTAGAACATTTTATTATTATTTAATTATATTTTTATTTGAGTTTTTCTAAAGATTCAGTAGTATTTTTCCATAAGTGACCATAAAAAAAAAAGTTTCGCTTTTTAAAATGTTTTTTTAACCCTTTAGACACCAGCAAATGTTCTTTTCAATGCAGATTACTGACCATTTAAAAATAAATATTCACTAATATCCAAAACACGTATACCACACATTTCCACATTTGTATCATATACTGTCACGTGTATATCATGTTCTCATATGTTTTCACATGATAGGTACTCACATGTGATCATATATACACGTGTGTTTTTTAGACATTTCACTTGTGAAAATTGTGATATTTCCAAATGAGGTGGTCCATAATGGTATCATGAATAATTCACACCTATATTCAAGAGGTAGGGGTCTCTGTCTGTGCTGCCATTCTAGCATAGGCAGAACCCAGAACCCCTTCCACAGACAGAGCTGATGTGTTTCCCCAATGGCTGGGTTTAAGGCGAGTGTGGGGAAGCCCAATCCTGGAGGACCGTTTCTGGACTTCATGCCAACTTCAGCTTTTAAATATTTAATTAGCCCAATCATGTACACAATCTGACATTTTATCAATATTTATTCGATTTTGAGTCCCTAAATGAAATGTTTTACTGTAGTCTAATCTACAAGTGAACCAGCGTGGATGTATAGAGCTAATTAGCTGCCTGAGCCAGGGTAATTAATGGAAACAAAAACCAGAAGCGGATACAACCTTCCAGGAATGGGCTCCCCCACCACTGGTCTAAGGTGCAATCTCCACTGCTGGTGGATTTGAATCTCCCCATAGAGGCCCCAGTTCTGGTGACGCAGCGCAGCATCGTGTCCGTCTACGAGGGGAGCGACGTCCAGCTCACCTGTGTTCTGAGGGCCAACTACCCTGCCACTGAGATCACATGGTACAACAACCTGAGGCACATGGTGTGGGACACACCCAGGAAGTACCAGCTGCACAACGAGGCGGCCTGGTCCAACCTGACAGTGCGCGAGACTGACGGGATGCAAGACAGTGGCCAGTACTGGTGCTCCGCCACCAACGCCGTGGGCGGGGCCGAGATCCCCATCACACTCTACGTCAGGAGTACGAAATGCACCCTACCTCACTGAATGCTGATCAGTACACACACTACCCCACTGAACCCAGATCAGTACATACACACTACCTGACTGAACGCAGATCATTGCACACAACCTATCCCACTGTACCCAGATCAGTGAACACTCTCTAACTAACTGAACCCATATCAGTACACACAATTTACCCGACTGAAGCCAGATTAGCACACACACCCTGCCCAGCTGAACCCAGATCAGTGCACACTACCCAGCTGAACCCATATCACTGCACACTCTACCTGACTGAAGCCAGATCAGCACACACACCTTGCCCAGCTGAACCCAGATCAGTGCACACTACCCAACTGAACCCATATCAGTGCACACTCTACCTGACTGAAGTCAGATCAGCACACACACTCTACCTTGACTGAAGCAAGATCAGTACACACACACACATAAGTACACACTACACAGTAGTTACAATGTAAAGATACATATAATTTAAAGAGGGCCCCAACTCAATAATTCACTAGACGCATATCTGTTTCTTCAATATGATAAATGTAAAAAACTTTATTTCCAAGCCATCTGGGAACTATGCTCTGGAAAATCATGGCATACAGCACACAGCACTTTCTGGTCATGTTCTAAAAGTGGTAATACAGAAACACTGAAGCGTTGTTCTCAACTAGCAGTTTTTCTGAAACACAGTCTCTGGCCTGTACACCAAATTAATCCGATGCTTCCTTTGTGGTGTGTGGCACCAGAGTACCCAGTCCCACCGAATGTGACCATAAGCAAGATCGTGTACAACAGCCGGAAGCGGACCGAAGTGGACCTGGAGTGGACGACCGCGACCGCAGGACACCTGACCGGGTTCTTCATGGAGCGCCAGCGAACCCTGGCAGCAGAGGTCAAGGTGGACAGTGGCCTGCCCTGGCAGAAGGTGGTGGCTGACCTCGCTCCGGAGTTACGCAGCCACACCCTGCGTGGACAGGACCCCGCCACCCTGTACGCCTTCCGCATCACGGCCGTCAACCACCGCACTGTCGGACACCCCTCCGAGGTCAGGACCCCAGGTGAGAAGGGCGGGGCCGGGGGGGGCGTGGTGAGGTTTCTGTCAACATAATGATGAGCGCAACAATGCAGAATGGGGACACTCACACCATGGCCTGCACATGACCACACTAGTGTTTCTGTTGGCACACGGGGTGATCTATGCATCACGCACAAAAACACCCGCCGTGCACTGAACAGCTACCTGGGTTTTGGTGTCTCAGCACATGCGGGCAGACACACGTGTGAGTCCTCGGAACAGGCGGAGGGATGAGGTCATTCGGACTGACTCATTCCCTCCGGGTGAGATCAGCATTTGATCTGTTTTGTCACGATGGAGACAGCAGCTGGTTTCATCATTTTATAGTGTCTTATATTATAAGGAACATAAGGCATATGTCTCTTATCAAAATTTGAACAAATGATTGAAGTGTTTCCAGGGCTATGAGTTTTCACAGCTAGATTTCCTATTCCCCAGCATAGCTCAAGCTTACTTCAGTTCTGACATACCAGAACGGAAGTACATGAAGCTAAATTGTGATTAGAACTAGCTTAATAATGAGATAACTATTCATATCTCACTTGAGACATGCCATTGAAGCATGTTGCTTCCAAGGACAATCAAATAATTATGCAATATATCAAGACTGTTCAGATCTGTAGGGACTGATTAGTTATTGCAGTCATCAGATGTGAAATTGAATACTCTATCATTTCATAATGGAATGGGATATGGCAAGGTTTATGTTATCACTAACGGCAACGTGAAATCAAAGTGGTCTCTGTTGTTCACCATTTCAAATAGAAGGGCTTGTTGTAACTTGACTTAAGAATCAGGTGTCCACTGATCACTGGACTTCTAACCGTAATGTCTTTCTGTTTTGCACTTCATTCAGGTGAAACAGCACAGTCGCCATTTGAAACCCTCACACCCCCACAACTCCCCTCCCCCCCCCCCCACCCCCCCCCCCACAACCACATAACTCAATGCCACCTCTCAATTAACTTTACCCTGCACAATGTCACATGCCTTCTCTCCCTGTCTCCTCTCGGAATTCTGCCTGTCCCCTGACCTTAATCTGACCTTTGACCTGTCCTGACATTGTTGTTGCCGCATGGAATATCAACCTTCAATCAATGACAGGCAATATACAGTATGAGTAGGGTCTTCACACGATCCTTCCCCTGTGGAGTCTTCTCTTAGTCATCGTGAAAGCTGCTTTCACTAAGTGAGTGCTTGTTGTCAGTTTGGTAACAGTCTCTCTGCATATATTGTACTTCTGGTCATGTAATTTAAGAGAACAGTTTGTCTGTAGCCACATTCCACAAAGGAGACAGTGCAGCCGTAAAAGAAAAAAATACCTCTTTGTCTTTCCGAATGATTGACAGCCCTGACAGGATGAATCACCTAAAAGGGGTGGTATGTTCATGAGAGAGACAACAAAGCAGGAACCCCCGAGATCCACAGAGCAAATAAATGATAACTCAGACTAGTGCCAGGGGAGAACCGGGGGGTGAAGGAAGGAATCAAATTAAATACATAGCTAGCCTGATGCTAGAATGAGAAGCTCTTCCAGCACATCTTCTATGATAAGCAGGAAGTGAGCGCGACACATCGTTGCTCACCATGTTAGAAGCCCAGAGGTGGGTTGAAGTGACTGTGCTGTCTTTCAGCGGACCCACCCTTCACCGCATACCCTGCGGTTATTGGCGCGGCCATCGGGGGCATGCTACTGGCCACGATACTCACTGTGCTGCTCTTCCTGTACATCGTGAGGAACCGCAACAACAACCGGCGTGAGTACCACCCGCCCTGGAGCAGCGCTGCTCGCCATTGAACATAAGAGCATAAGAATGCACAGTGACGGGAACAGGCCACTCAGTACATCTTAGGCTCATGCTTTACCTGCAGTCTAGAGCAGGACTCCGCATCACTGGAGGGCCGCAGGGTGCACTGGATTTAGGTTGTTACTTGACACATAATCAATCATAGCAGTTGATTACACAGTTAACTCACCTCACCATTTTTTTGGTCTGAACCGGTTGTTGCTTTTAATGTAAAACAAAAACCAGCCCACCTTGTGGCCCTCCAGGACCAGTGTTGTGGACCCTTAGAGAATACACAGCACTGCATTAAGGTTGGACTTAAACACCCCAAGGGGCTCTTTGTGTGCGTCCTACAGACGGAAATCAGGGCTGTCGTGTCTCTGCATGCTCAGGGCTCTCCAGAGCCAAATGATGATGTCACAGGGCCTCCCACTGCCAATGCTGTGGTTTAGCTACACCTCAGCGCTGAGCTGGAACGGTGGAAAAAATCATTTCAAACTGTCAACACCGTTTTTCAAACCTGAGTTAATCGAAGGATTTTAGGATTTGGTTTCTAAAAATACCAGTTAAGCAATCTCAGCCCAGAATAATTTGTACGGATCAAACTTGGAATAACCTGCTTCAGATTCAGTGCCATAAATGGATAAACGATTAGAGAAATGTCTGCCGGTCTGACTCTAAGACTAATCTGGCACTCTAGAATGCCATCTTCTAGCGACAATTAAATAACCTTAAAGAAGGTAGGAACTAATTTGTTTTCCAGGCCCACAAATTAGCGGCTCACCGACTGAGTCGACCAGCAATCACTGGCTCAGGAAAATCATTATATGCAGGGTTTGGAGGCATTTAGAAAGTGTCGCTACTGCACACTGAGGTGATACTGTAACACCGAATAGATCAGAACTTTACTGATTCCTATGAGGGATATAGATTTTCCACCAGTGGGACTACAAAGAGAAATAAAACCACAATAAGCAAGCAGCCAGACATACAGACAGAACAGAAAAAGTACAGAAAACCCAAACAAACACTAATAGGGAGTGAGTCACCAATAATAATTTAATTCAAATTCATAGCACAAAATATGTTTTGGCTTTGGGCTTGTGTTCTGTGTTTTCTGAAACCTTATAACCATGGTTATGTTTTTGGTCTGGTTTGCAAGCGCAACATAGCCAAGGTTATAAGGTTATGCTGTGTGGTTTGATCCAAGCCCAAGTGTGTGTGTGTGTGTGTGTGTGTGTGTGTGTGTGTGTGTGTGTGTGTGTGTGTGTGTGTGCTGGGGTGCAGTGGCAGGGGTGGGGTGGGTGATAATTCTTACAATCTGTAATTCTTTAATATCCTCATTCACACATAGTTAATACCATGACATCATCAAAAACTCATTTTCAAAGGACAAATAAATCCACATTAGCATAATTAGAGTAATTATGTGGAATAAAAGACAGGCTTTTTAGAACAGTCCAAAGTCAGAGTCACTGAATGAGCAATAGGCTTTATATGTACCATATACAGCACTACAAACCATATACGTTTTGTAAAAGCCTGTTGTAAAAGCTTGCAAACTCATGTAAAACATTATTTTATCCTTGCACTTTTAGGTCTTCATGACATGCTCTTTGGAATGTAAGTATGACCAGATTTATCAATGGCATTCAAAACATATATTTAGTATCAGAATCCCTAGAAGAAATTGACAGAAATATAATAGCTGTACTCAGCTAGGGCCACTGCTTTTTTTTTTAAAGAACAGTTTTTCCATTTTCTTTTTTTTCAATTTTTTCTTAATTTTCAGTGTCTTTTCAGTTTCTTTTTCTTATTAAAAAAAGATTTGCAACAGGTGGTGAAAAAAATCTCCTAGGGGCATATAGATACCTCACCTTTATGAAATGAAAATAAAATGTAAATAGACATACAGCGGGACTAGTTTCAACTAAATAAAATAATACATTTTTAGAATACACTATTGAACCTTGAAGTGACTTGAAGAGTTCCAACACAGTTGAGCACTTGATTCCAGGCAGCACAGCCAGTCCAGGGAGAACATCAACTTCCCAGAGGATGAGTCTGTTGGTGGGATAGAAGGAGATGGGGGTCCGGGGCAGGGAAGCTCCCCTGGCCTGGGACACAGCCCTCGAGCCAGCACAGGTACAGAGCCTGTCTCCACCCCTGAAACACCATGATGTCCTGTCTCAATTCCTGCCTCACTCTTGGTTTTGCTAGATGCACATTTATTTACAGCAAAATCAACTGTATAAAGTATTCATGCAATTATGTTGGTTTTTATGGGTTTTTTTTCATGTTATTGTAATTTCAGCAGGTTTTGTTACTTGTTACATGTCTATTAACGCATGTCTATTAGCTGACTTTCTGTGTCAGTTTGTTTAGTTGACAGAGGAGGTCGCAGCAATGACAACAAACACACGGACACAACTGGGCAATCCAAATTGGGAGAACACTTGACACTGACAGTTCATTTCTACCTAGGAGGTCATTACAGTCAGCCGGAGTGGGCTATCCTCTGATGATGTGTTGTGCTGTCTTTCCCAGGAGCAGGGCTGGCATCAACAATTCCCTCCTCCAGCCCACAAGCCCGACCCCCTGGAAATGACAACGAGCCTGTCAACGTTACCATTACCGTCAGCGCAACAGGCTGAGGATCCACAAAGCAAGGCTGTACATCTCTCAAAGCACCCAAAGAAAGGCATAGAGAAAGCCCCTGACTACCACAAATTTTCCTGGTTTATTATACTCAATGAAAGTGAAAACAATAAGCATTTACAGGATACGAAACATTTGAAAGGATTTAATTGCCTCAAAATAATCCTGAAATGATTTTTAAAATGTATAAAAAGTTTGTAATTCCTTGACCCTTCCCTTTCTCCACAACACATTTATTTTAAATGCAAATGCAAAATTAAAAAAATAAAGTGTTGGGAAGCACACACAACACATGTATTCGCTTACAATTAGATTCTGTCACCCCACACATGACTTCTGTTTAGGACAGTGATGCTTTTCACAGTATAGGATCCCAGATAGCTACTTTGAATTAAATATGATAATGTCTCTTTGCGCATGGGTAATATACCGGCAATGCTCTCCTACATGTCTAATTTTGCCTTGTCCGTGGGGTGTGCGTTAGTGTGGGAGCTGCTTGTCCTTTGCTTTCTTTTATAGGTTGAATTTATCTGGGGGGGATGAATAAACTCTGTGATCTATTTGATTTGTTTAAAGAAGTGCCATGATCCTCCAGCAAGAGACTCGAGAGATAGGTGGAGAGCAAATACCAGCTGAATCAGCAAGCCAGAGATTTGTTGACCTCTCTGGTACGCCGTTTACACTGGAACCCGATTCCCGTGCTTACCGATTCGCGTCCATTTCATGTGGGCTTTTAAGTCAGTGTTGGGGAGGGGAGGGGGGTGGGGGGTCGGATAGCTGCAGATGGTGTAAGAGATTCGTATGTTAGTGTGGAACTACCAAGCAAGACCCCGACCAAGGCAACAGTGTCTATCCTTGAAGATACACAATGAAGATCTTTTTTTTAACTCCTATGCCAGCTGTTCTGAGCGTGTACCTTGAGAAAGCTTTGTGGATGA
Source organism: Aldrovandia affinis (assembly GCA_029706075.1). Classification (NCBI taxonomy): domain Eukaryota; kingdom Metazoa; phylum Chordata; class Actinopteri; order Notacanthiformes; family Halosauridae; genus Aldrovandia; species Aldrovandia affinis. Next base: position 219,264 of record JAINUG010000065.1, read on the forward strand.
AAGAGCAGAGCTTCTGGGTGAAGCAAAAGCAGACCCGGTGGGTCAAATAAATAACTGAAATAACCAGCAAGATTTTGAAATACACACCTGCAGAACCCTGAGAATTTTCAATGAAACATGTTACTCACTGAAACGTCATACAATCATACGAAAGCATAATTTTGTTCTAATATTAGTGAAAATAGATGTGTCTTTTAAATATTATAAGTAATCTGTATGAATTTTACTGGTATCTACAGGGTTAAAGTGTTTAAAATAATGTTTTTTAACCCGGGTCTGGACCTCAGTGTGAGAAGAAAAGTGATTTTAACAGTGATTTTGACAGAGAAAGACCAGATAGAGAACATTAGAATGTCCAAATTTACATCTCACAATTTAGCTACACAACCATAGTTTCAAGCGTTTATATTCATGGCTATCCGATCCGATTACTCTGCTACATTATTACTTTAGAATCTCCTCAAGCAAGACTGTCTGTTTTATTTTGTTGTTCAGCTAACTGGCACAAATGTGCTGTTATTAGCAAACTATGTAGGAAAGTCTCCAGTTATTTTAGAGACGAAGGTGGTGTAAATATACTCTGCTCTGCACAGAACTTCCCATTCAAGAACTTCCCATAAAGGTTCAATGATTAGATGTTTAGATCTGGGTGATTGGGGAGGACATGGAAGGTGTTTGACTTGGTCTCCATGCATCCACTCTTGAATACATTTAGCAATGTGTAAGAGGGTGTTATCATCTTTTAATACGGGAACATCTTGAGGAAGCAATGTTTGTACCATAGGGTAAACCTGGTAGGTACTTTACCTAGGGTAAAGCCTAAAATGACTTTGTACTGTATTAATTGGCCTTAGTTATACGTAATAATTAACATGCAGAGTAATAATCGGACCCAATGACTCCCATGGTGAGTATGGTTGCCCATACCATAACATTTCCACCACCATGTTTAATGGTTGGGAACAGGCAATGTGATTTGAAGGCTTCCATTGGCTTTCTCCAAACTCACTGCTCAGAAGTCCAGGTTTTGTACTCATTATACAAGGCTATGAATTGTTGCACATTGTCTTTGGTTACAAGTGGTTTCAGAATGGCAGCTCTACCATAAATATCAGCTTTGTGAAGCTCACGACATACAGTTTGAGACTGGGTTATGGAGGTGTAGATTCAGTTCTGTGGTAATTTTTTAGTGCATTGGTTTATTGTTTATAGCAAATATCCTGTTAAATGTCCATCTGTTCCTATCAGTGACGTCTGCCTTGCAACCGCTGTTCTACTTCCTGATGCGCTTTTTCCTTGTTTGGTGTATGCCATCATGATTTTCCTCACAGTTCCTCTTGACACATTACATAATTTTGCAGTTTCTGTGACTGACACACCTGCAATTCGGGGGCCAACTATTTGACCTCTCAAAATCTGTTAGATCTCTCATGTTGGTTTAGAACCTCACATATTAATATAGTAAAGAAACTCACATAAATGAAATATTTTAAAACCTCTTTTATAGCAGAAACATAATGGAAATTGGTATTGACATTAATATAAAATGTGTAGATGCGATTTAGTTATTTGAAAATATGTTCATTTAAACTTTCCATAATTTTGTCTGCCCCTGTACTATATATACTGTTATAAGCTGTGGTAAGCTGTCGAGCACCAGCTTTTCATACTGCGGGTACTGGAGTCATTAAAATGCCTCAGAACTGTGATACAATGAATCAGTGTTTTATTACTGCATCTCATTAACACGAAGACCCAATGAGGCGTATTCTGAATACTCTTGGTTCAGAACTCTTGACAACACTGTTGAAATCACAAATAATGCATGAGCTATTTTTCCAAATGATCTCTCCCCCCATCTTCAGGAAGTCAGGTCTGAAAAGCCTATGATGACCACAGAGGTGGGTGGGGGGTTGAATTACCAAAAAAAGTGGTTAGTGAGCATCCTTTTCTCTCTGAATTGCTGACACAAGCAGGTTTACTTCAGTTAAAATGTGAATGGGGGTTATAGAAAACTCAATTTTAAATGCTGTCATTATGGCTGACAAAGCCCTATCATTCATGAGAGTGTTGTATGATAGCTTATTATTCCACAGTCCGCCCGAGATATGGAGAGAAAGAGAGGGAAGAATAGCGTGTGGGTGAACGGGAGTGAGAAGGGGGAATGGTGTTAACAGGTCCATTCAGGGGAAAGGGGGAATGAATTCCAGGACGGACAATGGGCGTCCTTGTTTCTCGGAGGATCTTAATGAAGGGGTGGCACAGAGGCAGAGAGTGCCGGGCGAGGGGCAGTTGGGGCTGACAGACGAGAGAGGAGAAGAATCAGATCTTTTAGAGACGGTCCCGTTCCTATCTCTCCCTCATATCGGCAGCCCCTGGCCTCTGTCAGCGTCTCCACCCTTTCTTTAAAAATATTTTGCCACTTCCTTTCCTTGCTCATCATCCCCCCCTTACCTTTCATTTTCTCATCCAGTAGCACCGTAATCCGACCCGTATCTAATACACAAAGGTCTCCATTTTAATCCGCTTAATCCCCCTTCCTTCATTGGTGAACAACGAAAACTGTGCCCAGCCAGTGCCTATCAGTGTCTATCTGGAAATCTCCTGGCGGATGAGACTGTGGCTGATACTTCCTGATGTGAAGAGCAACAAACGCATCTCCTTGTTCATGAAAGACAGCACCGGAATATCCCTAAGCAGTGAACCTCAGGAAACTGGAGCTGCCCTGCTCCTGGAAGAATGGGCAGACAGACAGACAGACAGACAGACAGACAGACATGATAGATAGACAGACATGCAGGCAAACATGGGCAGGAGATGCCAGCAGGACAGGCCCGCTCCCAGAAGTGGCAGTCAGGAGTTGGGAAAAAGAGGGGGGAAAAAAAGAGAGAAAGGAATATCAGATGAAAACACGAGTGATGGCTGAGTGGCAGGCAGCGAGGCAGGGAGAGCCAGGAATAGCCAGAGTGTCACCAGGCAGCAGAACGCAGGGTGAGCCAAAACACCCAGAGTGGGTGCACCACCCTGACACAATCACAGGCAGACTGGCACCACGCACCATACCAGCATGGGCTGGCACACTACACTACCAGACCCAGGTCAAATACGTTACATGAAATACTTTAGATAACAGTAAGATTCCTGCATATTACCAAAACCTTTAATATATTTTCACCAATATTTTCTGATAATTGCCTGATCTGCATGGGTGTTTTCAATTCACACCTACAGTTCAGTATTTCAAGTATTTCCAATACCTTTTTGACCCCTCAGGTCTGCATACCAACAAGCCAAGCTGGCCCTCCCTCACCAATCATATCTCTGTGATCAGTGACAATGTTAGCGGCCCTGATTTCAAATCCGTTACACAGGATTACATCTTGCAATTCGAGTGCTTTGAACCCTGCAGGAGCTCACTGTAATGTTTGTTTATGTGTGAGGAACAATGGAACGATGGTGGTTGTAGTGAGAGTTTATATCTGTGATTCCTTGCTTCACTTCCTGGTTTGCTCAACCTTTATGTATATATATTATTTTATTGGGAGTAGCAAACTTCCTTTTGAGGGCAGAACACCGATTCCTGCCAGACCATTTCACCGACACGTTCGGTAATGCAGGCTCAGCATGGCTTGGTGCTTTCAGCCAGGCCACCAGTCAGACAAGGCAAGTTACTGCACTTTCTATTTACTAGTGTGTAAACCCACTGTAGACACATATGCCTGTTAAAAGCTGAGTGACAGGGTGCCAATCGCCTACAAAACTTACCAATTACTCATTATGTTTACCGTTTCATTACACCTGGGTGACATTTTCCTGAGCCAAAATCATTTGGAGACAGTGTCACAAATGGAAGCCAAGTGTTCCCAAAGAGATACAGTAAATGATTATTGGAGGCCTTTAATGTGGGTTGTTTTTACAATGTGACCACAACAGATTGACAAAACTAATGAAGACCCCAATGAAAAGTTCACTGCACAAAAGCAAGGCCGTGGTGAGACTTCAGGAAACGCTTAACGGGTGATGCTATTGGCCGCTGTGTCATGACTCCCTGATTTGAACCAATCAAAAGCTTTTTTGCTGCTGAGAGGAACACATTTTGATTTCTTCCACGTCAGTCAATAATTCACTGTACATGAACTATGAAATAACTTCACCCATGGAGACATTCAAGAAGCCTCACTTGCCCATGAGCGTGATCGGGACGCACACATGAACAGCAGACCATTAATAGCTGCATCATATTTGCTTGGAGGGTGACCTCTCACATCATTGGCTATGGCAAAGGAGATCAGACCAATCACAGTGAAGGCCACCATCATATGCTCTCAAAATAAACCAATCAAATATGCACATTTTTACCTGGTTCAATTAGTTTCACATGAATGATTTGATAGACAGACTGCCAGGTGGCACTAGCATGCACTTTTTGGAAAGACAACAAAAGAGGGACAGAAGAATAGAAGGCCTTGTATCTTCCATAATTTCTCTTTATATTATTACAAAACTTTTTACATAAAAGGGCTAAACTCCACACAGCGTGGAAAGCACAATAAAGAAACAAAACGAAACAAAAAATAAAAAAAGTATTTTTCCTCAAAAAAAGCATAAATAATATAAGACAAACTTTTTTTTTTCTTAAAACAGATACATTCATATGAAATAATATTTTACTACTACAAAAAATAAATAAGTTGTCTAAAAAGTTTTTGTTCTTTTTTTAAATGCTCTTTTCCCTCCCCGGTTTGTGGGCTGTGGCTGCAGTTGCGTTCTCCTCCCAGCTCTGGCCGCAGGCAGCTTTGTGTCCTTTGTCACTGTGCCATAAATTGTCTTTGACTCCACCAGAGCTGGTCTCCTCCTCCCCCGGCGTCTGCTGCTCGTTGCGTGTGCGTGCGTGCGTGCGTGCGTGTGTGCGCGCACGTGTGTGCGTGTGTATCTGTGTGTATTGTTGAGCGACTGAGTACGTGTTTTTGTGTGTGCGTGCATGTTTGAGAATATGTGTGTGTGTGTGAGTGTGCACACATGTGCTTGAGTGTGTGTCTGTGCATCTGTGTTTGAGTGTGTATGGGCACACATTCTTAAATACGTGTGTGTGTATTTTTCAGTGACTGAGTAAGTGAGTGTTTGTGTGTGGGTGTACGAATGTTTGAGAATGTGCATGTACATGTATGTGTGTATGTATGTGTGCGTGTGTATATTTGAGTGACCGAGTGAATACTTGTGTGCGGGTGTGTATGAACACACGTTCTTGAGTATGTGTGTGTGTGTGTGCGTGTGCATGCTTGTTGTGTGTGTGTGTGTGTGTGTGTGTGTGTGCATGTGTGCGTGCATGTGCATGTGTGTCTGTGTGTGCGTGTGCATGCGTGTGTGTGTGTGTGTGCGTGCGCATGTGTGTGCATGTGTGAGTGTGACAGGGGTGGGGGGTTCAGGTCTCCTGCAGTGGCGGCTGTATAAGGTCCCCTGTGGGGCTGCTTGTGGAGACCCAGCCTGCCTTGTCGTGACAGTCCAGTTCAGACAGAGTCAGGCTCCCCCAGCGGGTCACTGGCCCTTCAGATCCCTCCTCCTGTGGCTCCTCCTCTGCAGGACACGGGGGAAGAGGAGAGGAGAGGCGGGACGGCCTCGTTACTCAACGTTCTGCTCCACAGCCTTTTACCCTGTCTCCCGAAGGAGATTCTCACACAGCGCCAGCAAATAAATTATGAGTAGCAATACACCTCTATGATGACCCCTTAAGCGTATTTCTCCTTCACTAAATGTAAATATATTTCTTAAAGATTTGATTTGCTTTATCGTCTTTGTCTTCTCCACCTCTTACATAAAGAAAATATGTACATTGCCACTAACAAACAATTATGAACAAAGAAAGCAAGTTAGCCACTCACATAACAATACCTACTGTAGCTAAAAGAGAGTATATATCTAGGGCCTCCTGGTTGGGTTTTGGTACAGATACATGACATATGGTCAGAGGAAAGTGCATAGAAAGTTCAAAGAGAAAAAATGCCATTCAGACTATCATATTTCTTAAATATTTCTTAGAAATGGCTTCCACTTTATGATTACAAACAAAACAAAAGGAAGGAAACATACATAGTAACAATGGTGCAATTTCCCCACCAAAAAAATGAACAGGCTAATTATTTATCTAGGACAGAGGCATCAGGACACATTTGCATTTTACCACACTATGGGAAGCAACCCTAAGAATTACAATAATGATTCAATATAATTAATATTGAATCATTGTACTGCAAAAACATTGTACTCCAGTGCCTGGAAACAAATAAAAATAGCCTATTAACACACCTCTGTCCTCTGATGGGCAGTGCTGGCATTCCCCTGCTTGACAGCAGGAATGCTGGGAAAGGGGCGGGGCTTTGTCCTCTTCTGACCCCTCCCCAGGTTTGCTGGGCTCCTCCCCTGTGCACTGCTGGGCATTGGGCGTGTGGCAGCGTGGGGTCACATGACCCAGGGGCACCATCTCCAGCCCGTCCTGTTGGCAGGGCGCCACCCGATGCATCATAGGAAGGCTCCCATTTGAGAAAGTGGCGTTGGCTTTTGTGAAACACCTGGACAGAAAGAAACGCTTTAAAATCACACAGGGAACACGCCTCCGACATATGCTGACCCGATGACCCAAAATATACTACTATCCCCTACCTCACTGCATTGACTTCAGACTTAAGTTTACTTACTTAAGTGTATTTACAAGTTGCTGTTCAAAAGAGTGCATTTGTTCATAATAATAAATGCTATATTAAAGATGACACTTCAAATGTAAGCAAAGGCAAGTAAATGTAGCAATTGAAGATATATAATTATATAAGATTACATTAAATAATGTAAAGGCCAATATGCACACAGCATTTTCAAATTGAGCAATACATTTGAAATAAAGTAATAATCCAAACAGCACACATGACTGCCTAGAGAGAGAAGAGTTTAGATCGTAAACCCAGATGTCTTTATTTTCCACACGATATGACAAAACAATTCTCCACAGAATGTGGTTTAGTGGCTGTATTCACATTGATTGACACTTCTGTGCCGTACCATCACCACGTCTGAGATGTAATCCCATCAAAGCTGAGAGAGAGAGAGAAAACAAACATTCCACACTAATCTGGGCGAGAGCAACTGACCCCGCTGTGGTTCAGCTGGGTGTGTGTTCTCCACTGCGCTCAACTGCATTCTGCAGCTGACAACACAACCAGCTGTTTCACACACACAGACACACACACACACACATACCTATACACACACACAGACACACACAGTCCTCAAGATTTTCCATTCATAAAAAGAGAACAGCCAAGCCCGGGAGCCAGTTAGAGCCCCGCCCCCATTGGTCTAATCAAACATTTAGACCCCCTCTGTGAGGTAAATAAACACAAGGCTCATTAGGGCTGCTGTCTGGGTGCACACTGAGTAAACTGTTAGGACCCAAGCCACTAGAGTACATAAACAAGCCTGGCGGCCGAAAGGGAGAGAGGAGGAAAGAGAAAGTGGAGAAGGGATTGGTAAGGGGGCCGATGTAGACCCCAGGCCGAGATAGATGTGAGGACAGAGGGACGTACGGCTGTGTAACATGTTTGTTCAGCTGATAAATAATGAGGTAGCATAGCATCCAGCAAGGCAGACCACTGCAAGTGTGCAACCAGGGTTCAATACAGGGTTCAGTCACACTTTAGTGGCCTTGTACCTGTGTAAGTTTGGCGAATTTTAAGAAAATCAATATTTTTGTTTATTTTAAATTGGTGGGTTTTTTTGCATGAAAAATCACATTTTAATACTTAAATCCCTCAGAACAATAATGTAAAAGTGAAATTGCAATCCAACCATTTATCAGAAAAACCCACCTTGAAAAATATGGTTTATCAAAATTCACTCCACTGAGTGAGTTTTGGAAAAACACTTCAATTACACATGCTTTGTACTTGTGTAATTACACAATATGTATATCATAAAGGCAAATATGTAATTGCATTAAATGTAGGTTTTATTTTCAGTAAGTGCTGTACTGGGTCATGAGGTGTGCTTACGTTATGCTTCATACAGTAGTATCAAAATGTGTCATTTTGTCATGTGTCGTTCTCCCTGAATCTGATGATTCCTGCTTCTGAACATCATATGAATCTGAATAAATCCCCTTTGAAATGTCCCGTTTTATACAATCAGAACCACACTGTGTACAGTTAAATGACAGCCTCTCTAATCACTAAACCACCGCCATAATTACCATTTCACATTTTCATCAGTCGTAGCCTAGAATAGTTTTAAAAGTTCCCCGGAACAATAGGATAAAGAAAGTCTACAAAGCACACAGTCAGTAGACTCCCTTCACCATGTGCATGCACATCTGCTTGGCATACCCAATCAGAAACCTTTCTTCGGCGTCATTCGTTTTTTTCGGGGGGAAGAATCAGAGGAAGCCTTTAATAATGGCGTTGTGCTCCTATGCAAAAGGCAGCGTCGTATCCAATCTTGCCTGAGAAACCTTCCGATCGACTGATGACTCTTGCTAATTGACTGATCCTCCTCACACATCCCTGCTGACAGGTTCTGTTGAGTGCAGCGGCTCTCCTCCTCTTACCTGTTATTGTTGCAGAAGTTCTGGCAGCTCATACAGTCGGAGGGATCTGATTGGGGCAATGCAGTGTACATCCCTCCCCCCTGCCAATGAGACGAAGGGAAACGCAGTTAGCAATGCCCCCTGTTTACGTATGCCTTCGAACACGTGCATTCAATGTCCACTGGTGCTGGGCCAGGAGGGACTGGTGCAGGCTGCAGCCTGGGAGGGGGCTGAAGCAGTGGAGCTCATGGCCCACTTAATGAGCGAACACAGAGGCCCACCCCTTATTGCAATGTAGCCTCACATATGTTCAAATATGGAATTCAAATGTTTTAACATGTGCTAACAGAGCTGAACGTACTCCGTACTTAGTGCAGTGAATGTAACAGGTGCAGTGTTTAACTTGACCGGTGCGAATGTTAGTGAAAAGTACAAGTAACCGCCAAAATAAAGGAAACAACCCAACAACGTCAATGTGTCTCAATGCGTTGGGCCTTCACGGGGCACCAGAACAGCTTCAATGAGCCTTGCCATAGATTATATGCTGCTCGTGTCTGGAACTCTATTGGAGGGATGGAACATCATTCTTCCACAAGAAATTCCATCATTTGGTGTTTTGTTGATGGTGGTGGAAAACGCCATCTCAGGCGCCGCTCCAGAATCTCCCATAAGTGTTGAATTTGGTTGAGATCTGGTAACTGAGACGGCCATGGCATATGGTTTACATTGTTTTTACGCTCGTCAAACCATTCAGTGAACACTCATTCCATGTGGATGGAGGCATTGTATTGCATCCTGGAAGAGACCACTCCCATCAGGACAGAAATGCTTCACCACAGAATGAAGGTGATCATTCAGAATGGTTTTGTGTTTATTGGCATTTACCTTGCCCTCAAAGGGTTGAGTGGACCTAAACCATGGCAGGAAAATGCACCAGAACCCTTCAATTACTCTAATGTTTCATTTATTTTGGCAGTTACCTGTGTATTATGCACAGTAAGTTATTTGATTTCCCCACGTGTCATCTCCCGACCCACCACAGCCCCTCCCACAACCCAGCGGTGAGTCTCGACCCACAGTTTGGGAGCCCCTGTGTTAGAGTTCCTGGCGAACGCCGTCGAGCAGGAGGTGACTCACATTGTGAGGGTGGTGGGGGTGAGGGTGGGGGTGCGGATGCGGGTGCTCGTACTCCAGGGCACCGTGGGGCAGGGAGCCATCGTGGCTGTGGGGGTGGGCGGGAGGGTAGAGACCCCCTGTCCCGTTGAGCAGCGCCAGGCCGTTGGGCAGCTTGTGGTGCAGGTGGGGGCAGCCAGGGGGCGACATGGTGCCGCTGTGCCCGTACCCCGCGTGGACCCCACCGTTGATTCGGCTAGTGCCGGGCAAGGTGGTGTACTCCAGGACATGGCCGTTCATCTCGGCCGGCTGGTACAGGTAGCCGGGCGGGTCGTATTCTGGGGGTGAGAGAGAGAGGGTCAGACCAGGGGGGTGCTACACATTGGTGGGGGGTTGAGGTGAGTTTCCTCCTGTTCACTATAAAGTGCTTTGAGATAATGAAGAGCGATATATAAATACAATCCATTATTATTATTATTATTATAGTCGAACGTTTGTTGTGCAACAGCAGGTCAGCGTTGGGGTAAATTCCATTTCAGTTCAACCAGTTCAGGAAATAAACTAAAATTAAATTCATCAGTTGAAAAAATCCCATAATGTTCTATGGGGATTTTTTAAATGAATTAATTGAATTTCAGTTCATTTCCTGAACTGACTGAACTAAAATGGAATGTCGCCCCAACCCTGCACCTCTCACTAGCAGAACTTTCTTTGGTTGACAGAATTAATAACCTGCCATGATCTTAGAAGGCTATGCTACGGAGCGCACCCCAGCTCTGAGACACTGAGTAATAGCGGAGTTAACGTTTGGTTTGGCGTTAATTGGCAGCGTGTACTGAGATCTGGGGTATGGGGAGAAGGTATAGGGTACACCCATCAATCCTGATGATTTAATCAAATGCAGTTGCATGCTACACAAAAACACATACAATGGGCAGTAAGATCCATGTATGAATTGTATATATTTTATTGTGTTCTTGTTGTTTTTTGTGTAAAACGTTTAATGAATGAATAAAACAATTCTCACAAAGGTTTACGGCTTTACAGCCGAAGAAAATTTCTTTTTTTCTTAAAAGATGGTGAAAAGCCAACACCTTCATCAGAGCAATGCTGAGAAAGACAGCTGGATACCGTGGAATGTTGAAATTAAGGATCTCGCTCACTCAGTGGGCCATACATTACAGCACTGTAACATAACTGATGTAATGTAAGGGCATAACTGAATCAGACATGGGTTTTTAACTCTTTAGACACCAGGAAAATCCCTGCAGATTACTAGTACTTTTTAAAGAATAATATTCTTCTTTCATATGAGTGTACATTTTGGCATATATTTTCAGTTTGTGAACATATTTTCATCGAAAGTTCTCAAGGATTTGCAGGGGAATTATTTTCACATTTTTACCAGCAGCTAAAGAGTTATCATTAAAGCATAGCTTTTGGGTTTCATGTATATATAAGGATTGGTTAACTCCAGTGAGGGATTGTATGGATAATGCTGTCAATAGTGAAAAATCGTTTCATCCCTACAGAACACAGAGCAGTTTGTGACTAGCAAGGCTCCCCGATCGGAGAGGGGTGGGGTTTGGGCAGGGAATGGGCTAGGCATGGGTGTGGCGAGGGCAGGGTAGGGGCGGGGCCCCACGGCTCACCCCGGGACTCACTGTGCAGGCTGTTCTGCTGCCGGTTCCTCCACAGGCACATGACGATGAACACCAGCAGGATGAGCACCATCACCCCCAGCACACTGCCCACGATCAGGTACAGCAGGCCCCCGGGCGAGGAGGGGGGGTCCGGGGGGTAAGGCCCGGGCGGGGTGATTGGGTTCTCGGGTGCCGCTCCTGGGGGGAGGCGAGCTGCGGAGAGAGATGGTGGGGGGGTGAGTGGAGGGGGGGAGTGAGGAGGGCGTACAACAAAAAATCCTGCAGAGACCATATCCCACACAGATGACACCTGCCCTACATGGCTTCTCAATACAATACAATTTTCATCGATATGAAAACATGAAAATTTGCCACCGTTACTTTTATACTGACAGACTGTCAGGCTCTCTGCTTCCCTGGTCTGTTTGACTTTTTTCCGGTAGGTGCAGAATCTCCCTCTCACCTTTGGTCTCACAGATCATGACATTGCTGTATTCGCTCTCCCCTCCGTCGTTGAAGCACTGCATCTTGATGTCATAGGAAGTCTCCGGCTGGAGCTGGCCAATCAGATGCCACTGCTTGATGCCTGTGGGGAGGGGGAAGGGAAAGTAACTTGTGACACTCTCAGCAGCTCCTCCATCCCCTTGCTCTCACTCACTTATTCTATCCCCCCTCTCTCACCATCCCTCTCTTTCTCTATCCTTCTCTCTCTTTTTCCCTTTCTCTCTCTCAAATTCAAATTAGCTTTATTGCCATGACAAGGACAAAGCATTGTATTGCCTCTCTCTCTCTCTCTCTCTCTCTCTCTCTCTCTCTCTCTCTCTGTCTCTCTCTCTCTCTCTCTCTCTCTTTCTCAGGAGGCCTCATGTCAGTTGCACGGCCCCAGACAGCCTCCTTATATGGCTGCTGAGCGTTTGTTCTGGCCCGGTTCCAGCATTCCCATTGAGCGCGCTCACACACGGCCTGATGCGCAGCCCTTGCACAGAGACACACTGGCACAAACGCGCCGCAGTGTCAACGAGCACACACAAAGCAGTGCACTGCCCCGCTTACAGCACTATGCAGTTAGACATAGACACATTGGAGGGAGTCTTTAAATTTGTTAAATTTGACATCGGTTATATTTTTGCAGAAAAATGATCAAAAGTGACGGTTGGGCATAGGCATAGTGGAAAGCCACAAAGAGAGGACGACACATCCACTCTTTTACCCATCCGATGGATGTTTGTATCAGATCCCTCTCAGAGACAGTGAATCCCGGAGACCTGTCTCTTATCCCTGGTAATACCAGCAGCTATGCTGTTCAACCAGAGGGCTCAGTCAGTAACAACCCCCAAAACATGCACAACATGCATGCATGCACATGCAGACAAACAGACACAAACACATACATACACACAGACACACATAGATACACACATACACACACACATACACACACACACATACATACATACACACACACACACACACACACACACATACATACAGACACACATAGATACATACACACACACACACACATACACACACACACACACACATATATATGAAGAGCTCTATAATGGTTGCAAATAACTCTTCTCAGGGAGATCCCCAGAGCACAGCGAGCAGGGAGAGGGGGGGTTGGGGTCTGGGTGGGGTTTATCTGTGCTCCTGTGACGGGCTAGGAGACAGACCCTCAGCCGGGCTCAGTTTTTAACATTCCTGATGGCAATCTGAGCCCCTTCAACTGCCTGGTTTCGGGTTTCAGTTCTGGGCCATTAGTGAGGTAACCGTTTATTAAAGACACATTTTACTCTGCCCCATTACCCAGACTCTGCGCTCGCTGCCCATCAATCGACAGGATGACCGCTCATCAGCCCACTCCGCACCCACTGCATATCTGTTCGTGGTGAATTTAACCCACGGGATTTGCCCCTTTTACCCCACCCCCATCCCATGCCCCAAAATACTGCAACTCCCCCCAACAAGTGTGTCCGAGTCAACCCTGGCACTCCATTTGAACATAGACACTCTGTCCAAGAGCATGCTGGGAGAGGAGAATTTTCACTCATTTTGGGTTCCACAAAAAAATTAAAAAAGCTGTCCCCACATACCTTATAAAGTCAAGGGGGTGTCCAAGTGACCCGAACCCCCCCCCCCTCCCCTTTATGTATTGCAAAGCTCACCTTCCACAATATCCCTCTTGTAGTCACTGTCATTGTCACTGTCTGTGGGCCTGTAGTAGATGTAGAATCCCTGAATGGGGGTGTTGTTGTTACTGGAGGGGGTGTACTGGGAAAAGAGAGAGAGAGAGACAGAGAGAGAGAGAGTTGAAACTATAGCCTCATCAGGTTACGGGATGATAAATATATCATAACACATTACACCACGTGAAAACGAAGGCCAGACGTGAGGTTTGTTAGTGAGGTTACAAACGCTAAATGTAGAGATAGATTTTAAAAGAGCTAAACGTGTGAAACGCAATGGTTGAGGTTAATGTGTCCCTGTCCTTCCCTGTTCTTCTGCGAGCTAAAAATAGCCCCCCCGCCGTGCCCTGCACATACCGTCCCACACAGGGCCTGCAAATCTCCTGGGACCCTGCTCTGATCACTGCAGGCCGGGTAAACGAATGCCTGGTTGAGCATAGTTTGCCTGGGGCACACGGGCATGTACTTAATAGGTCAATTAATTGATAGCCTCATCAAGACTGAAATCAGACCAACATGGAAAGAGAGACGTATCAGCAGTGATATAGCTAACCCCCTGTATTAACCACACACAATACGTAGCCTACTATTTGAAATACTTTAACTTTTTAGATCCCTGTAGAGTTTGAAAACATTCCCTGCACATCCCTGAGAACTTTCAGCGAAACATGTTACTACCTCCAATGTACTATCATATGAAGGAAGAATTTTGCCCTGAATTTTTGTGAAAAACGAAGTGAACAGGATGAACTTCACAACCCCCACCCCCCCTAGTGGTGGATATTGGTGGTGCACTCACAGTCCAGCGTAGTATGATCTGCGTGTCGCTGAGGGCGTCCGTAGACGAGATGTGTGGGCCGGCCACCGGGCGGCTGGAGAAGGGCGGGCTGACCGCGGATACCGTGTACGGCCTGGAGGAGCCGCTGTGAGGGCTCTCGCCATACATGTTCATGGCGATGACGCGGAAGCGGTACGTGGAACCTGCGGGGCGAGAGCATTTTGGGAGAGGGTGAGCACATGTGGGCGTGTGCACACGTGCCCTATGCGCCACCACCCGGAGGAGGGCTGGGTCGGGGGGCGGGGCCAGGAGGCCATCTCACCTGGCTCCAGGCTGCGCACCTCCACAGACAGCTTGAGGGGGGAGATGTTGTCGGCGGCAGTGGCCCACTCGGCACTGCGGCCCTGCCGCCGGTACTCAACGCGGAAGGCAGTGATGGGAGAGCCCCCATTGGCCCGGGGAATCCATGTGACGTACACCGAGCTCTCGGTCGCCATGGAAATGGTGGGGCGGTCTGGGGCCTCAGGCACTGGGGACAAAACCAATCATAGATTGAGCCTCGGACCTACTGTGACACATCAAATCAGAACCTATCAGAGACTGAGCTTTTGATCCACTGTGACACGTCAAATACGAACCAATCGGAGACTGCGCTTCTGACCCATTGTGACATTTCAAATCATAACCAATTGGAGACAGAGTTTTGGATCCGTTGTGACACATCAAGTAAGAACCAACCAGAGACTGGGGTTTGGACCCACTGTGATACAAATCTGTGGGATTCCACCTGTCCCAGAATTAATAACCCACTGCAGTGTTAATTTTGTCAACAGAAATGATGAAAAATATTTGTCAACAACCTTTTTGCCATGACGAAAACGTGACTAAAATTAGACAAAAATGCACATTAAATGCGAAAACTATGACTAAAAGTCTTCCAGTCCTCAGCCACCTCACCCCCACACGTGTAGCTAAACATTCCCTAATACATTGACCATAGCTGTGCCCATTGCACCTGGGCTTGGGAGGAAAAGAAGAACCAACATATGGAGCCACTTCACCTATGACACTGTATAAAATAAAACTCAGTGCATCATAAGAACAGCAGAGAAACCTTGTAGCCACAAACTGATGTGGAAGAATAAGACTAACTTGAGGAGACACCAGAAGGCACATCACCCTGCGCTTCACGCTACGGTGAATTGACCTAGCTAGCTAGATATTTAGCCAAGTTTGCTAGCTAGCCCAGCTACAAAGCAGCTTGACATTGCAGATAAAATACCAGATGTGTGGCTGGGTGTTATTAATAATTAAATAAAGACTAAAATGTCCATAGTTTTCGTCAACTAAAACTAGACTAAAACTAAGAGGTATGAAATGATCAAAATGTGAATAAAACTAATATGCATTTTGGTCAAAAGACGAAGACTAAAGCAATCTAAATTGGCTGCCAAAATTAACATTGACCCACTGCCTTGGATATAAAATCTTGGATATACGAAACGGATGTAACAAATAAGGCACAATTTCACCCTGAGTATGATTTGTGCACATGAGATGCATAATCGACAAGTAGATTCAACCTATAAAGTATTTCAAATACATGTTTGACCTTTTACCCAGGTCTGATGCATACTGCTTATCGCTGCATTCCCTCCTGGTTGGTCAAAGGGGCTGTGGCTGCTCTTTGAGTTGTCAAGGATTTAAGAAAGTATGGCGTTAAGGACGTCTGGTGATGGAGCGCTCAGATTTGCTGGGTCTCCCTCAAGGCACCTGATTCAAATATCATTGCCTCTCAATGGCTCAACATTTCATTACAGGGAACATCTGTTACTTATACGTAAATCGGCTTCATTATTTGCCAATGCTGTAGCAAAAATGAATTACTCAGACGTTCCATAAATAAAGGAATACCTGTATGTAGTTTGACGGCTTATAGTCCCAGACCAGACGGGAGATGTGTTTTTATTCCCACATGCACCCTGTATAACAGTATCCGCTTTAACACCCGCTCTCACATATCTCACGAAACAATAAGGGCTGCTTTTACTCAACAAAAGCAGCCCTTATTAAGCGGCTGTCTGTTCAAAAATGAACCTAAAGCACATTTTTTTCACCTTAAGTAATGTTCAAACCCTTTTGTGCAGGGAAGTAAAACACCCATATTAATTCCAGGTAGGGAATATCTCACTCTCACAGACACAGGGCCAGAAAAAACAAACACCACATACAGTACATAACTGCGCAAGTATGCGGGAGTAGAGTGTACTTACTGTTCAGGCTCTGAGCCACAGAGAGACAAGCAGGGAGAGAGTGTGAGAGGAGAGGAGAGGGTTAGTGAAACGACTATCAGCAGAATAGCCAACACAGACAAGATGCCCCCCAAGACAAAAATCATGCGAGCGCACCCAGATAAACTAAGACCCATGTTACAACAAATAGGCCAGCGCGCACCTACACCGCATATGCACGCATATGTACTTTGTGTATGTGCACTTGCCTTGTTACATCAGCTTGCTCATTGGTCATTCTAGTGTGCAAAACCTGAAGCGAATTTCAACTGGCAGAACATTCCAGCAACGGCGAGAGACAAAACAGACACTGTCTAAACATTTCACACTGTACCACCCGTTCAAGAGGAGTTGGCAGGATCTAGGGCCAAATTCCATGGAGAAACAAACTCCCTGGCGCTTTAGTATTTCAACAAAGTGGTGGGGACTGCTCATCTTGGCCTTATTCTGTCAATGTGGTGATATACTGTCACACAGCAACACCTGGGGCAGCGGTGTGGAATGACTCTGCCGGAGCTGGCTTTCAACCAGAAGGTTGTAGGATCGAGCCCCAATTAGGCATTTCTGCTAGAACCCATAGCAACATACAGTTAGCTGCCATAATGCAACACTTTGGTAACCCGGGGGACACTCAAACGGCCCAGGCCCGGATTGGTCCTAGCTGGGCAGGGGAAGAAGGGAAGGGCTGCCAGTGCCAGCCGTGGCACCCCCGATGGAAACTTGTGGTACTGCGCCCATTTTAATGATCCCTCATTTACTCCAGTGTTGCCTTTATTATGGCAGTTACCTGTACATGCTTCAGGAAATATCAAGTGGTAAAAATTCTAAACAATGTGAGCTGTTCAAATATGCCTGGATAAAGGTGCCCCCTAAGCACATAAATAACAGTGTCACGTTGTACTCCTGAACTAGTAGTATCCCACACACATGTTCCATTATGTTTGCAGAGGTGATGTTGCAAGGCAGAGCTCTGAAGAAGCAACTCACGTTGATAATCAAGATTAAACTGAGATCAAACAGTTGGCGAAATATGGAAATCCCTAGTTTCTACTGGTTGATACCTCTTTCTGGGTGCTTAAATGTTCGTGAAAATGGAAAAGGTTGTTGACAGGTTTTCTTATCAAGATGAGCAGAAATGAGAGGAGGGGATCTCGGGGGCAATGTGCAAACATTCAGAGAGCCCGGTTCTTACCCCTGTCGTGCACAACCACCCCGAAGTGAGTGTTGGGATTCTCGTGTTCTGGCACCTTCTCGGGCAGGGACAGAATTGGAGGCTTGGAGGGGTTCTTACTGGAGGTCGTGGTCCTCTCTGGAGAGGAACAGATAGAGTGAGGGAGAGGGAGGGAGGGAGAGAGAATGAGGGAGATTGAGAGAGAGTGAGGGAGGGAGAAGGGGAGAGAGAGAGAGAGAGAGAGAGAGAGAGGGAGGGAGAAAGAATGAGGGAGAGTGAAGGAGGTAGAAAGAGAGAGCATGCATAAGATTAGTTTGGAGTGTTACTCCTGTTGATGAAAAAAGAATACTAACTCAGCCACGATCTGTAAACACACATTTGATTTAGACCCTACAGGAATTTTTTCAACCTTCCAAAGTGTGCGCCCACGTTGAAAAATGACTGCAGCGGAGACCAAGATCTCAAAAACAAGCCTATGTAGGGCCATTTCTCGCCTCATGGTATGAGAGCGCTGCAGTGTTCACATGGCATCGTTGTGGAGTCCAAAGGGCCTGCGCTTGTACTCACCCTTGCCGGTGCGGAAGGTGAGCATGGCAGGCTGGCCATCCCCCGCCGCGCTGCGTGCCACCATCAGCACCTCGTACAGGCTGGTGGGCTCCAGCTCCGAGAGGCGCAGCGTCTTCTCGCTGCCCGGCACGCGTACCGTGTGCCAGCTGCCCACGATGTTGCCCGCGTCGTCCAGCTGCAGAGAGGGCGGGCACACGTGCGGACGGCGCAAAGACAGCAGGGGGGGAAATGCCCACGCAACCGATCGCCAGCAGAAGGTCGGCAAGGGAGGACAGAAAGAACAACCGACGGGAATGTTAGAATCTTTTCTTCTGAGCTGGACGGCCGCACTCCTATACTGACATACTTTCCCCTCCAGTTTGGATGGAGAAGGCACGAGGCTGCAATATCTGAAACAATAGCTGAAAACGTGGTCACATTTTCCAGTCTTTTGCACAATAGGACTTGCTGTTAGGGTGGCCATAAACAAGAATAACTTTGTCAAGCTTAACGCATTTCTGGAGTAAACAGGCTTTCGATAGCCAACTACTCCCCACCAGTCGTCCCCCCCCCCCCCACCCCACTCCACTCTGCCTGTTAATAACCAGACTGGACAAACATTTCTCTCCACTACTCTCTGAAGTCATGCTGACAGACTTCCCCCTTAAATTATTACTCATTTGAAGAGATCCTTCTTATCCAGGGCTTCTCACAATTGTTTTCGCATTCTGCACATTCTGAAGCTCAGTGGGAAATACAGTTGGAATTCTGCTGGTGAAGCACCGCAGATCAGATATGTCCAACCAGGGATTTGAACCCATGGCCCTCTGTTTCATATGGCAGTGTAACTAATACACCACACGCTGCCCTAAGGATCCATTTTGTGCCTTTTACAAGCAGCACTTCATTCACTTGAGCACTTGTTAAGTTATTATTAAACAGTCTATTTTTTCTGTTTGTTTTCCACTTAAAAGGTGATTGACTATATTTTCACTTTTACAGCTGGATGTTTAACTGAAGCTATTCAGGTTAAGAATAGTACCGTCCTCAATACTGCCAAAACAGGGCCCCAACAGGGAAAACATGCAATCTTTTGCTTACAATGTATATATGTGTATATCTGACTTGCAATTTGGCTTCCATTCATTACTATTTAATTAATTACAATTCAAATATACACACTATGCACAAACGAAATATTGTTTTACTAGTCTAATGCAGTAGAGCATGAACAGCATTTTAATAGCATTAATGCTTTAAAATAGAGACTTGGTATTAAAAAAATGGTAAAGAAGGACTACCTGGCTATTATATTTTGATGCTTGTGCAAAATGAATTGATCAGAAAATATCACTACCTAGTCTGCGTGTGTATTATTTCTTAGCAAATTACTACATAATGAACATTATTTCACCAAAGATGAATGGAAGTTGATTCAGATTGATCTATAACATCAAAGGTACAAAATCCTTTTAATTCATCTAGCAAGCCAGGATAGATCGGAGCAAAAAACAGCTTTCACCAGAACAGTCAACATTCAGTTTGACTACCAACAGGAAGTTCAGTTCAGTTTAGTAAGTGAATGGTAGGCTTTTAAAACATTTTTATTATTTTTATTATGATTTTATCCTAGGATTTTTCTCACTGGCTTCATTTTACACCTCCCCTTTCAAAGCCAAATTCCACCCGGCATCATTGGCCCAGATCCAGCACATGCATTTAGGCATTTAGGAGAAGCTCTCATCCAGAGCAACTTATACAGCTTACATTCTTTTTTACATACAAAACATACATACATTTACATACATGCTCAAGGGTACAATGGCAGTGTCCCACCTGGGAATCAAACCAGCAAATCTCTTGAGTTACAAGCCCAGTTCCCAAACTGTTATACTATACAACTACCCAAGGCACACAGGCCCAAATTCAGCCACACAATCAGTCTAGTTTAACGGTCACAATGCGTGTCCCTCACCTTGCGGTATTTTACAAAGTAGGCGTTGATAGGACTCCCCCAGTCCCTCCCAGGCCTCCACTCCAGGTCATACACGTCAGGCTTGTGTGTCTGTGGGGGGCTGGTGATGATTGGTGCCTCCGGGGTGGGCTGGTCGCTGGTCCCCTCAGTGGGCAGAGCCTGGTCATCTCCTGGCCCCTCCTTCTGCTGCTTCCCCTCGTCGCTCTGGATTGGGTGGATTGACAGGGCAGGGTCTGTAGCAGCGCCGACAGTGGTGCTCTCCAGGGCCTCTGTGAATGAAAAAAAGCAGAATTCTTATTGGCTTTCAGCCATATTTTGGGCTACATGTTTTTCCTTACCCCGATTATTTGATCCATGGCTCGGTAGTGTTCACTGCAATTATATTACAACCACTGTACATTTCAAAACATGATTTTTCATTCGAAAAATTTTTCTTAAAAATAAAGAAAAAAGTTATAAAGATGATTACAAAGGCACAGACAACACTAAAATTCAATTTTCTCTGACAGACCTTCGGCAATGCTGTTGAAAAGCAAATTGTCTCACTTTAAGCATACCCTTGTTTTTTTTAACCACAGTGACCCAGAAAAAAAGGATGATAAATGTCACTGTAAGGAGATCTGTGCACATTACTCCGGAAAGTCTGCAGAAAATCTTTACATTATGACAGATTGCTAGCTCAATCCCATCAAGGTTATTCATGTGGCTAACAAGAGCTGGACTGTGAGTTCATGAAACAGGAGCCAGTGGGCCCACTTCGACTGTGATAGCTTTCCGCGTCGGGAGCACAAGACTTTCAATGAACTTAACATTTTTTCTTTTTTTTGGTAAAAATCACAAAAACCTGGGTCTATACAGCAGTACATATATAATAATGCTTTGTTTGCTTTTCTCATTATAAATACTCTGGAGCTAGAATGGTACACCTGGGAAATTTTGCAAGATGGGAACTATATTATGTCTGACACTGGTTTGGCAGTTGAGAAATGGAATTTTTTCTGAGGCACTTAGGAGATAGTATGCGTGCGGGCCTCGCATGGGGGGCGGGGGGCACTTCTGACCCTTTGCTGCAGTCTTACCAGCTACAAGTGCAAAAATTGGATTTTATAACACAAATAGATGGAGGAGGAGATTAAAGTGGCTAGGCCTGCCGTCGGTGCGCGGCTGAAGGGCCCGGGTCCCCGGTTCGGACTGTTTTGGTGTACGCCGCTGGTTTATTTTACAAAACAAACAGCCCTGGAGCTGGTAATACTAAACTAGGCCTCAGGCTTGTGGCCAGCTGCCGCACATTCCACACACCGGCCATTAAAATACCAGAGAGACCCAGACCCCTGTACAACCTCCACCCCCACGCACTCCAGACCCTCCATCTCCAACTCCCTACACATGCGCTTCCTCCTCCTTCACCTCCTCCTCCTCCTTTCCTTCAGATTCTGCTAAAGTTGTGGCTGTGGAATTTTCTCTCGCAGGGAGACGGGTACAATGAGCACAAATAAACTAAACATCTAAATAGATCAATACTCCAATTTAAAGGTGCTCTATGCAACGTTTCGCCCCAGTGGCATCGAAAGTAGCTTCTTCCTGCCCTTATCCCCCACCCCCACTTAGCCTGACTGATAGCAAGCACCTTGGCTTGTTGATAGCAAGTTCACGCCCCCACACTTGTTGCACATCCTAGCTGCCTCTTATGAAAGGAATCTTGTTCTTTTGAGCTTGCTGCACTCCTCTGACACAGAATAACTTGGTTCCCAAACTTGTTGTTTATAGTGTTTATAGTGTTTATAGTTCCTATTCAGAAACAGTTATTGTAATGTAAATGCTTCAGCTACGTTAGCTCAAAATACTGTTGGTTATTCTAACTAGCAAGGTACACTGAGTGAGTAGCTTGCACATAGCTACAGTGAGCCAGCTAATGTGGTTGTGCTATAGGGTTTTTGCATAGCTAGATAGCTATCTGTATTGTAGATCTGTGGATGTATGTGACCGTGGCCATTTTGTATCATTGTATTTTGTATCACTGTATTTCCTTTTCTTGCTATCAGGCATTGTTGCACTGAGCTTCAGCTTTATTTGCCAGTGGCCACACCCTTGTAAAACCACAGGTCACACACCCACAGCAAATGGCTTTAAAAATGCTAAAATATCTCAAAATTTTGTAGAAGCAATTTCAGGCAGAAAGGCAGGGTCTTGGCAGGTGCACACGCTGTCACAGACTACCAATGTATCATAACTAATGATTTATCATAGTTATTTAATGATATTTCCATGGGGAAAAAGCTGCCTTTAGCACCTTTAAATACTCAAAATATGAAATATATTAAAATATATATTAGAACGAAGGACGCTGCACATTAAAGTTTGGATTTGACATACCAACAGTGATGGATTTGACATACCAACAGTGAGAAAGGCTTCAGCCTGCACGGAGCCCAGCTCATTGGAGGCTTCGCAAATGTATTTCCCAGCATGGGCCAGAGTGACAGCCTGGATGTAGAGTGAGCTGCTCCCAGGCCGAGACATGGTGAGGTGGGGAGGGCTATCACTGGGGGCCCTGGCTGAGGCCTGTGGAGGCTGGAGCAGGCGGGCGGGATGCGTTGCGATGGGGCCAGCAGCGTCATACCAGCGGATGACTGGCAGAGGCTGGCCACTTGCGTTGCAGGACAGAAACACATCATCCCCCTCCTGAAAACTACCACTTAGAGGCGGGGACAGAATGATGGGTTTGGAACTCAGGCCTGGGAGACACAACATAGATGGACAGACAGACACAAATTAGTCAAATCAGTCAAAACTCCACATTTTGGACAATACCTATAGATGATCTAGGATTTCTCCCTGCACTTCCCTGACAATGGTAATAATAATAATAATAATAATAATAATAATATAATAATAATAATAATATATAAAGTATTTTAAAATGAATTTCACAGGAAGTGTGTATTTGGATCAACCAAGAGCACATCAAGTCAATTTGGCTTTTAAAATGTTTGGTCCCAATACATTCTTGGTACCTTTAAGTCAACTGAACACTTTCTGTGTAGATTTTTCTCATAGACCACAAACTTACATTTACATTTTTAGGCATTTAGCAGACGCTCTTATCCAGAGCGACTCACACAGTTTATATTTATTAACATACAATCCATCTATACAGCTGGATATTTTACTGAAGCAATTCAGGTTAAGTGCCTTGCTCAAGGGTACAACAGCAGTGCCCCACCTGGGAATTGAACCTGCAACTTCTGAGTTACAAGCCTGGCTCCCTAACCATTACACTGCACTGCCAGTACCTTTTAATCCACAGCCACTTATAAGTTAATGCTCCAACAGTAATTTTCTCTTATTTCATTTCTAGACTACATAATGTTGAAGACTAATCTATATTGCAATCACAGGCATCTTTAACTGGTTTGTATTCCAAGGAAGTTCCAGCTCTTTCCTGCGTGCCAGGAAAATAAGCCTAAAAAACACGGGTGGAAACAAACTGTTCTCTCCAGAATCTCCAGAAGATAAAAAAATCAGTTGACTGAGTCCTCTATGTCATCATTTACCAGATAAGAAAAGCAGTTTGGGCTTAGCAGAGCGGCTGGTTGGAGGTGGACAGAGTTGATGTGCTAATAAATCAAGAGGGGATCACATCTGATGTTGACAGCCAGGCGGTCTGTCCTTCATCATAACCTTGCACAACCACTCCTTACTTTCAGCTGTCCGTGAGCTTAACCCTGACGGAACGCACAACATGTACTCTCTCAGCCAGTACAGCACTGGCCGGGCCTGGCCCTCCTGGCATTAAAAACAAACCTCCTGTATGAGATGCCCGTTAATGCTTCCCTCAGATACCAAACTTTACTGTGCTGACTGGATAGCAAGAGAGTAACACAGAGGTGTCCAATCTCATCCGAGAAGGGCCGGTATGGGTACAAGCTTTTGTTCTAGACCAGCATTAAAAACACCTAATTAAACTACACAAGACTACCTATTAAGACCTTAATGAGTTAAATCAGGTGTTTCTAGAACAAAAGCCTGCACCCGCACTGGCCCTTCTTGGATAAGACTGGACACGCCACACTGAAACCGCCATTTAAAAAGTCATAAAAGCCAGGTCATAAAAATATGTCTTAGTATTGGAATGCATTGAAATGAAAGAGGTTTCTATTTTCAGATCGTAGGTATTTGTTGCTATTATCTGCCCCCCCCGCTCCTTCCAACCCCATGTTTATGGGTGCTCACCTGATTGCACAGAGAGTGCACCAGCTGACTGGGCCGATCCAATCCCGTTGTCCAGCAGGCACTGGTACACGCCCTGATCTTGCGATGTCACCGCAGCAATACGGAGGGAGGAGCCAGAGACCTGGTGGCGGTTGGAGGGGGCGATTTGGTTGGCATTAAACAGCCATGTGATGTTGGGGGCAGGGCTTCCCTTCGCTGCGCAGACGAAGCGAACGGATGAACCAGAGGTAACAGACTGATCCGACAACCCCCGCAAAACGGAGGGAGGCTCTAGGAAAGAGAGGGATAATGCAGAGTTTACATACACACACACATATTGGTAAAGCCAAGGTACAGGTAAATTAACTT
Organism: Aldrovandia affinis; assembly: GCA_029706075.1. Taxonomy (NCBI): domain Eukaryota; kingdom Metazoa; phylum Chordata; class Actinopteri; order Notacanthiformes; family Halosauridae; genus Aldrovandia; species Aldrovandia affinis. The sequence goes on from JAINUG010000065.1 coordinate 244,123, forward strand.
AATTGATGCACTTCAACATTCAAAAAGGGGAATTAAATCTAAATCTTGTACAAGAATATACTATCTTCATATTTTCTATATATGTGTCTGTGTTCTTCCAGTGTGTCTATGTGTTTGTTTTCCCGTGTCTTGCGTTTCCCCTCGTTATTGACCACAATATACTGTCACAAAATTCATTCAGTATGCTGTTATCTTCATTCCCTGTTCTAGTAAGCCAGAGTGTCTATGTTCTTTCCTGGTCTGTTGTTTTTGTGACTGTCAGGGTCTTCATGTTTACAAACAAACAAAATGTGTTCTGATGACAATCAAAATTAGCATTGTCATCAGAACTCACCTTTAACCATTTTTTTTATTCAAAACTCACATGCTCAAACTGAATTTAGTCATTAGTTATGTCAGCAAATATTTTAAATAAAAATAAAAAAATGAAGTATGCTGCTTGGATAAGTATTAAGACCCCTTCCTGGCATGGTTTAGGTCTACTCAAGGGGGAAGGTAAATGCTGATAAATACAAAGCGTGATCACCTTCGTCCTATGGTAAAATAATTTATCTCCTGATGGGAGTGATCTCTTTCAAGATGACAATACCCAATCCACAGGGCATGACTGGTCACTGAATGGTTTCATAAGCATGAAAGTGGTGTAAACCATATGCCATGGCTGTCTCAGTCACCAAATCTCAACCCAATTGAACACTTAAGGGAGATTCTGGAGCAGCACTTGAGACAGTGTTCACATCACTATCAACAAAACACCCTCCAATAGAGTTCCAGACATTTGTAGAATCTATGCCAAGGTGCACTGAAGCTGTTCTGGCAGCTCGTGGTGGCCCAACGCCCAATTAAGACAATTCATGTTGGTATTTCCTTTATTTTTGGCAGTTACCTATATATACACATATATACTGTATGTTAAAGTATATATATACAGGTGGATTCATTAAAGAATATGCATACTGTGTGAGTTAAATGTCACCTACCAAGCACAGTCACAGTGTAGTTTGCACTGACCACGTCCCCTGTCTCTGTCTGGGCCCAACATTGGTAGCTCCCTCCATCACTCTTCTTCACAGAGTTCAACAGTAGGTTGTTGTGTACCAGTCTATGACTTGATCCCACCACCACTTCCTGTCCATCTTTTACCCAGTGGACAGTGGGGTAGGGACTTCCTGCCAGGACACACTCCAAGGTTAGTGACTGGGACTGTACCACGCTGAGGATCTGCGGGGTGATGGGAAACACAATCTGCACCTGGGAGGGACCATCTGAACCTGCAGGAGGGGGGATGCACACACAGATCAAGGGTTAGCTTCATTTGAGGCGAAAGTGAGGACATAAGAGATAAGCCAGTGAATAAATGTAGCTGTCTTATGTTAATACCACAGAGAATTTAAACACCTGTAATAAATGCTAAAGCCATAAGCCATCAAAACTGTTTTGGATGGCAATGAATTAAATTGAGTAAAAAAAGTTGCAACTACGTAAAGCATGACCTCAGCTAAATGTTCAATTAGCTAAATTACAGTAGGGAAAATGTTGGGCATAGAGACCTGGCTTCATACTGACACGCCCTGCGTTTGGCCTGGGAATGGAGGGAGAGTGTCCCTGCACCCTGACTCACCTTTGACAGTCACTCTGGTTCCGTGGGCCTCCACCCTTGCCTCTCGGGTGATGGGGTTGTACGCGCCGCACTTATATGTCCCCTGGTGCCGGGGGGACACGGACATAATTTGAAAGTTCCCAGATGGAAGGATTAAATATTCATCTGGGGAAAAACAGGGAAGGGAGAAAGAGAAAGAGAGAGAGAACATAAGAATACATAATGACAAGAACAGGGCATTTGGCCCATCTAGGCTCGTCATTTCCTAGATTAAAGAATATCCAGTACTGAATCAAGCCTGGACTTGAATACCCAAAGTGTTTCCTGACCTGGCAAGCTGTTCCAGGCATTTACAACTCCAAAGAAATCCATGCAGAATTTACCTAACTTAACTAATTTCCACCTGTGTCCTCTTGTTCTGCTAACAAAACTTATCTTAAAAAATCTTTGGTAGTTCACTTTGTTAATCCCTTTCATGAATTTAAAAACCTCAATCAAATCGCCTTTTAGTCTCCGTTTGCTAAAATTGAATAGATTAAGTGTCTTAAGTCTTTCCTTGTAATTTTTACTTTTCATACCAGGTACCAATTTAGTTGCCCTTCTTTGTACTTTTTCAAGAGCTTCTACATCTTTCTTGTGGTATGGTGGCCAGAACTGCACACAGTACTCTGAGATCTGACAAAGGCATTATATAACATCAATATAACCTCCTTTGATTTATACTCAATACTTTTTGCTCTACGGATAGACTTTGATCAACTCCTACGTCTTTTTCAAATTTAACACATTATACATTTTCTCCTCCCAAAAAAATACCCCTGTCTTACATTTTTATTTCCCACATACATAACAATGTTGCAATATTGAATGTCATCTGCCACATTTCTGGACATTTCTTGATGAAAATATATCTTGGATTACCTTAGTCGATTGAAAATTGTTTGGTAAACCCTCAAGTTTTGTATCATCTGCAAATTGAACTATTTTGCTACTAACATACCTATCAAGATAATTTATGTAAATAAGGAAGAGCAGAGATCCCAGCACCAATCCATGCAGTGCTCCACTTCCCACAGCACCTAGATCAGATACGATCCCACCTACTGTTGCTCTTTGTATTCGACCTTGCAGCCAATTATGGACCCACTATCAAATAAGTCCTGTTATTCTTACTGAATAAATTTTGACAGTGAACCTCTCATGTGGTACCTTGTCAAATATATAATATTATAAGCCCGCTTCAAGTCAAAACACTTTGTAGCTTCCTCAAAGAAGTCCAGGAGGTTTGTAATACTACAGATTAAGAATCTTGCCCTAGAGATGCTCCAGAAGTCGACAGTGGTCGCAGACAAAAGCGTCCTGGAAGTCTCCCTCTAGAAACGCCATCATTCTGCAACACTTGCACTGCATTGGCCTCATTTTATCCTCTAACTGTATAAACCTAACTCTCCCTGTGCCTGATTAAATTACTGCTGAGACAGAGACACCAACTCAATACAATTACAAACTGCACTGAGGTGGTTCTGAACAATTAGGTGCAGAAACCAGAAATGACAACAAACCCCTTTGTAAAACTAATTTAGCTAGGTCTGGTTGTTGCAGCAGCTAACCAAATCAGGTTACCTCACATTCTAATGTTTGCATTTAGTTAGTTAAAGGAAAGCTACCTAGCTAACTAATATTTCCCTGCTCTACAAAGGATTGCTTCTGAGAGGGACAAAAACCACAAGCTCCGTGTAATACCGCATTTGCTAACCGGTTAACTAACCGTAGCGAGACGAGGAAAAGGTGGAAGATTCCCTCTCTGTCCCCTAATAGCAACAAATGTTAGAACCTTAGGAGCAAAACCGCTTACCTTTTCAGAGTTAAAACTAAGAATCAAGAGAAAGGAACCAAGGAACATTAACTATATTCAGAATGGCAGTCATTTTTGGAATGAAAAATACACTCAGTGGCCACTTTATTAGGTACACCCGTACACCTGTTCGTTAATGCAATTATCTAATCAGCCAATCATGTGGCAGGAACTCAATGCATAAAAGCATGCAGACATGGTCAAGAGGTTCAGTTGTTGTTCAGACAAAAATCTGAATGGGGAAGAAATGTGATCTAAGTGGCTTTCACCGTGGAATGATTGTTGTTGTCAGACGGGGTGGTGTATCTCAGAAACTGCTTATCTCATGGGATTTTCACACACAACAGTCTCTAGAGTTCACAGAGAATGGTGTTAAAAACTAAAAACATCCAGTGAGCGGCAGTTCTGTGGGCGAAAAGGCCTTGTTAATGAGAGAGGACTGTTTCAAGCTGACAGGAAGGCGACAGTAACTGAAATAACCACGCGTTACAACAGTGGTATACAGAAGAGCATTTCTGAACGCACAACACGTCAAACCTTGAAGTGGATGGGCTACAGCAGCAGAAGACTACACTGGGTTCCACTCCTGTCAGCTAAGAACAGGAAAGTGAGGCTACAGTTGGCAGAGGCTCACCAAATCTGGACAGTTGAAGATTGGAAAAATGTTGCCTGGTCTGACGAATCTCGATTTCTGCTGCGATATGCAGATGGTAGGGTCAGAATTTGGCGTAAACAACATAAATCCATGCATCCATCTTGCCTTGTGTCAACGGTTCAGGCTGGTGGTGGTGGTATAATGGTGTGGGGAATGTTTTCTTGGCACACATTAAGCCCCTTAATACCAATTGAGCATCATTTAAATGCCACAACATACCTGATTAAAAGCCACAGTCTACCCATCTTCTAATGGCTACTTTCAACAGGATAATGCGTCATGTCACAAAGCACACGTCATCTCAAGCTGGTTCCACAAACATGACAAAGAGTTCAGTGTATTCCAATGGTCTCCACAGTCACCAGATCTCAGTCCAATAGAGCACCTTTGGGATGCGGTGGAATGGGAGATTCGCAACATGAATGTGTAGCTGATAAATCTGCAGCAACTGCATGATGCTATCATGTCAACATGGACCAGAATCTCTGAGGAATGTTTCCAGCACCTTGTTGAATCCATGTAATTCAGGCTGTTCTGGGGCAAATATCCTACCCAGTACTGAAAGGTCACCTAATAAAGCCACTGGTTTTTGACCTTCGACCACATTAAAACTCAGAATAAACTAGTGCCAAACTCAAATCCTTAAGAGCCGATGTCTGCAGGTTTTTTTCAGTGTTATAGCAGGTAGTTGCTTAATGTAAGTCATTGATTAGCTAAAGAGTCCACAGAAATCTTGTTTCCATGGGCTAAATTGGAAACCAAAAAAACAGCAGACAGTGCAGGAAGGACTGGAGTTTTAGATCCCTGGTGTAAATGATCTCCTTGCAATGGAAAAATATATCAATAAATAACTTTCTAAAGAACCATTCATTAGAGAGCTGCCAGTCTGAGCGTACCTGTGGACTGCTCCAGCCATTCCCCTCGAACCCTCATCCGGGGCAGAGCAGGGGGGTCACTGTGGGGCAGCCGGCATTCGATCAGCGCCGTGCCACCTTCCACCACGGCCAGCGAGCGCCTCCGTGACTCGCCAAACTCGGAGATATCTGTATGATTGTGAGAGCAGCCGACCATTAGCCCTCTGAGCCGAGAAACATACGCATACAGCCACACCCAAATTCCACATTCCCTCACTGTTATTCAGGCTTCACCTGTCAGGTTCATCACTTTATTAGTACATTTACCATGGTGATATATAGCATTACCAACATCTTTTGAAAGCAAACCAGGTTCAAGGGCTCTAGTCAAGGACTCTAGTCAAGGACTCTGAGTAGAGTGACCAGCGCAGGACCCCCCCCACCGACACCCCTTCCTCCCTTGCAGCCGGCCACTCGGGTCCACAGGAAGCTCACAAGCTCATTAAGGACCCGGTCTGAGAGGTGTCTGGCTCTGTGCCCGAGTCAAGTCCTACCACTTCCTTCTGCCCCTCCAAACCCCCCCGGGCCGGGTAGAGCTGACAACATGTGCGGCTGTGTGTCACAGACTCAACACACAGCTATCCGCTTGTCAAGGCAACTTCCCCTCTTTCCTCTCCAAGCTCGCCTGGAGTATGTGTGTCTGTGTGCGTGTGTGGGTGCTTTTGTGTCAGACTATGGTTAAATACGTATTTGAAATACTTCAACTCTTTAGATGCCGGAGAAATCTTAAAACACTCCTGCAGATCCTTGAGAATTTTCAACGAGACATGTTACTAACTTTTTTCTTTCAGATTTTCTCCCTGTTTTTCTCCCAATTTGGTGGCCAATTGTTCCCTCTATTGATATGATGCAATGGGAATATATTTTCTATGTATGGAGATCTAATATATTGCTAGCTTTATAATACATTCTAGTTTTTTAATTATTTGTGCCAATTAAACACTGATTTCACAATATTTTCAGAATGTACTTACATATAACAATGATATAAAGAGATGACACAGGTATGTGGGTGAAATTAGAAGTGTTATATGTAATACATGATATTGTTATACGTATTGCAAAATAGTCAATAATATAACTGCACTATAGTAAACAATATAAAGAATTTTGCCGCTTTTCATATATTGTAAAAAGTCTTACCATATATTTAATAATAACCAGATATCATTTGGCAATATATGTCAATATATGGTTGTTGCGTAAGCGTGGGTGTATTGTATCATTACAGGTGCACCAGAGTGTTCCAGATGTGGGAGGGCGAGCGTGACTCCCTACCCGCGATGGTGACGACTGCCACGCGGCTGGCGACTGCCCTGCCCTCGGAGCGCGCCACACACTGGTAGAGCCCCGCCGCGCTGCGCTGCAGGGAGGGGATGGTGAGGGAGCCGGGCCTCAGCTGCACGCCGGCCACGCCCGGGTCCATGGGCCGCCCCATGAACCGCCAGGATAGCTGCGCCGAGGGGGGGCGCACCGAGCAGTGCAGGTGGACCACACCCCCCTCCCGCTGCACTGTGGAGAGGGGCTCTGAGCGGAAGGTCAGGGGTACAGCTGTACGGGACAGAGATATTCACCTTCATTTACAGAGATATGGAGCACAGCACTCACCTTCATTTACAAAGCATGGAGAGGGAACACACACATTTGGTCGCTGCCAAATAAAGGAAACACTAAAATAAAGTCTCACTCAAAATGGCTTTGTATTTATTGTTGTTTACCTTGCCCTCTAAGCGGTTGAGTTGGAAACCATGCCAGGAACATGCACCTCACACCATAACAGAGTCACAAGAACCCTTCATTTATTTTATAATAGCCTTTATTTTGGCAGTTACCTGTATATATATATATATATATATACATACACACCACAGTTGGGTTCAGTTCCATTTTAGTTCAGTCAATTCTGGAAATTATTATTATATTATTCAATTATTGAATGGGGATTGTTTTTTAATTAACCGAATTTCAATTCATTTCCGGAATTGACTGAATTGAAATGGAATTGACCCCAACACTGATTCAATACATCCCTTTACAAAGTTAATTTCACAAAATAATTTAACTTCCACTTGATGCAACTTGAAATTTTGAGTAGCAGTGTACTGCTGTGGTTATGGAACTAAGCTTGAAACCAGAATGCTGCAGGTCCAAATCCCAAGGGAGGGGGCGGGGAGGGGGCAGCCATTGTACAATTGGAGCAAGGCTATCAAATTACTCACCTAAGCAGCAGACAAGCAAGGCCTGGCTGAGGCATAGGATGGTGGATAGGACCTTCAAACCGACGTCCATGGTGCACCTTCACCCCTGCACCCTGCACACACCCCCTCCGCTCACACACACCTGCAACACACAGAAAGAACACCTCAGTCCTCAACCCTCCAAATCTTCAAAGTCCAAGACCCACACAACCACCTCAAGACATTGGATGAGAGGGTGAAACACACACACTTTGTAGGGAACTTAACTCTCAACTGGATTCAGGGAATAATTTGTTTTTGAAGTTTGGCTTTTAAAATTGAAAATGCTTTCTATGTCCAGCCTGTTATTTCCACATGCTCAATATGTCACATCAAACACGTCCCCTGGCAAAGTACCTTGTAGAAGTTGTGAAACATACCAAAGTAACATAAATCTTCACGTTCCTAAGCCCCAATGGAATCTACAACTGGCTTCCTGCTGACATGGCACATGGACAGGAGAAATCGAACCCTACTACCACCACTCGAACCCTACTACTACCACTACTACTAACACTCAACACTGAGCCATGCAACATTTTCCTAATGATACACTTTTTAAGGTAAACATCCTTTAAGGCACACTTTCTTTTCTGCTGTCCACTCTTCACGCGGCCTGGAAGTCCTTTATTCTTTGGTTATGCCCCCAGTTTCAAACCCCCCTTCCCTGTTATCCCTTGGTGGGGTGACTTTGGGGAGAGGGTCCCCACTCTTGATATCACTCATGTTGCAGTGTGCTGTCTCCTCACAGGGTCACTCTAGCCTGAAGCTCTGCCACAGAGACGCACAGGAAGACAAGAGAGAACCAGGGGAGACACAGAAAAGACCTGGAAGGCCCTTAATTAGAAACATTCCTCTTTCCTTTTGAAACACCCCCTCTCTCTCTCTCCACATACACACACACACACACCTACTCCTCCCCTTTTTCCCAACCAATAATCCCGTCTGGCTTTGATCAGAGGTTCCTGGTTTGTGACCGTGTTTTTGAGCTTCAGGAAGATGGACAATAGCCATCCAACTGGGATATTCACACACAGTCACACGCACACTCAAGCTCACACACACACACACACACACACACACACACACACACATACTCAGACACAAACACACACTCAGATACACACAGCCACTTCATCATGGTGCAAATACACTGTTGAGTACTAAGGAACGCTACAATCCTGTCTTATGATCAGTGCTTGAATGGGGATCAATGTTTTCAGGCAACTAGTCAGAGTGAAATAAGTCTGCACTCCTCTGTAAAATCTGAATGACTCTTAGGGTTGCATATAAAGAAAATTTAAGACAGAAATGAGAAACACGTTTTGGCTTCACACCATCATCAATGCATATATAGTTGGCGTGTACTGCGCAAGTAGAGAGCGCGCACTGGAGAATAAAACATTCTCTAATCATTCCACTTACTTCAGAAATGGCACAAAATTAACTGCAAACTGAGATCTTCATCAACCGCCATGTAGTTTTTAATTTCACAGTATGAATATCCCAAATCCATTTGCACTCAGTAGAGATGAACAGCCACAAGTTTTTTTTTTTTTTAAAGCCTTTTAAAAGGTCCTATGAAATTGTAAACCATTTTGTGGAGAAAAGTCCCCATCTGAAGCCTTTTTCCAGTCATAAATGTAGCACAAGGGAAAACGGGTACGAAACGGTAAATATGCAATATGTCGGGTTGCCATGTGACTCGATGGACTCGTTAAGTGACACTCAGCTCGCTCAAAGCAGGGGTAGCTGCTTCATCCCCCCCCCCCCAAGGCCCCTTGGGATAGCAGTGGAGGAAGACGGAGCAGGAAACACAGGAAATAATAAACTCTCTCAGCTCCCCGCAAATGCCCCCCTCCCTCTCCTCTCCTCTCACCTAGGGTTCAAAGGTCAGCACGGAGCATAGAGCCAGTGGGTGTTGGAGTGGCCAGGGTCAGCCCTTGTCTTAAGTGGCTAAGAGGCGGGGAAGGGGGTGTGAAAAATAGGGAGAGGCGCCTTGGGTTCCCACTCGAGAAATTAACACACCAGTTTACAGGTGTGCAGAGACGGCTTTCGAACCACGTCCCTGATAGGCAGTTCACACTCATACAGGACCAGCCAAATATCGGTGCGTTAGACCACTGCGTTATCCGCCAGCCCCATAAGTAGATATCACGCATTGGCTGGGAATCGATTCTGCTCTGTATTCTTGATAAAAGTTCCATCTCCCTACCATAGGAGCCAAAACATTCCAATTTGATGCTTCTTCTGAAAATTCATGACAGGATATGATCAAGTGCAATACTGTGCCAATGGACATCCTGTACTGTAGTAGTAGTAGTAGTGTAGTATAGCACCGTAACCTCCTGTAGTTAAAAAGCAGGGAGGACAGAAGGAGCGCAGGGGCTGAGTATCTGGTAAGTCTAAAGACTCTGTGGTAGAAATGTGTGAGGAGTGTGGGTGAACGTCACTGTTCAAGCGCAAGCAGTCTTCTGCTGAGCCCTTTACTGAACCTTCCAGCACCTTCCTCCTCTGCGTGCTCACCCCCTCCACTCTACCCTGGAACAAACAATTCAGCCCCACAACGCAGAGGAGACTGTAGCTTCTTCCACACAAGTCCTGACAAGCCCCAAAGCACTACCATGTCCCTGGAACCTATCATCTATCTCCCACTCTCCAAAAAAGAAAAGGAAAAAATAATAACAGTATACAATTACAATAATAATAATAATAGTGGCACATTAATGCAGAAGCGCATCGGTGCTTGGCGCCCAAAGAGCGAGGGAAGTCAAAGCCACCCTCCTTGTTTTTTTTCCCCCCACCTCAGGTTCGCGAAGCTTTGAATCTGTAACTTCAGCTTCGGCTTGGCTTGGTGAGAGGAGACGCCTCTGTCTGAATGGACTCTGGCTTATCTCTGCAGAGGATCTTGCAAAAAGAGGAAACAGGGCATCGCTCTTGGGGCTTATCACCGTCTGTTCTTCCACCATCCGCCACCATGGGACTGCTCCGAGGAGACAGATACAGCAGGAATATCTTGTATCCAATCGGAAGTTTGTATCCCGGAGCGGGCCGGGCCTGTTTCTGAGATCAGCCTGGCCGCTGTCGTAGATGGTAGATTGTCACTGCAGTACAGTATGGGTGATATACCTGGTCAAATACCAGGGTTATTTCGCCACACATGGTTCTGTGTGGCTCAGTAGGTAGAGCATCGTGCTAGCAACGCTTAGGTTGTGGTTTCGACTCCCATTGGGACCACATATACTGAAAAATGTATGTATTCACTACTGTGAGTCGCTTTGGATAAAAGCGTCTGCTAAATGGCACGTGTTATGTTAAATGGCAAATGTTAAATTCCCACAAAACTGGCTCTTCACATCTGGCCACCACGTCATCCCCTACATCTGATTGGCTACACAATCCCTAGTAATCCTTACCCACTTTCCCCGATGGTGTAATTCCCCAGGTTGTCACAGTTCCCAGCTGACCTATCTGGTTAAATAAAGGTAAAAATAATAATAAAAACAAATGTAATCAAGAAAAGTACAAACAGAGAGCAAAGACTGGGTAATAAACAGTTGCCAAAAGGCCAGTTAGAAGGGACCTAGTTAAAGTGTTGGCGGGAAAATTGCTCGGTTGGACGTTGAGAGCACTCTGAAATCAGCTGTGCGCGAGCCATATGCTCAAATGTGGTCAGTGCACACAACAAATTTCCTGGCGGTTGGCTTCAAAGTGCTCCTTTCCACCAAATGACTTTCAACTGCAGCAAATGAGAACAGGAACAGGCAAATTACTGATAACCTTTTCAGAGCAGCCGCCCAGAGGTGGCGTGGCTGAAATCGGAGCTCTCCAGTGGTTGAAGGTGCAGTGGAGTGCAGAGACGTGCAGTGAAGAGGCCAGCGTTAAACCACTCTTCTCCGTGGTCGCGTTCACCCTCATCCAGTCAGCAGGGGGCTGGCGCAAACGGGTCAGAGGGTTCGGGTGGAAATCTTATAAACGCGTCATTTTGGACACCTATAAGCACATCCCAATCCCCAGGCCTGTCGTGACAGAGGCCGTAAAGTTGATTGTTAGAGCACTTCCCATTTTCTTTTTTCTTTACAATGAGTCGCCAAACAAGCAGCGACGTGGCCTAGTGGTAAGCCTGACCCAGCCCCGCGAAGCCTCCACTCCCAGAAAAAATCTGCAACATATCCCAAACAGGTCACATGGTCGGCATTAACGCATAACTTTCGAGGCTCGCGTCGCACAGAAAAGAAACAAAAACGCAGAAAGGCAAGAGAAAATTAAACCTCTCACAAAATATCACTTTTCATTTTGGGGGGATGGGGGTGGTGGGGGGATGCAGACTCTGGTCACCCCTCTCTGCTGTTCCCCAGGCCTCCTGCTAGCCTTGGCGTGGTCGCGTGTGGGTGCGTGCAAACCCTGAAGGGGGCCTTCCGAGGGTACACGGCGCCCCTATTCTCCTCGGTAAACGTCCGTCAAAAAGCGCAACACAAGACCCTACCGGCAAAGAGCTGCGCTGCGCACAGCCGGTGTCATCAATCTTGTTAGAGCACGAGCAGGATCTGCGGCGGCGACACCAGGGAAAACAAACAGAGCGAGAGGAGCCCCCGGGGCGGGTTAGGCATGGAGGCACCTGCACCCCTCAAAAGCCCTTCTGCCGCTCCGCCGTGGGGGGATCCTCCCTCCCAGATCCCCCACTCATGCATTGAGACTGAACGGTCCTCCCACAGATAATGGCACCAGGACAATGCATCAAAGACCAGGGCGAGAGAGGGCATGGACAGGAATAGACCCCAGCTGGTGTGGGGGGTGTCAGTGAAGGCCGGACGACGTACTCCCAGAGCAGAGGCTGAACGGCATTCTTGCAGACGCGGTCACGGCGGCAGGGGGAAGATACGATAATTCCACTGCTCCAGGGCAACCGCCTTTAATTTATGCAAAAAATACATCTGGGGGGAGGGGGGCATTCCTGAGAATCTATTCTACATGACTGCCTTGGTGATGAACACTGGAATCAACGCGGGGGGATAGGTGGTTGAATGAGGTTTGTTTCATAACTGTGAACGGCTGACAGCCTTTCATTCCGCACGCGCATCTCGTTTTAAATCGAATCGTTTAAACTCATCCGAGGGAAGGTTTTCGGCTGGACGAACAGAGCGCACACAGACAGGCGGACACATTGCGAGGCTGGTGCGGAATGGAAAAACACTTTTAGCCGGTTTCACACAACACATCCCCTGAAGCATTTTGACACGAGCGACAGAGAAACTGGGAGACGGTCAATTCTCTTCACATGTCTCAAAGTCCCTTTTCCTAATTAAAAGGCTGTGATCATTACACAGTGCTAGAAAATTCAAGAAAGATGGCAAGAGAGGGAAAGAGAGAGAGAAAGAGAGGGAGAGAGTGAGAGGTATACTGGTTTAATCTGATCTGGGTGGTAGGCCCAGCCCGGTCTCACATGTTAGAAAGGCCCAACCTGTCTGCACTCGTCCTGGATCTCGCTGTCAGGGGAGCTGTGGCAGAGACATTCCAGAGAGTCTCCGGTGCAGAGAGGGAGGAAGTCACCGGGAGGTGAGCGTATCGCCGAGTTCCGGCTCGCTTGCCAGCCCCGCCGCCGTTTGCCAGGGATGGGACGGCCCGATACCGTGCGAACGGCGCTCGTCCCCCTGCCGTGATGCGCGGGGCCTTCCGTGACTGCGGCTGAACTCGATACGCAGCCAATCGGGACAGGCGCAGAGAGCTCAGGTTGGAGCAGATTTCCCAGAATTCCCTCAGAGAGACCAGCTTCCACGGCGGCTACTGGTCTGAGCAAACACGACTAAGTGCCCGCCGGCCAGGGAGAGAGAGGTGGACGAATGGAAAGCAGGGGTCCCTGGATGGAAACATCTCTTTTAGACATTAAAGACAGTGGGGCCTGTTTCAGCGCCCACTCAGGAACGAAGGGAGAGAGGGAGAGGAAATGGAAAATAATAGTCTTTGTCTTACTGGAAGCCATAGGATAGTTTGTGTGTGTAACTCGATAGGAATGACTCTCCTCCACTGACTCTGCGAGCCGAGAATGATTTAGCACTCGTTCTGTGAAAGCCCATTGCAGAACGGTGGTGCACAGATCGAGCGATGGGACTGCATTAGTAGAGTGCATTCCGTGATCTCAAAGTCCCTCACTGTGAATCTGTGAATGGGCCGCGGATGATATGTAGCACCCACCTGGGCGATACACGGCAGCCATTTTGTGGAGGAACGCGCCACAAATCGGATGAGGAGAGGGAGGGAGGCCAGATTTTTGTGAAGATGGACGCGGAGGCAAACGTACACTGCGCAGGGCTTCTCTGCGGCTCCACACGGTCGCTCGGGAGGGGCGGACAGGAAATGCCTGGGGTGTGCGAGGAGCAGGGTGACGGCAGGGTGAGTCTGCCGAGGGAGTGATGCTACGCAGCCCAGCGGCAAGGCCACGGTGCAGGATGATGGGAAGGGAAGGTGGGAGGGAGGGAGGGAGGGAGGGAGAGTGGGAGAGAGACAGGGGGCCCAGGGATCAGACAGTCACATCCCACAAAGCACTGTTTACCAAGGACACACATATCCCCCCCACCGCCCAATCCTCCACCGCGCACCCCCCTCTGCTCCCCTTCACCCCCAAGTGCCAGGGCCGGGACCTGGGAGACAGCTCTAACTCCAGCCCCAGGCGTATTGGCCAAGGCCACAAACACTCTGAATTGAGTGCTGGGAAGGGAGGGAGGGAGGTAGGGACGGAGGGAGGGGGAGAAAGAGGGGTGAATGGCAGTACAGTAAATAAGAAACTATCTTAATTGGAGATTTTTTTTGTTGTTTGTCTGGAATGTGGGAAGGGGGTCGGGGGGTGAGGGTTGGGGAGGAGGGGGCACGTATAGAGAGTGAAGGGAAGGGGTGCGTGGGGTATTTTCCCAAGGTTTTTGAACAGGAGGATTAAGGAGGAACTCAATGAGGTCTCGGAGAACTGAAAAACAGCACCTTAATCTGGTTCCCTTGTCACCGGCCCAGAAGGCCAGCCTCTCTCCAACTCCATGTGCCCCACTTTTCACAGCCCCACCGTGACTTCTGCAGAGAGACACGCTATTCTGGTTTTTTAAAAAGGCGCAAAAAGTAAAAAAATAGATTTATTTCTTTTTTGCCTGGAGTGGACTAGCCCTCAATATACAGCGTGTGGGGAGAGCATGTGATTCACTGCCCGAGCTCGACAGGATGGGAAATGTTACGGCTCAGCCTATGGACAGACAGACAGACAGAGATGGGGAGGTTGAGTACTCGAATTCCAGTTTCCAAAGTTCAGCATCTGAGGTCCACGGGGAAAAAAAACTTTTAAAAGGTCTCGAGACGTCGCTGCTGAAAAAGACAATATCCATCTTATGTTGGCCCCTGCTGCTGCTGGGTTAGCTTTTCCTTTCAGGAACTGAACTATCCCATGGTCCATGTAGGCTAAAGCAGGGGTGTAAAAACACAATTCCCACTGGACCACACATATGTTTTTATGTTTTGTTTTGTTGTTTTTTTGTGGGGGGGTTTTCTAAAACCACTATTTGCTAATTGGACATTGTTTTGCTATGTTATTTAAAACAACACTGCAAAAAACAAAACTAACAAAAAATAACAATGTGGAAAAGAGGCAACACGGAAAGAGTAACAAATGAAAATAAGAGCCATCTTTTCAAAAATGTGCAAAATGTGCTACTTTTTCAGTACATTTAATAGCCTAAATGTAGACAAACCACATTATTGTTTTATTTCTACTCTGAACCCAAATGCCTTCCTTACTTCACTGAACTTTGAGAAATACATGGGTGTGATGGGGCACAGATAACCTAACTAGCGGGACAAGTTAAAAAGGGTGAATGTGCATACATGTAGAGTTTAACACCCTGGACCTGAGGTGTAGTTAGAGCCCGTAATCAGAAAGCATGATCTAGGATCAGTTTAGCATTTTAACTCATGATGGATGATGGTCAGGACATGGACAGGAGAAACCTGATCCTAGATCAGCACTCCTACTTTGAGAAGCTTTATGAACACAGGCCCAGGGCTGCATTCAACATGGAAAAGCACAACAAACTCTTCTAAAAGCTAAAATGTTGTTGTACTGAACGCCCAGCTGCAGATCGCCGTACACATGACAGCTGATAAGGTGACTGCGTACGGTGTATGCTGATCTTAAACGTGTCACTCGCTGCTTCTGGTTACAACCCCACCGTACCCACCAAACAGGAGCGAACATATATCGAAGACTGTTGCGAATTGTAGCAAACCACTTGCAGCGAACGGAGCCTGGTAAAAACGCTTTGGATCTGATCTCTGTGAACTCTGCACAGTTCCACCGGGCTCGTCCCGTCCACCTGAGCAACCAGCATCTCAGCTGCATCCAGGGCTGTTGAGACCGACTCTACCCTGTACCTCCACCCTGTACCTCCACCCTGTACCTCACTCTGCCTCCCCCTCCATTAAACCCCCCTCGAAACCTCCCCCCCCCCGCCAACGCGGCTGCCAAGGCCTCCTGGATTCCATCACTCCCTAAATCTCCACGGAAACCTCGCTGGACATACAGACGGCCGCTTCTGCTCATTGTCCAACCCAGATAGTTTTCTGGCCTCTCTCCAGATAAACTTTTGAAAGTGACTGTGACTGAACATATATTATTAATTCTGTTATATATCGGAAAAAAACATGATAAAGTGAAATGAAAGATGTCTCCAAAAAAGTATTTTGCAGGAAACTGACACCGGTGAACTCTCTCACACACATCAACACACAAGCAAATGGTCTGTGCTGTAAAAAAAAATGTAAAAAGCAGGGAAATGGAGCCAGACCTGGCCTGCTCTCAAAAGTGGCTACGCCCATGTGAGGGTGTGGGTTTCATTTTGGGGGCACTGTTACCTACCGGAACCCACCCATCCGCACAGACCCCACACTGCGAGACTTGGCCACTGTGACCTCTGAATGTCAGTCAGAGCCAGTGACCCTCTGGAGGCAAGTCTGAGGATGCAGTATAGAGGAAACCACCATCATCCTCCTCCTCATCCTCATCACCTCCACCAAATCACCACTATCATCATTATTATTATTAGTCAAGTTTGGAGTCAATTCCAGCTCAGTTCATTCAATTCAGGATATGGCCCCTTAACATGGGCAACTTACAGAACATTAAATATTGACACAATGGCAATACATAACACAAGAGCAATACGTCCTGCACCATGCTAAAACGATGTAAAAAGGCAACACGCAGTCATATTCTCCCATTAACACAATCCCAGAGTAATAACTACAGTAAAAATCATTAGCAAAACTAGTTGTTGGCTACTGAGTCAGGCCTTAGTCTTAGTTCAACTGGCACGTTAGGATAAATTCAAGATAGCTACCTCACACGCACATACTTCATTCAACACTTTGAAATGTAACAACCACTGGCATGTCATCTTAAGAACATTCCAGACAAGGTACCACCAAAAAGCATTGAAAAAAATACTTTTATTGGGAAAAAATTGGGTCCATTTAAAAAGTTGTCCAAATGTTTATTTGGCTTGCCTCGGCAACACTTCGACCTCGGAGGTGTTTCGAGAGTTGCGGCTTTCGAGGTTTACAAAACAAATAGCGCCGCGTATTCTGAGCTGACAGCCTAGAGAGCAGTGGCACTTTCACAATCTAAATCGTCAGTCCGAGCTCTTGAATAAAAGCCTAACATAAACACCCCGTGTTTTGTGTACACACGGATGACAACGTTGTAGGTGCGAGTTGGGAACTTGGCAGAGAGCACAGCGCGGTTCGCGGCACCGCGGCTAATGCTTTTTCCATGACAGCAACATAACAGTGAGAACACATGCGCCAAAGCAGCACTTTCAGGTGGTACATCACCAACCACCAATGGCCTTCCTCCCTTCCTCCCAACCAATCACCATGGCGGGTGGCTGACTGACAATCTATGAATGTTCTGTCCATAAGTTATAAGCACATATGAACTGACAATTTATGAACGAGAATAGGTTATTTTGCACATCTTGCCTTGTCATGTTGCCTACAGTCTATACTGCATTCAGCACTGTTAAAATCCAGGCCTTTAACACTCCGAGGGTCTCAGTTTCCACAACCACAATCTCTCCTCCCACACAGAGAAGATACACAATGACCAATAATTGCATTTGATAAACACACCAGTGACCTTCTGTCATTACAGAGGGATCAACGGGACAATGTTTCCCTACAGTTTAAAAAGAGTGGTTAGGATGAATCGTCTCCTAAATCACCGGAGCTCTTCAGCTGGTGGAAGAGCTTTAAGCTCATCAGGCAGGGGCCACATATTGTACCTGCCCCAGGGGCCCCCCTGTGGCCCCCAGGCATTCAACATGGCTTCTCCCGACTGAGCTGATCTCAGAACAGCCTTGCCTTACGTCACGTCTGGCCCGAGTGTTTGAGGCAGCAGGGAGTCAGTGCCTTGCGGTGCTTTAGCGCCTTGATATACTGCAGCCTCTCCTGATAGCTGCAGGACAGCACAGAAATTAATGACAAGATGTAACTTACAGATAGCGCGCACATGCAGAAAACAGGCTTTCACATCTCCCCAGGGAAAATACTGCCTGTAAATCTGTCCGACTTACATAAAAACTGTGAGCAGGCACAGTTCATGGTGGCTGCGACTGTTTCATTGGCCTCTCCACCCTCTGGCGCCTCTAGCGGTGATACGTCGCTACCACGGGAGCCACTTGGTCAGTCGGTGAGGAGCAGTAATGTTTGTAGGGCTGCCTTCCCCCAGTCGCAGCCACAAAAATGAAAAGCAATTACTTACATACAGGAAGAGGCAGAGAACACTAAACCTTTCTTACTCTGAAAAACTCCAGAACTCTCTCTCTCCCTCTCCCTCTACTTTTCGTGGGAGTGGCAGAGTTCAGAGTTGACAAGTTTAGCCCCAAATCTTCCCTTAAGGTGGAGCTTTGCTGTCTGATTAATAGTGTGCCTAAATGAAGACAGACACTGGGGAAGACGAAGGGAAAAAAACGACTCATCAGCGTCCACTCGGAAAAACAGGAAAAATGGTTGTTTGGGCGGGAAAATAAAGTAATAAATAAAGGCCTTTCCCGACTTTCCGGGGCATTGTGTTCCTCTGCTTTTTTTTTTTAAACTCTAATCAAGTTTAAGTGCCCTAATAGTCAAGGCCCCACAAGCCAAATCATCATGAAGGCAATTTCCTGATTTTTTTTTTTTTTTTTTTTTTTTTACATATTTGTGAACTTTCATAATAGCAGCACAATCTTTTTTTGTGGTTAAAATGCTAGTTCCACATGCGAGCAGAGTAAAACAACCAAGGGTGTTCGTAATAGTATAACACATTTATCCCTTTTGATAAAAGTTGAAACATATTTTCTGTAATAAGCAAGCATGTTTGTTTGCTTTTGGTTCTTAAAAGACACAAACAGGCCACGATACTCGAATCCATATTTGGAACTGAGCTACAGCGTATCCCCATCTCCCCTGCTCTGTCGCCCGGAGTACAACATCTGTTTCCAGACTGTTTGTTTGTTTTAACAATTTCACCCTGGTGTTTCACATTGAGCGTTTTTTCCCTTTATCTTTTTTTTTTTTTTTTTTTTTCGTTTTTAAAAACATTATCCAACTTTGGCCCCTAAAGGTTAAGATGTGATTTAGGACCGAATGCCGACTTGTTGAAACATACTGTATACAATCGAAGGCGGGTATGTGTGAGAACAAAGCACGCGTTCCTTGGGTTTCCAACATCTGTGTTTGTGTTTGCCTTTATAATTCCACCGCTACGGTTTTTTACCTCTTCTCACAACACATTTCAAAACAGCTTTATGATAAATCTGCAAGCAAAACAGTCCTGCATAAACGTGTAAAATGTGGGCTGTCTGGCTTCTGTTCCACCTGAGCACTAAGAACACATCGCCGCTAGAACCACCGTCCGGACTTGAAGGAGGGAGAGGTCTGGAGTCGCAGGCCCAGGATGAG
Source organism: Aldrovandia affinis (assembly GCA_029706075.1). Taxonomy (NCBI): domain Eukaryota; kingdom Metazoa; phylum Chordata; class Actinopteri; order Notacanthiformes; family Halosauridae; genus Aldrovandia; species Aldrovandia affinis. The sequence continues at coordinate 263,354 of JAINUG010000065.1, forward strand.
ACGTACAGCACCGCCATCGGGGGCAACGGCTCACATGCCCGCTTGCCTTAACGTTTCACACCGGCTGACATTCTTGAAGAGACCTAATTAAAGCACTGTTGGTACTGGAACATTACGTGCCAACCTTTTTTTCTTCTTCAACATCACAACACAAATATGAGAAGAGTTTAGGATGCAGGGAGGAGACGGTGCAGTTTTTTTCTTGAGAGAGTCTACAATAATATCTTGTGTCATTTGACTTTGAGCCAGTGACTTCCACCTCTCTGCACTGAACACAGCAAAAGTAAACGGGCAACCGTGGCAAGGCATTGTCGTAATCATAACTGCAATAACATGACTTTTAATGACACTGATTTAATAATCAACAGTGCTCATTTTAATCTTTCAACAAAAAAGAGAGTCAATTCTTTCGAAAGGCCTTGCTTCTGCACAAAGACAAAACAATAATTCTACAAGAATGAAAAAGGAAAAAAATTTGAAAAAAGCGTCTGTTCTACCACAGACGAGTTGCTGTCTGAAAATGGTGCAGCCGAGGAACAGAGTGTTTCGTGGAGCTTGGGCTAGCGGGTTAAAAGCTGTGGGTTTTTAACACATATCAGTTTAAATCAGAACAGTCAAACAAAATGTAAAATCTCAGTCTCGGTCATCAAAGGCAGAGACATATGAGAACAAACGTAAAGATCGCTACCAATTTCAGTATCCATTTTTATGACGTGAAAAGACCCAACTTTGTGTACAAGGACCTTTCCAAAAATGAAAAAAGGGACATTTCTTTATCATTCTATCCATTCACCACAAAAAACTTCCTGTTAGCAAAAGGCTCATTTTAACACACGGGGGGTTTGAAAATGTTTTTGGAGATGACACAAATGCGTGTGGCTCCTTTTCCTGCTAGTACGGCGGTGAACACAATCAAATTCTCCATAATGCTCTGTTCCATGGATTGTCAAAGGGACTTGTTTTATTACCTTAGATTTAAACATGCCCTTATAATCGAAAACAAAAAAAGGGATTCAGTGTATCTACCAATCGCAGGTCTTCTCTGACTGATGTCTTGGTGTGGCTTGAAAGACAACTGGAACACAATTGTCGCTTTCTGTTAGGCAAACAACGTGGCAGGGAGGGATGCATCTCGGGAACACATCTAGTATACAGAAATCTGCAGACGCAACACAGAAGCAACGCAGGAGATATGTTTTAGACAAACGTTACAATCCTGACGCTTTGGTTTTGATGTTGATCCCATCTCACATCTCCACTCCCCCAACCCCACAATCCCCATGTTGAAGCAACAAAACCCACAACCTGAGATAAAAGCATGAAATGGCAGAGTTTAAGACAAAGGAAGAAGCGTTTGCTTATCGTAACCAACCATAAACACAACAGGTTTTAAAAAGTATTTAATATTGTATGGTTCTTGGCCTCCTCTGGCAGGGGGGGTTCTCCATCTTCACCCCACCTAATTTCCCAATCCCCCCCCCCATACAGCTGCTGAGTTGTGTCCATTATCAGCCATGCCGCCCCGTCAAACAGCCCAATACCACCGACGAGTGCTTCTCAGACAAACAGCGACTGGGTATTTACGAAACTTCACCGCCACAGGAAATTAAAATGCACAATCACACAGGAGTGGGGATCAGGGCCCGTATTCATAAAGCGTCTCAGAGTGGGAGTGCTGATCTAGGATCAGGTTTCCCCTGTCCATATCCTAACCTTATCTATTATGAGCTAAACAGCAAAACTGATCCTGGATCGCCAATCTATAGGCGCCATATGAATACGTATCCAGGACCTTTTTCATGGACTGAGCCATAGGTTCCCCTCTTACTCTAAGAATATTTCACCATGCTAGGCTAATAATAGAGCTCACTATGAGCAACTAAACCAATGTACACCAAATCTAAAAAAAAATCACCCACAATTTAAAGGTGACTTAAATTCTTTACCACATGTTACCATGTTATTTGTAGACTACCCATTATAAAATATTCATGCTTCTAATCGCGACAGTGGTGGTGGCAGTGGTGGGTGGAGAAGGAGGGTGGGGGTCAGAAGATTTTAGCATTGCTCCATTAGGGAGTTACAATCACCTTTTTCTTCCGCACTGACTTGAAAAACAAATTATGCGGGCAGACAAACAAAGCATGGCTCCTAATCGGAAAAACCTTTGTCATGATATCTACCACCAAGGGAGTTCAGTATTACAGAGCTGAGGGGCAACATCTGGGTTGAAGATTAACACAAGTACAGCATAAACATGGTAATCTTCTTGACAAAGTTGATAAAATGGAGGGCGAGTTTCCACTACTGCAGCAACAGCTATTATTTTCTCTTTTGAAGACCCAGATAAACACTTGCAGTCCTGCCATGACACAAACCAAACCAAACTGTGCAGTGAAAGGACAACTCTACACTACAGTGTGTTGAAGCCCTAGCACACACACACACACACATACACACACACACACACACACACACACACACACACACACAGACATATGTGTGCACATACACAAATACTCAAAACACATGAACACAAAAATGGTTTGGTTGAATGCTCTAATTCAGGGCATATTCATCCTTCACCATTTGAGTCTGAAAACTTTCAGAAAGTCAACAGCGACCAAACAGCTGATCCTTTAATGGCAATAATGTTGACAGTCGTAGGCAGAACCCAGACAAGCAGCCATGCCACACCAAAATTAAACCATTCGCTTTCATCCCATCCTAGCTGATGCTGAGGCAAGCCACTCCACAGCTGCTAGCCCGAGCAGAGCGCTCAGGCAGCCCAAACTCATGCGGACCCACACATACACAGTGACCGCTTGCATTCCGCCCTACACTAAATTAGAGTACGCACACAAACAGCTTCCGGAGGACACAAAATAAAACCTGTAAAATTCCACTCAGCTGCTTCGGAAAACCCAACCAGCTCTTCTAAGTCTATCTTCAGCATTTAAAGTGTTTTTTTTCCTTACACACAGAAATCAGTCAGAGCAGCGTAGTTTAGCCAAGTTTTCAGCAATCAGCCACTGCTCTCACAAAAAAAAAAAAAAAAAAAGTTCTGTAAGTTCATAGATGGCGACTAAATATATCCCCTAAGTCCTGTGCCTCATTGGTAAAAGGAAAAAAGCTATTACGTGTGTATATATCAATGCACGTACTCACATTTAAATCGCTCCACTTAGCATACCTCTCCCTAAAGGCACATGTGTTTATCATTAGCCTGAGTAGCCTAATCGGCCAAACATTATTCCAGCACACTTAATGGCGGGGCACTGTTTTGCTCTGGCCTGTATGATAAATACCAGCACATTAATGATTCCTAAATGCCACTACAAAATCCTAAAACGTCTGCAGCAGAACGCTCTCAAAAGAAGTTGTGCCCTTATAGGGGGAACAGCGTTTTTTTACCAATGTGACTCCAATACCAATAAGGCTCTAGTGCATCAAAACACTTGATTTGTCATTCATGCATGTGTTTTTGTGTTTGAATTCATGTGTGGATGTGCTTGATATGCCAGCCCTAAAAAAACAAGTGCTTGCAGAACTCCCTTTATGAAATGAATCTACAGGTGTGTGTCTGTGCTCTTAAGGGTCACACTTAATTAGTTTTCACTCATGACAGCAGGGGCCCGTCTGTAACACGTGGAACATATGGAATGCCTAATACCTTTCACTATTTTCTCATCCATTCCTGGGCGTGCTCAGTAGGGACGGTGGTCAGACGGTTGGAAACCGATGGGGAATGTATTTGTGTCCCCTCCTGATTACACAGAGCTGGAATGAGAACGCTGGAGTGGAGAAATGTTCTGTTTAATCTGCATCCCATTGGCTTGATGTCATGTGTTTGCGAAATGTCTTTGAGACTTCAAGTCTCGCATCTCAAGTCTCCCTCTTGAATTTCAAATACAGTCCAAATGGAACTGTGAATGGGGGTCAAATATGGGGGCCAAAATCCCCAGACGTTGCCATGGCAAAATAAAATACATTTAGAAAAGCATGCAGTGGTGTAATGGGAAAATGCATAAAACAATGTAGTAATGCCTTGTATTTCTCACACTGTCTTTCTGTGAGTAAAATACTGCTCGAGCATAATGCTCAATGCTGGACAATCAAGGTTAAAAACGGAATTAAACGTACAATGACATTACACCAAAATCACTGATTTTCTAAGGGGCCCCAAGACAAAAAAGGTTAGCAAATACTCAAAAAGACCCTTTTTTGAAGTGCTTCTAGAAACAAAACCATTATTCCCATAAACATGTAATTTCAGCAGTCAACATCAACGAGTTAATAACTAGGGCAAAAGTACTATCAATGTCCATGACATTATCACATAAATCAAAGTAGTCTGATATTTGTGTACACAAATGTACACCTGTACTTATTAGTAATACATTTCTACCATCAGGATTTCCTTTTAACCAAATGGAAATTAAAAAAATCACAATATGTAATTATCTTTAATGTTAGAAAAAATGCTTAAAGAGAGTAAGTGAAAAGCCCATCAGTGCTTTGTCCTATTGTCTGCACTGAAAATGTATTTAGCAACTAATGTGTTGTCTGGTGAACAGACCATGGAGGACGCAGGCTTTTAGGTTGGTTACGTGGAACCCACGCATGACAAATGAGCTTACACACCGAAATCCACCAAATCTTCCTTCCAATTAATTGGAAAAGAGATTAAGGCGTCTGTTAAATAAAAAAAGCAATCTCAGGTCAGTTTTAATTAACAACCAATTTTAAGCGAGGGGTGAGGGGGGGAATCCCTTACAGGACAAGCGAGTTGCATCTTCTGTATGCTTGAAAAACACGCCATTTAAAAACTTCTGTCAGCCTTTGTGATTAGTTTGAACTGTCACTAATTAGAACTGCCCTAAAACATCTTTATGAATAGAGGCCACAGTGTTCTCGAGCAAAGTGACCAACAGGCAAAGACTTACTAAGTGGCTCAGAGACAGCATGACTGCACTTGTCCACTTGTCTGGAGATAATCACAATCACAAACAAATTATATACAGCAAACTGATTTTCTACCCATAGACAAATGCATCTGCGTGTTGCACCAAGTCAAACAAATTAGTCAGAGACAACCTCATGTTTTAAGACAGTTCTGATTATTCAATTACCTTTAGGACAGGCAGTATTACTTAAATTTGACTAAGACACTAACCTCCAGGCAACTTTAAAATTAATACAATTACATTGCAAGGTGGTAGGAGATTTGATTTATGGAGATTTGAGGGATGTTTGAGAGAGGGTGTGTGAATTATCTTGGTAGTTTGAAGAGCTGTGCAATACATACAGTAGCTATAGTCCTAAAAATCTGGCTCCATGATGAATTTGGTCTAGAAAGGTATAAACTACAACTGAATCCAATTTGCTGCCATATTAACACCACATAACACTGCTTTATAAATAATTTCACAATGAATAATTCACTTTATTGTTCAGTTATTTAAGTAGTATTTAAGGTCTGGCCAGAAGTGCAATAACATGTGAATACACAGGCTGGTGCCGTAGCATACCACATGATGAGCGGTTGTACCTCCGATTCCTGTCATGTCCAAAATAAAGACCTTATTGCTTACCGTACAGTACCTTCCGCTGTTTTCACCTAAAATCAGTAACTACAACTCCAAGTGAAAGTGTCTCGTCTCTCTCTCTCTCTCTCTCTCTCTTTCTCTCTCTCTCTCTCTGTGGGCAGTATCTGATCTATAGGAAGACAACGCAAATAAGCGTATTTACCGAGCACGCATGCCTTGCAACATTTGACAAACATTGTGTCAAGCAGATAGCCTACCATTGCAAGCTCTTCACTTTGGTCTTATTTCCTTGTTGTTATTCTTGTTTGTTTATTAATTCTATGTTGAGCCTGTCCTTGTACAACCCTTTCAAGACTAGGAAAGTGGTTATTAGACTTGTTATAACAGAACGGAACAGTAGGCAACGGATTTCAAAGGCCGAGCAGACACAAACAAACATTCGTTTGTGCTCCTGATTTATTGGTGAAAGGTGGGCATCGCTTTTTATCCTCAGATCTGAGAGCAGAACGGGATCAGAGGCGATATCAGAGGACGATAAGTTGTACGGTTCGTCTGAAGTGTTGGCGCAACACATCACTGACTCTGACAAAAGCGGCTCACGCGCCATGCAAGTCTTTTCAACTTCAATTCAAGACAAACAATAACTGTAGTATGATTGCAAGTAGTTTGTATACAATTCACACAATGTGTAACTGATTCCTATATATATGAGCGGCCATATAATATAGTAGAATATATACACATTTTGAATACATATATATTTGAACAGGGGCGATGCTCCACTGACAACAGTAATCATAATAATAATAATAATATTGTACAAATCGAGAAATATTAGAGCTTTATTCACAATTTACACATTGTAAACTAATGGGCTTCACAAAATAACGGTGATAAAATATTAAAATGAGAAAACAAATGATAATTATGGGCCTTAACGATCAAACCTGAGCAATGATGTACACGACACTAAAGCAGTTAATCTCTTATCTATTGACAAATCCGATTAAAGAGATTCTTTTGTATTTCTCTACCTACCATTTAGCTACAAAAATCCACTCATTGGAACACTGCGACTACCACTTTTACAAATAATACCTACTCAGCTACAGAACCAGAGGAGTGCTACGATGTGCCCATCCACTCAGATCAACAAAACAAGTGAAACCAAGTTACTTTCAGATGTTTCCAATCCAACTTTCTTGTTTGTTGATAACTTTTCAAGTCAGGTTTTATTATTTCTCTTCATATAGGCTAGTTGGTCATCGCGTCCATTATTCTTTGGATGATAGAATAACCGGACTTTCAAAAAACGTATTCTGATTCATCTACTGCTAATCAAGTGATGACAAACAGCAAACAGTTCCTAAGACATTTAAAATGCAACTCTGTCAAATACATTCTCTAGAAAATGACTGAAAAGACATTTAATCAAATTCAAACGGAATAAAATTGTGATACATAACTATTAGGCTACAGTGAATATATAACTAGTACTATTAATTCGTATTATTATTATTATTGATTGCTGTTATTGTTTTGTTGTTGTTGGCATTGCAATTAGCCTACCACCACTAATAATAATAATAATAACATTAGTATTGTTGTTGTTGTTGTTGTTGTTGTTGTTTTTGTTATTATTATTACATTATTAGTGTTGTTGCTATTATTATTATTATTATTATTATTATTATTATAACACTATTATTGTTGTTATTATTATTATACACCGGTAAATCGCCAATCCTAATTTTATTCAAATTTGCATTTCAGTAGCCCAATACAAAACCGTAATGGCCATGCCCATTAATCAAGGAGTCCAGAGTTCCAGATTTTGAAATAGCGAGTAAAACGTCTTCGCCTAACAAACACTGTAAAATGACTGTCAAATTCAATTAAAAGGGAACAGCCAGACGTGTGCAGCCAACACTTCGCTTTGAAACAGAATGGAAGAGACGGCTCCAGTTTAATGGTTACGTGGAGAACGTAGGATCCAAATGATGGTGTGTTCATTCACACTCACTGTTCTATAAGAACTCTTGAATCCCCAATCTAGGCAAATCAACATTCAGAACGTGGAGAAAGTATATGTGCAGTTCTTAATATGAAGATTTACAGAAAGGCGACATATTTGCAAGTTATGCCCTTGTGCGCCCCCCTTGTCCAAGAAAAAAACGCAGAATCTGAACCTCGTGTTGAGGTGTTTAGTTTCTACCAGGTTGACTGGAACAGAAAATAAATGCTAAAGTAAAAATACGTGGCAATGTGCACACGCAGAGCTGTTTCAAATTAGCCTCCCCGTTTCCAAAACAACAAGCTAGCCTCCTGTCGTAAATGTCTACAAAACTTGTTCTCTTTCGACACTCGGGATCACGGTTCCCTTTCACTTTTTCAATTCTTACCTCTCTCACAGGACGGCTGGAACTGCAGCCAGCCGGGCGAACTGGAGAAAAAACGCATTCTTGTGGTGGAAAATCCGAACGGGTCCCTCCATTACATACGGGAGTAAAGTGCAAGAAAAAATGATAGAGCTAGTATTCAGCTCGCTGAATGGTTCAGAACTATGCGGCGACTAGGAAGGCAGGGGTAAAATAATTTCTAACTTTCAGTCGCCTGTAGTTAAGTCATACCGATCTCTGCCCGAGAAGTCTCCCTCTCTCCCTGTGCACACACACACACACACACATACACTTGAAGTATCGAATTGCTCAGCAAATCAAGGCAGCAGCGCGCAGCCCGGTCGTCACACTAGGAATGTTCCTGCCCTATAGTTCAATACGGAAAGAGCGTAAAGAGAGAGAGGGAGGAGGAGGGATAGCTCTAACGCCGGTGTGTTAACAAGCCGTACCAACAAAGACCGAAAAACGCAAAGCTCGCACGTTACCCCTCCCATCTCATTGCAAAAGAAAAGATCTTAGCAAACGTGTTCAACATTGTAAACACGATGACTTTCCCCCCCCTTCTCACCCGCAACCAGTTCCCATTATGAACTGTGCATTCGAAGTCCGATGGATAGTAATTACTTCAGAACAGTAGGCCTACGTTTCGTGATATTTTACAGTGCACAATAATAGGCTATTATAGATTGACCGGTCACTCTTAGGCGTATGTCGCTCTCTTATTTGTGTTTTTTGTGAATGAACGTTACTTTAGAAACTATTGTCCGAAGTCCCGGTTTGTGTTTTTGCCACATTATCCTCAACTTTTTAATATTCACCATAATCGACCCATTTTAGTGAACCTGACTAGAGACTAATATTTACATTTCCGTCAAGTAAAACAAGCCAAAACAAAGATTTGCTGGGTAGAGGGCTGAAACAAAATGTATGATTTTAGTGAAACTTTTGTTTATGTTTTTTTTTTTTTGGGGGGTTGGGGTGAAACACAAATATTTTCAGAGTGTAATAGCCTATTTCCCCCCAGTTTCAATGGGGCGCGGTCCACATTGTCCCGCAGCAGGTGCTGTTTTAACCGTCACACACCTGATGTGCGCGGACAGTGGTGATTCTTAAATCGCTCTCATTGGAGGAGAATTACCGCGGTCGGAGCGGTGCTCTTAACCGACTGCAATGAGACAGCGGGGTGGAGGAGAGCAAAAGTCGAGGGTTGCTTGGAGAGAGGTGCGGCGAGCGGGGGAGCGCTGGCATCTGTGCCTCTGTCAGTAACGATGTTTTTCCTCAGTCCTTAGTCACTGCAGCCTTTGGGATGCCAAGTTAATCCAGGGCTGCTACAGAGGCTGCCTTTGTGACCAGGGAGGACCGAACAAGCTCTCCCTCTCTGGGGTTTTAATTGCGCGCTATGTGTGCCCCACTGCCCAGGTCTGAAAACAACAGAGAGGGTGTGTGGGGTTGTGGAGAAGCTCTTGCCTCCATTCTCACAGGGCAACCAGACGCAAGCTCTGCAGAGGGGTGTGTGCAATGGCATGGCATCTCTCCATCGGATAAAATGAACTCCATCAAGATCTCCTATAAAACTTGTGAAGTTGCTAATGGAAAGTAGCCCCCATACATGTTGTAATGCTACCAGGGATACTCTTTGGGGGTTGCAATAAAAAAGGCCTGCAATGGTAAATGGTGTGCTTCTCAATGCCCCTGCTTTGGGGTTTATCCTTCACTTTTTGCTGCAGCCTCAGACTGGAATGAGCTGCCAAAAACCCTGAGATTGGACAAACTTGTATCAGTTCCTGTTTTTAAGTCTGTGATCATGGACATGTTCACAGACTCATGCTCCTGCTACAATTGATGCATGAGTATTGTGTCTTGTTTATCTTAATCTAATATCTGTGTGTGTTTTTAAATTCTTGTTTGTCCAATTTTATGATGTTTTTGCTGTGTTTGGCCTCAATTAACTGGCCTGGTTAAAGATTGGTTAAATAAAAATATATACATTTTTACCTCAAACTGGCAAAATGCAGTCAGCTGGTTTCTCACACCATGCCATCGCTTAAGCATTTGCTGGAGTTTACTTGAGAAAAGGCCCAAGTAAAAAGCCCATTGCTGTCAGATTGAAGGTCACACGCCAATATTCACCAATAGGACTCCAGAAGAGGCCTGTGCTCTGGATGGAACTGGCAGGGAGGTTATGTAAACACAAGGTGTGTGAACTTCATGTTCCCACTGAGATGAACAGAACAGCCACACTGAAGTCCTCCTTTCCTCTGATCCAACACAAACCATTAGGTCTTCCCTGTCTGCATGTACGAGTGCGCCAGAGAGCCACGCAGGGGTACGTGTGTGTGTGTGTGTGTGTGTGTGTGTGTGTTTACAGAGCGGGAGTTGATGGTAAAAACAGGAGCTCTAGTTCTACAGGGGTCTATAAACCTGCTTTACAGATATGTGGTTTTCACTCTGGTCCTCTCTGTTTTTCGCCAGTTCCCTCGGGGGTAAAAGCCCACGACCGCGCTGGGAATTATCAAAGCATGTTCGCTCTCCTTCTCAACCTTTTGTCAATTTTTTTTTCTTCCCCTTTTGCATTTTCCCCTCCTTTCCTTCCCTCTTTCCCACCTTCCCCCACATTCCCTTCTTACCCCTCAACCCCCACCCCACCCCACCCCACACCCCCGCAACCCACCTGCCCCCATTGTATATTTTTTTTCCATTTTAGGGGGATTTACTAAACTAAAAGGTTACCACCACCACCAGAGCCAATTACCGCCGGTGTTGTAGTGGTGTGTGCCTGTTTCGTGCAGAGCTGAGAGATGCAGACGCTAGCAACAGGGCACTGTGCAGGAGGACCTGCCTCAACCCCGTTTACGAGGCCCTTCTCTGCCTGCCTCGGGGATCCTACCTGCCACATTACTCTGTCCTGGCTCCATTCCTGTCAGTAGAGCTCTTCCTGGGTGCAGATGGAAGGGGAAGAGAGAGCCAGTCAGGAAAGGGGGTTAGGGGGAGTCAGGGGTTTGGATTTGGGGGTGATTGGACACAGTCACACAGTGAAAGGCCGGAGAGGAGCAGTCTGCAGGGAGTCCACACAAAAGGCCTAGGCGAGGAGGGTGGGGCTAGAGGCGAGGGGGGGGTGTAGCCACGGCCCTGGGAAACTGGAGTTGAGATCGCAGACGCTCGCGGCTCTCTGACAGCGAGGACCGCTGCCTCCGGACCCCTGGAGTTCCCTCCTCTGTGCCGCAGCACCAAAACAAACCAGGGCCCCCAAAAGAATGCCAGACGCCAGAGGTGCGGGTTATCTGTCCCTCTACCGCACTGACAAAGGAACCCCCCCCACAAAAAAAATTAAAACCCCAAAGGTGTAGTTCTCTGCAATAAATGGCCCAGTCAAAACAATAGAGACATAAATGAACACAGTCACGCAGCAGAGAGGCCGAGTGACAGGGCGAACGTGAAAAAGAGAGTGGAGAGAGTCCCCTGGGTTAGGACAGTATATCTCACTGCGGAGACAGACAGGGAAGGGGCGGGGGCATCTGCTTTCTGCATTATGGCACAGAGATTGCCCTCTCTCCGTCCAGGAGGCTCGCTGGGAATTTCATCAGTTCGCAACATCTCACTTATTCACACATCTCCCGGCGCCGTGCGCACGATCGTCTGAGCGTGCCCGGAGAGGCGGCCCCTGACAGCGCTGCCGTGACCTCCCGCTCTCTCTGGAGGGGCCTTCAAAGCCCCCCGTCCGCACCACGATTTACCCTGCTTTTCTTCTCCTTCCAAATCAAACAGAGCCCCGCTCCCCTCGTCACGTTTGAAGGGAGAGAAAGGCACGTTTGCTATCTCCTCCCGACGCGCCGCCTATTTGTTTTCGCTCCTCTCCGCTCTCCGCCGTTCGCCATCTGTGAGAAATACGCTCTCACCTTGTCTCCTACCTCACGTATTTACGCAGTCAAGAATCAATCAGAAATGGAATGCTGACTCCCCCTTTCCTCACTTCTTCCCTACCCTCCCCAAAATGCTTGCAAACGTGATGAGAGGGCACAGAGATGAGGAATTTTCGCCAGCGTGGACCAGTTATTCATGATAATGGGAACAACATCAGCACAGAAACAGCCATGTTAAAACATTAGGGGTGAAAGTGGAGACCTTTTCAGCAGCAGGAGGAAAGGAAGTTGAAATATCATTCCTGGTGAAACCTGATGTTTCCTCCAGTCCCAGAGTCTCACTGTTAAGACCTTGTGATATATAACCCAGGAGTGGCAGAGCAGATTCCCCCAACATACACACATGCACGCATACACACACACACACACACACGCAGACATGCACACACATATACACACACACGTGCAAACATGTGTACACACGCACATGCAGGCATGCACACACACATACACACACCCAGACATGCACATACATATACACACACACATGCAAACATGTACACACACATACAGACATGTGGTTCTGTGTGGCTCAGTAGGTAGAGCATGGCGTTGACAATGCTTAGAATGAATCCATGCATGCAAAATGCACCAGCACGATCACACATGCACACAAGGTGCACTCATACCATTGAACTGTTATGAATCTGGAGTAAAGAAGTGCTGGCATCTGTCAGAAAAATGTCTACAGTGAAGACGTAAGAAACGGACATTTTTCATTTTTCACTGCTGCACTCACTGCAGGTACTGTCGCCACTCTCTCTGCACAGCACTGTAAACATGGAAAAAACACTTTTCCCACATTTGCAAATGACCATGAATAAATGTTATTGTAAAACCTCACAACTTCTGGATTTAAAATATTATTCAGAAGATAGTGTCAGATATGTGGTGTACTTGAAGGACCTTTTAAGTGTATGTATATATATATACTGTATATTATTGAAGGGTAATAGCATCAAAAATCTGAAATTTTAATATGTTACTCTTTACTGGTACTATTGTAGGCTACATGCCCATATCATAGGCCTAATGAGTGGGGGGGACGGAGGGCACATGCAGTCCATACTGCTTGAAACATTTATTAGCTTTAAAGAACTCTGGTTCAAGGGTATGCATAGTACCTGCAAAACATATCATACACTGTAGAAGCCTGAAACATTTTACACAGTGGCTCTGGAGCCATAAGTGCAGTTGGTGAAAATGGAAGTGGTGTTATCATAGCCCAGAATAACCTAGTTTAACCTAGAGGTAGGGATTTTATTACTATTTTTTATTTTTTTACTTAGGTTTTAGGATATATATATATATATATATATATACAGTTTTTTCTGTATCTTTGGGGAATTGTTGTGTTAGATCTTTGTAACTTTTGGAAAATATATTTTAAAAACATTTTTATGACATGTCTCTGTGCATGTCTCTGTCATTTCTTTCACACTCAGTCGTTCTCCCCATCACTGGATGCAAATGCCTTGGGTTAAACCGTAGCCATGGAAACAGGAAGCATGAGGCAGTCTCCCAAGGCGGCCACCAGCGTGTGAATGGGCGCATTCCTCTACGGTAGGGTCCGCGGAGCTGAAGCCGGGGGTGAGCGAGAGGAGTGTTTACTCTTTAAAGAGACTCTATAAATAGTAACAGCGGCCGTTCAGAGGACTTCCTGTCGCTAGGTGTTCCATAAAGCAGCAGTTAAGCAAACAATAGGCTTCCCATTGGGGGTGCCCTGTCTACGAGCCTTAGTGAGGCCTACGTAACAGGTGCGATCCAGGGGCTCGATCTGAACCCTCGCCCACACTCCGGCTCACCGTACCTGGGCAGTCGCGATCATGGCCTCCCCTTCTTCTCCATTCCTCGCCTGCTTGATTCCCAACTCCTTCATGCCCAATCTGATGTGCGCTCATTCACGCACAGGGAGCATATCCTGACATATTAACGGTAATTGCAACTCACTTTGCGACTATTATCCTTTCTTTTATCGAGGTAGGACATTTTGTCCTTCTTGAAAATGGACAGTGGGGTTTGATTTGTCCTTTGTGCACCTTGTTCCTGGCTCCTGTGCCACTAATTGGCTATTTTGTTGCTGCTGGTTCTTCGCACAATACACTTTGACAGAAATAAAGAGGCAGGGGGTTGCAATTACAGAGAGGGCATGGCCTCCTCAACATTCAGGAATGCACTTTGTAGCAGAGTAGCGCAGGTGACTTTTAACTGAAAATGTTGTTCCTCCATACCCATTCTCCAAAGCTTGAGAGCAACGGTTCCCTTCTAACAGCTTTCCTTCCTTTTAGGACAGAGAGAGGAAGAGCAAGGCAGGGAGAGAGAAAGAAAGAGAAGAGGGCAAGAGAAGCTGAACACCTGAAATGAGTTGGCAGAGTGCAATCAATCATACCGGCATCCCACGAAACAATCCTATAAAACTGCCATGCCGACTGAATGCATCTTATGTGTAGCACAACGCAGCCAAGGTACCGAGAACCAGACCAACAAACCTAACATCAATCTGTCTGCTGAGTCACAAAGGCTCTCATCCCACTGCGTGATTAGTTGAAAACAAGAGACCACCACCATGGTGCTTCAGGTAACTGCTAAAATAAAGGGAACACCATTTATTGGCGTTTACCTTGCCCTCTGAGGGGTCGAGTGGTGTGACCATAAAGGAGCGGCCAGGACCATTCATTCAATGAAGTGTTTACATGTACATCAGTGAGGACAAGCCCAAGGGAAAATGTAACGAATGAACCTTGGTGGTACACTAATCACGTTGTGGCTGTGGTGTCCACTGAATATCGATGCAATTCAGGTCTTTCATCCAACTCCTGATTGTGATGGGGACTCAGGTCCCCAGTTGCTCCTGGTGTCAGTCATTCACTGCTGGAGAGGTGTCTGTAAAAAAATGCTTTGGATAATGCATTGTCCAGGAGAGGACACACCGCCAGTTCACGAAAAATTTCTACTTTCACCGATCACATAAAACATGCAACGAACGAACAAAAACGCGTGCACAGTTTGTGTAAAACGGTTCAAACGCAGGCCATAGACAAAAGGCATCACAGATCATCACTCTTGTGTTGTCGCGTCAGCTTCTTCAAAAGTCCCAGTGGGTTGCCCTTTGGGTTTTGCTGAGTTTTGGTTGTTTGTGTTGTTGCACAACAAATGAAGATGCAGAGAAGTCGTGTGTGTTTGATGAGGGAGCGATTTGCCAATTTATGCAGCGTTGTACTGTGACAAGACACCATTCAGAGGTATTTATAGATCAGCCTTGTATGGGGCATTGGAATAGTCTGCGCTTGGCAGCCAAATACTTACCACAGGAGTAATTTCTGAAATTATAGACGTTTTCCAGAAAACTATGAACTCATTTCAAGCTCCAGTTAGATATATTCTAACTGGCAATTGTGAAAACAACCAGCCTTTCTCTGAGAATATTCTGGGGTATCCTTTAGAATGTATACATGTAATGTTTGACTTCTCCTTTTGTCATATGTTGCTGCTTCCACCCAACAGCTTGTGAAATTAGACAAGAAATTAAAGTTTATTCCACTATGTTCCACTGTGATATTTATAAGACTTTTGACCTGGGAAGAAGATGAGGGCAGGGCACTAAAGTCCATATGAAATTCTGAAATGATCATTACATTGTTATGAATATATATATTTTGCATTATCCTCTTGTTTTAATTGTAATGTTTGATATGTGGTGTTGAGTTGCATCATGTATTCCTTTTAATTGAGCCAATGTGCAGAAGACTTCTTTTTTTTAATGAATGAATGAATGAAAATTGTATTTTGAACATGTTAGATATATAAAATATATATATATAAAACAAAATTGCAACAACAAAACAAATAAACAATAATACTAAGACATGTCCAAAAAGGAGTAGGAAGAAGTAAAAACGTATCTAATCCTACACCTTCTCCACTATTCAGCTAATTGCTAATCGTCAATTGACTTCCATATTTAATATTTACACATATACCAAATAATATAAATAAACATATATTTAATATTTACACATATACCAAATAATATAAATAAACATATATCAACCAAAAGGAAAATATAAAAAGTAAATAATAATAATAATAATAATCTATGTAAACACCTGGTGAATGTCAATGCACTTCGTTACTACCCCTGTACCTTTTAAAAATCAAATCCTTATACCTCTTTTTAAACTGATTTATGCTTGGACATTGTTTTAACTCCACATTCATACTGTTCCATAGCTTCACTCCACAGATTGAAATACAAAAAGTTTTTAATGTCGTCCGTACACTAAGAATTTTTAAATTTAACTTCCCCCTCAAATTATAACCCCCCTCTCTATCAAAGAACACCCTTTGAATATTTCCTGGCAGTTGATTATTTCTTGCTTTATACATTATTTGTGCTGTCTGAATTTCTACTAGATCAGTGAATTGTATTGCTTTTGACTTTAAGAATAATATATTAGTGTGATCTCGATATCCGGCATTATGAATTATCCTTATGGCTCTTTTTTGAAGTATAGATAGTGCTTGCAATGAACATTTATAAGTATTTCCCCAAACCTCCGCACAATAATTTAAATATGGTAAAACCAGTGAACAGTATAGAATGTGGAGTGATTTATGGTCCAGAACGTGTTTTGCTTAATGGAGTAGAAGAAAAATGCAGCTCTGCAGTATATAAAACGATGGAATGAGGTGGGAGGAAATGAAGAACAGGAAGTGACAGTCAGATAGAGAGAACAGGACACCACTGATGCCCCTATCCAACATTGTCCTGCCACCAGCACCATCATTGAGAAGTATCATTTCTCCTGTGTTCTGTGGCCAACATACTGTCTCCAGATACCAGCATGCCCCATCGCAGACACACACACACACACACACACACACACACAAGAGCACGCACACACAGACAGACATGCACAGACACACACACACATGCACGAAGGAGCTCACACACACACACACACACACACACACGTGCACGCACGAGCACACACACATAGACACAAGTACACAGACCCACACAGTGTGTACACATACTAGGACCTACACCCACTTATGCTCTTACAGTCATGCATAAACATGCCGACACAGAAACACACACACACAAATGCATGCACACACAGGGACATGCTCACACATATGCTCTTACAGTCATCCATAAACATACAGACACAGATACACACGTGCGAGCGCGCACACACAAACACAAACACCATGCACGCAAAATATCAAGACATCTCTCAACCGAGTATCACATCCTCCTGCACCTATCACACCTATCACACAGCCTCAGAGGAGATACGACTCAAGCGGCAAGGTTTTTGGACCCAATGTGTGTGTGTATTTGTGTTCTGTCTCTCACACTTACGCAGTGGACTTAATGAAGAGATCTGCCTATAAGCGGAGCTCAATGTAGAGCCAAATCCCAGCACTTCATCTTTCCTGAGACGAGACAATGTGGTGAAATTTGAGGCAGGTGTGAGGGGCGAGCCGGAGTCAGAGACAGGGCGCGAGGCGCTGATGTCTTCATAACACCCCTCCAGCAACCGTCCCGTCCCCCTGTCTCTCCATCTCTCCTTCACCGTGACCGATCACCTCCACCCTCTGAACTGTGCCTCACACTCCCCCCATTCTCCCCGCCTGTTACTGGAGGTATAAAATGTGGCTCCCAGGGGGACAGACATAGGGATAGAGCGATGGGCGGGGGGAGTGGAGGACTGGACTGGACTGGACAGGCCTCCTGTTTCGCATTAGACCTGCCTGGACAAAGGTCCCCCAAATGCAAAACCCTAAGGGGG
Organism: Aldrovandia affinis; assembly: GCA_029706075.1. Lineage (NCBI taxonomy): Eukaryota > Metazoa > Chordata > Actinopteri > Notacanthiformes > Halosauridae > Aldrovandia > Aldrovandia affinis. The sequence continues at coordinate 281,020 of JAINUG010000065.1, forward strand.
CTCAAACCCCCCTCCGGAGCCATCCTGTAAACCCTTCACTGTAGCATTCTCTACTGCCCCGCATAACAGCACAAACTGAATCCCGAATCCACTCCAACTAAAAACAGTGGTTGCCGATGGATGCCACGCTAAGCAGAGTCGCCTGCAACACTGGCTTCCTCGCTGTGCTGGCCACAGGGCCTGGAGACTCCCGATCGGGGTGCACTGAAAGGCAGTTTACAGCCCAATTAAACTGCAATTAAACCACTCACCACAGAGACCCAATTTCATGGCCTGTTTTCTCTGTTGTAAAGCCCACCCAGGGCCATTATCCCACCTTTATATTATCTTTTCCTCCTCCCTCCACTCCCTGTCCCCTGCCGACTCCAGCCTGAGGACCCTGGACGCTCTCTCCACCGCAGAGACGCCGACTCCAGGAGTTCTAGCTGTCAATGCTTTTCTGTCATTTATGAATGTATTTGTCAAAGTGAACGGAACCGAGCGTGTCTGCCACGCTCCACAGCCTACCCTATCCTGACCTGGCTCTGAGGTTGCGGGTTTGATTCCCAAGTGGGGCGCTGCCATTGTACCCTTGAGCAAAGTACTTAACCTGAATTGCTTGGGTAAATAACCAGCTGCATGACTGGATTGTATGTTAAAAAAATATTAGCTGTGTAAGTCGTGGGTAAGAGTGTGTCCTGAATGTAAATGAGCAGGGTTAGTGAACTTTGTGGCATCAGTATTATTGTGTATAGATGTCATTGTAGGACTTTCTGCATGCTAATTAGTGAAGTGAAAAGGAACATCAGAGTTGAGTGATGAGAAAGCTGATGCTTCGATACAGCGTGCATTGCCTGCCTCTTACTTTGAAGGTCGTAATGACAGAAATATGAAATTAAAAGGTGTATTTATTTGAGATGGGAAGTATAAAGCAGTGCTTTTGTAATGGGGCGAGGAGGTGGGGTGCTGGGGGGGGGGTGTTTAAAATGCAGAAGGGGGGTAAGACAGATGGAGACAGAGAGTTTAATGTTTTGACAGTCAGACGTGGAGTGAAATGAAGACCCAGGACAAATTGAGTGAATGGGAGACGACCTGGGACCCGCGATAGATTTATAGCACTGGGGGAGGCCATCGTGGGGCTCCGATTCCAGGGGACAGTAACATATCACCCACCCCCCCTCAATCCCAAGGTGGAGAGGGGGAGTGGCTTGCGTGAATTCCAAGGCGCATGAGACAATCCAAATTTCTCTGCTGATTAGTGTTCGGTCTCCCATGGCATTATTTCTTCTGCACACCCCTCAATACTCAATACTCAGTATCCCCCCAGGTGTCACATTGAGACCGTACGCTGCCCTCACCTTCGGTCCATGGGGGCGGGGGCGGGTTGGGGCAGGAAATGAGCGCTGTGGCTCAGAGAGAGCCCTGTGTCCCAGGGACCCCGAGAGATGAAGTGCTCCGCTCACCCTTCCCTGACCCGGGAATCAATTTCCCTCGCTCCCTGTCCTCTCCAAACACCGTGACTGTCAAAACACACACGAGCCGACCCCTGCGCATCCTACATCCACGAGCTCAGCGTGCTCAGAGGGAACACAAATCCTCAACGCCCCCCATCCCGAAAGAGCGAGCCGTGCGCCGAAAACCCCAGTGCGTCTTAATGTCCCTGCCCATGGCTTCATCTGGGACAGGGAATCACGCCAATGGCACTGCACAATTGGGCAACCCAACAGTCCGAATCCAGGATGAGCGGAATGAATTCGGGGACATTTGTGGGGGTGTTGCTGATGATATTGTTGAGTGGTGGGGGATTCATGTCCATTTTGTTATTATTTAAAATATATTATTCAAACACTGGACAACGGATCATTGTGGAATGATAACAAGTCAAAATGGAGTCCCAGATGTCCTGCACAGTGAGGGACATCTGGTCACCCTACTGTGCAGAACGGCAAGTATGTCTTTGTGTGACCTTATGAAAGCGCTTTTTTTAAATACTTTTTTTTCCCATTGTGTCCGAAAATCACAGGAGATGGAGGAAAAGCAAAAGTAAATGTTATTGATATTTTTTTTAAGGAGAAAGGGCTAAAAGCATTCAAAACAAACACAACAGACAGTGACCCAGGTGTGTGCCTACAGGTGAAGATATGAATCAAATTCACAGTGTTCTTTAGTCGTTTAGATTTTAGAGTGCAACGGTTCTCTTGTTACAATTCAAATAATTCTTCATCACACAGTACACAGAGCGCTATGACAGAAGGTTGAGGGGTTTTGACTTTTTGTTGAGCTGAGAATTTCCTCCTATTTCCTCCTGTGTACAAACAAGCATTTAGCTTAAGTAAAAACAAAGAAATAAAAAACAATTTTGTGTTTATATCTGTAATATCCGAAAGGTTTGAACGAGCTATGGGATACCAACACATATACTCATTAGATATAAAAATTTAAGCCGATAAATACCATATTTACAGCAGGAATGTATAATGGCTCAATTATACTGATCATTTCGAACATGTTTACAACAAGGTGCTTTACGTCACTGAATTATCGTAAAAAAACAAAACAGTTATCCGCTCTTGGAACATAGAAGCGGATATTCCGCAACATGTGGGTTTCTTGGAATTCTCCAGAAAATTCTATGTGCAGCACTTAAAATGTGCTCCAACAGACGATCGTGGCTCTTTTCTAAGAAACTCAATGCTGGTTATTAATACCAGCCTTTCTGGCCCCAGTCCCAGAGTCCCCCTGACCTCTGACCCCATTGGTAATCCGCCTGTTCGACCTCCTCATTAAGCCAGGGGATCTCACACCCCTCAGCATGTTGGTCCCAGCTGTGTCCCCCGAAGCATTGGGCCCTGCCAGGCCAAGGTGTCAGGCGAGGCCCAGGCTTCACAGGGGCACACTAGGCCACAGCCTCTGATCTTAAGTGGGAGGCCTGTAAATCACGCAGTCAAGGTGACGGCGCAAAACCTTGTTAAAAATAATAATAAACTGCAAAAAAGGAATACAAAAAAAAACTCTCTGAACCTGTCTGGGCTTGTTCTTCTTAATGAGGGCCAGCTTCAACTCAGCAGTTGAAGGCAGACTGATGTCATTGGTTGGGCTGGGTGAGAGAGTGAGTGTATCCATAATGTGTATGGGGAGAGAGACACACCGTGCAGGGAAAGAGGTAGAAGAGAACAAAAGAAAGTGGGTAGGTAGGACACATACTATTTCAGACACAGATACTGTACATACTTAGGTGTTCCGTTTAGATAGCCTCTTTGCACTCACTCTCACGTGTGAGCTCAAGTGGATCCAGGGCCTTGCTTATCGCCGAGAACGCAGCACTGAATGCACGCACATGCATTCCTCACAGGGGTCAAGCCCCCTCGCACCGCCGCAACGCAAACAAGGCGGCCACGTACACAATCGCGGGCAAACGCTGATATTCATTAGCGCTCTGACCGCTGCAGAAAGGCTAATATTGGGCTTGGCAGATGGGCCGTCGGAGCGGGGATTAGTGGCCAGCGAGAGGCGTGAAAGGGCCCACTCTTTGGGGTCTTATCTGCTCCGAGCATCGGTCTGAGAGGGGCCAGGGGTACGGCCAGTGCTCCAGAAAGGCCACATTCACCCTGGGGGACAAATACGACCCCCACCCAATCCCAGCTGCCTGTCTTACCTAGGGTAACCAGATTCAGTCCAAATACAGGACAAGCAGGAAGAATTCACAGGATCAGAAAGTAATAATAAATAATCAATAACAACGGGGGGAGGACATATCCGTAATGGTATTATTTTATTAAACAATGGGAGAACGGGACAAAAATGCAGGACTCTGCAAAATCTGGTCACCTTAGTCTTATCACTTAGAAGAAGACTGACAGATTTCTTCTTCTTTGGCAATAGAGAAGGGGTGGGGTTGTCAGTGATTGGGGCCCTGAAAACAATGAGTGTGCCCCCTGGGAAATGGAGTGGACCTGCAGATTTATTTCAAAGTGGATCAAATTTGCTTTAGCGTTGCTTGGAAAGAGGCACGATACCATAAAAACATTTCCCCAAATGTTGGGAGCAAAGAACCCAAATACATGAAATTGCAATATGGCAACCCCTGTGAAAAGATGCTTCTGCAGTTGTGGAATGCGTCGGTCTGGACAGGGGAATCGGGGCGATTAACGGCCACACCTACTAGCAGGGCAACGAGTGCACACACCTGTGCGACATCTTCTTGATGTACCGGAGTGTTTAAATCTGCTCTGCTCTCTCAGTAGGTGGTTGGAACACAGGAGCTGAAGGCATGTTGGGAGAGAGCCGGAAGACAAACGCAACTGAAAAGTCGTAATCGTCTGTGTGTAGTGCTGTGCAGTGTTTGTCATAGTGTTTGACCGAAGAGTGCTCTTAATTTAGTTTGTTATTTTGATTGATTGTTTTGGAGCCGGCGGCACGGTGGTGCAGTGGATAGCACTGTCGCCTCACAGCAAGAAGGTCTCGGGTTCGAATCCAGGCCGGGGGCCTTTCTGTGTGGAGTTTGCATGTTCTCCCCGTGTCCGCGTGGGTTTCCTCCGGGTACTCCGGTTTCTTCCCACAGTCCAAAGACATGCACGTTAGGCTAATTGGAGAGTCTAAATTGCCCGTAGGTATGAGTGTGTGAGTGAATGGTGTGTGTGCCCTGCGATGGATTGGCGACCTGTCCAAGGTGTATTCCTGCCTCTCGCCCGGAACGCATGCTGGGATAGGCTCCAGCCCCCCCCCCGCGACCCTGACCAGGAATAAGCGGCTTAGACAATGGATGGATGGATGGATGTTTTGGAGCCTGAATGTCTGAGGGGAACGGTGGAAGATTGCATTTTGTTTATTATTTGTTGTGCCGGTCCGCTCTCCCTCTCTTCCTCCCTATCTCCCTGCGGGAGACGTATAAAAACCCGGTCCGCAGACCGACAACTCCGATCCCTGTGTCCTGCTGTTCTGTTCCAATCCAGTTCACTGCACTTTTGAAAAATACATATTTCAAATAATTATACATGCAGGAAATTATTATTATTATTATGTTTTGGCTAGTTTCCCTCCTGCAGTCATCAGACTGGCAAAGTCGGGCCTCACCGACACCTTCATAAACAGTCTGCTACATGTTATTGCTCACAGTTACACGATTCACCTGGGGGCGACGCACGTTTTTGTTTGAAACAGGAGTGCTTCCTTCTCCTTAGTTCTATCGCACAAACTCAACAGCAAGAACGGCGAGATGGCTGTTACTCGCTTCGGGTTCCCTGCGTTGTCTGCCGGATAAAGTTTTTTGAAAATCGCTTTTGCAGTTGAAATATATTTTTTTCTTCCCCAATCCCATAAATGAAAGGGGAAGGCGAAGAAAGCGGAGGAGGGGAAGAAGGGAGGAAAGAGAAGAAATAAAGTGGAGGCTGGATTAGGAGGGGGGGGCCTGTTTTTCCTCTGCACGTCCGTGTGTCCTTGCGCTGTACTAGATAGATAGTGACGGGCCGGCAGTTGGTTTTCATTAGCCGCTCGGCAACTTCAAACCACTCAGAATGCTTCTCTCCCCTGCAAAATAACAGCCTGCTCCCCCCTTAGCCCTCCTTTTTTTACAACAGGGCCCACTTTCTTTTTGTTTTTTTCGCCTCTGAGGGAAAGGTACAAAATTCTTCCTGCAAGTTAAAAAAGGGAAAATTGCCAGAGGGGGATATATATATATATGATTTTTTTCCTTTTTTAGAAAAAAAACTACTTTTTAATATCCTTCTCAGACTTGGAGACTCTTGTTTTTTCCCCCCCTCTAAATAAAACCCTGTCGTCTACCCTGTGGGGGCTGCGTTAGCATTCCGTTTCAATTTAAGACCTGCACCTTTGCGTCTGTACCCTGGGCCCGCTCACGGTTCAAACAGACCCGAGCCCCAGGGCCCGGAGAGAGCGGCCAGGAATATATGAACAGGGAGCAGCTCTGCTTGGTCTTTTGCCCTCTGTCCGTACCGCCTGAAAACTCGACAGCGGCGAAATGGCTCCCAGATGTGCGCTACTGGCACAGACTTCAGTCGTCCGCGACCTTGGCGGACCTCCGGTCATGTGCCATTAAGGTGGATGGCTTCCCTTCCTCAAAGGCCTGTTATCTCTCAAATGGACCGCGCCGTGGATGCCAGCACATGGCATCGATAAACTCCGGCAGGGCTGGCGAAGGCCACTCTGCTCCGCTCTGCCTGCCCCGGGAGGTCACACAGACCCTTACCTTAGGAAACAAACGAAAGGACGGCGGCCTTTCTGGAATCCAGCTTTTCAATTTCCCAGCATATCCACCCTGAGGTGAAACATTCCCATTGGCTCAAATCACGCCAACCTTGGTACCACCTGACGGCACCACCCGTTAAAGTTGTTAACAAACCCATGTGGAAAAATCACATTAATTCTGCACACGTGAATCACGTGTATACCACACATTTCATATGTTATTCACGTGTGTACCACACATTTCCACATGTGTCCCACATATTTGCACATTCAAGTCACAGGTATTCACAGGTATTCATATATACACTACCGGTCAAATGTTTTAGAACACCCCTATTTTCCAGTTTTTACTGAAATTTAAGCAGTTCAAGTCCAGTGAATAACCTGAAATGGTCCACGGTAAGCGGTAAACTGCCAGAGGTAAAAATTTTAAAAAAAGTTTTAGGCTACCAAAAACTAAAAATAATGAGTTATAAAAAAAGGCCCTTTTCAGGGAACAAGTAATAGGTTAACGTGGGTTAACAGTCACTCTGTGCAAGTCGCCGACTCATCGGATCCAGCAAAAGAGCCCCAGACCATCACACTTCCTCCTTCATATTTGACAGTTGGTGTCACACACTGAGGAACCATCCTTTGGCCTACTCAACAGCCTACAAAAACCTTTAGAAATTTCAAGATTTCAAATTGTGATTTTGGCCCAGGCAAGCCTCTTTTTCTTATTTTGCCATCTTAGCAATGACTTTCTTACGGCCACTCGACCTGTCAAACCTGCAGTTCGAAGTCTTCTCTTCACAGTTGAAACTGAGACTTCCTTACTTCGACCAGTGTTCAAGCTGTGCTTGAAGCTGTTGTCGTGTGAACCGCCTATCACGCAAGCTGTTGAATCTCAGAAACTTGTCTTCTGATTTTGAGTTTTTGGTAACCTAAACTTTTTTAAAAACTTCTGGCAGTTTACCGCTTACCTTTGTACCATTTCAGGTTATTCACTGGACTTGAACTGCTTAAATTTCAGTAAAAACTGGAAAATGGGGGTGTTCCAAAACTTCTGACCGGTAGTGTATATACATTTTATTTTCCTATTGGGGATGCCATGTGAGGGCCATATACTTTGTGTCCATTTTGTATGTCCAATCAAGTATGTTTGGGTGGTTGAATTTCTGTGGGTTTATGAATACAATAATGTATCCTGTTAAATATAAAATATAAGTAGTAATAGTACGAAGAATCAATTTCAGTCAACATAAAGTCAGTATTTAAGTCAGTATCCAAGCCTTTACCTCAGCGTTACTGTTACTACACATATGTTGTATCTACTTGATTCGGTGCAGAATTGTGATTCATACAGAGAGACTGCTCCACCAGACAGGTCACCACTAGGACCTTTTTTAAAGTTCCACAGTTTAGAAAATAAAAAGACGTCAGCAGTGGTAATCAAAAAGCAACTGAATTGCAACCATACACTAATAAATAGGCTCTGTGCTAAAATGGCTCAAAATTACAAAGCACAGCTTAGCCTGTCAGGAAATATGCACTCCCTGGGGGTAAGGTGCAAAACTGGCACGTGACCAAGAGAGAGGGGAGTAGACGGCCCTTGTTGTCAGGACAAAGGCGACCGCCTCAGGTGTTTGGTTGCGGCGAGCGAAACCGCCAAATCGCGCAGGAGCGACGCACTCCAGAGAGCACACCGCCCCCCGATCGCTCCGTCTCACCCCATCCGCCGCCGCGGTGGACCGTTTCCAGGAAAAGTCCAAATATTCACAGCCGGAGGGGTCTTATTAATAAAACATTCGCCATCACGCTAGCTTTACATCTGTTTTGTTTCCGAACGAGAAAACAACACAATGAAGCTGTAAATGGGGCCTATAAATCTTGCAGGGTGCTCATTTAGGAGTCCCTGTCGGCTGTCCAAATGTTCCCCCCCTCCACCCCCCATCCCCCATCCCCCATACACACACACACACACACACACACACACACTTTGCTTCGTTAAACATGAGTTGGTCATTTGATGTGCGCATGCACCCGTCCAGACAGTGGTTCTCGCTAGACCTGAGACAGTGGCTAACAGAGGTGGTGGAGCACTGGGGTACTGCACCAAGGCATTCTGGGACATGGAAAATCTTGACACACAAAAAGATCTTCAGCTGATGGTCTAACACTTCTGGAGTCTTGCGTTTTGTCATTTTTTGGAAAAATTATGTTGTAATTTCTGAGCAAAAACTGATCTTTGAGGCACTTTAAAATTCCCCCATCCAGATCCTAACCTTATCCATTATGTGCTAAAAGGCAAAACTGATCCTAGATCAGCACTCCTACTCTTTGTGAACACGGGTTCCGTTTTCCAATTGGTTCATCCAACTAAGCACTTTCCCTTGAGTTAATCTTCAAATGCTTATTGACAGTTTCCATGAAAAAGTAAAAAATAATTTTAAGCTCCAATTAGATACAAGCGCTTTCATTAAAATTAAACTTGATTGAATCATTTATTTGAGAGCAGATCTAACCCCTAGATCTGACCAACATCTATCCTTAACTTTGAAGTTCAACTAAATGCAAGTGTTATTATAGTTCAGTGATTAGTAGAAATTTCATGGGTTTTCAGTTTTTTGTAATAAAGAAAATAATGCAATGCACCTGATGCTTGTTTTTGAACATTGTAACAAAGCTTTTGATATGTCCCTGACAAATAAACAAAAAAATACAAAATCTATCAAATCAATCAATAAAAAAGTAACATGTTCATGTAATTTTAAGGTTTAAAAAGTTAAGAGTTAAGAATTGAATTCAGATGTAAATGTCCTAAATAGACTCTAAGTTCAAAGTATCAGCGCCAGTGACCCGATCACGCTGTGAAACATAAAATCTTTGAGATTTGGCACTGAGAGGTGAATCTTTGCCCGTGATGAGAAAAACGGGGCGAACAACGTACATCTGGCGGAGGAGGGAGGGATGGGTCGGCCGTGGCCCGAGACGGACGGGTGTGTGCGACCGTCCAGCGGCGCTGGAATCACTGCCACCCCCTGCTGCAGCCAGAACATCTGCCCGCTCACCGGAACCAATCAGAAATGAGAACCGAGAGGCGTGACGAATCAGCTTGCTCGGTGATCTTTTCATGGAATCCTGGGGTGGTGGGGGAACAAAGGCAGCCTGCCTCCTCTTTCCCTCCCTCTTCTCCCCACACCCTTCCGGCTTTGATATCCTAGACCCCCACATGGGGTAATAAGCCTCCCCTGTTCCCTTCACACCACCCCTCCTCACCCGCCCCCCAACAAATATAAATAATCCCATGTGCTGTGACAGAAAAATGACTGGTCGAATACCCCAGGCTAGATGTGTCTACGAGAATTTATACAGCCATGTTGGATTCCTTCTCAGCCTTTAACCTCAAATATGAACCTCTCAATAATCTTAATCTCTGTAGAACCTTACATATGATTTCAGTTACGTTTCAAAAAGCCATGAGTTTACACACGCGATACCCCGATGACCATGTGCATAGGTGAATGGACACACGTTCAAAAAGGCGAACGTTCGAGGTGAGCTACATAACCCTGTAACGATTTCTGTTGAACGATTTTGAACTGAACCTTCTATTTTGTTCGCAAATGATGTTGATGTAATTAAGAGGGACATGGTCATCCGCCAACGAGAAGGTGAGTGATTTTCACCTTGGATAAATTCTGTGGATTGTTTTGACAAGTTAGGAACAAATATTACATTTGTTAAAATGAATAACAGCCAAGTGATTGTACATCTTCCCCTTGGCCAGCCATTTGTGTTTGCTAATGTTAGCGACCATTCGTGATGAACATAAAAAAGTTTGAATACATTCGTGAACATTAGCTAACATAAGCTAACGTTGGTCTTACACTTACACTTACACTGTTCAAACGGACCTGACACCTGTCTTCTCTCATGACCGCAAAAGTCAATATACTCTCACCTGATTGGAGACGGACAGGCACAGCGAGACGCTCGCGTGTAATCGCCCTGCGGGGCCACTCTGGCCTAGCGAGCCAATGATGTGCCTCGGCTAGAATATCCTAAACGTTGGCAGGCAAGCGGGAGACGGAGAGACAGACGGAGGGAGGGAAAGACGTGGGGAAAGATGGGGGTATCTGGGAGCGTAGCTTCGGGCCCACCGTCACCACAAGGACCCGCGCGGCAATGACTTACAGCCGGTCCAGAGGACAGGCTGCGACCGGATAGAATTACACACCGCCGAAAATATTTCTGCAGTTTCCTGGCTTCCTCTGACCTCTTTTCTTTCCACATTTTTTTTCTCCTTTTTAACTTCTTGGTCCTTGAAGAAAACAGACTCGTCTCCGAAAGGTACCAAGCATAACTCTTAGCCTCCCTCTGTCGCCTCCACTTTGTACTCGAAGACACTCCTTTCCTGATGATCAAACTACGGCGAGGTCCTTTCTGAGAGTACATAGTATTCAGGACCAAGCTCATAAACACCTTAAAGGGCACCTAGGGTGGTTATGTAAAAAAATAAAAACCCCTGGAAAAAAAAGTTTAGTTGAACGCTCCAAGAATTTACATAACCATTTTCCAAGGACCATCAATCAGCGATGAGCGTTATTGCATCCAACAAACTGCTTTCCTTTCTCTGGGGTTTATTTGCAAATGCTTTCAACTTGGTACAGAAGATTTCAAGCTCTGAATACATATTGTAAATCATTAGATATAAGTAGACATGGTTGTGGGTTAACTACTGACATTTTCTCAAAATGTTTTGAAGGGTGCATTACCTGGGCCACCTCACCCTGCTGTTGCCTTTTTAAATCGGGCATTGACCAGGGCCACCTTACCCTGCTGACGCCTTTTTGAAGCTGGCATTACCAAGGCCACCTCACCTTGGTGGTGGGGTCCTACTGCTCTCCACACACGGGCAGTTAATGGGTCTGAAATCAGTCCTGCCCCATCCATCGTTACCGCTCCACCTCGCTCATTAGCCAATCCTCGTCCTTTCATCTGACTGCCCCCGTCAGGTCCAATTTATCTAATTGGTCTTTCTGGTAAAGAGGTAATGATCGCCGGCCCCTCCCCCCCCCCCTCCATCCACATATTCCCCTGCTCTGGCCCCCTCACATGGCCGGTTTCAGCCCACCTGTCTCATATCCTCTCTCTTCCTGTGTTCACCCTGACCTCTAGAGCCCCCCGCGGTCATCAATCAGGACTCTGTCCTCGCTCTGTCACCACACGGCGCCGGGGGGGTTGAGTCCTGCCTGCGCCCACGTCACCGCGGCGACCGATGCCGTCCCACTTTGGCCAGCTCGCTCTTCCCGCCGGGAGCTCCGACAACAAGGGGCGCCCTGAAAAGAGAGGGAGAGTTGGGGAAGTGGAAGGGGAAGGCGACAACAGAAAGAGAGAGGCGGGGGGGACTCTGTGGGACAGATGAGAGATAAGAGAGAGAGGAGAGAAAAAAGGGAGGAGGGGAGGAGCCGGGGTCCCTCAGAAACAAAATGAGTGCTGATTAAAAGTGGTGCAGTCAGGAAGGCACAGTGGCTGACTGGTAATTTATAGCAGTGAAAGGCTTGTAGGGTGAAAAACATTATTTTAGCGGCCCCCACATCCTAATAGAAGCCAGATGTGCTGGGATTAACAAAGACCATTCTCTCTCTCTCTCTCTCTCTCTCTCTCTCTCTCTCTCTCTCTCTCTCTCTCTCTCTCTCTCTCTCTCTCTCTCTCTCTCTCTCTCTCTCTCTCTCACTGTCTCTCTCTCTCTTTCTGTTATTCACTTCAGTCTGGATCCCTCCTCTGCGTGTCCCATTCACTTTTGGCAGTCACAGAAACCCCCCCCCTGCCGTTTGTAAAGTGTGAAACACCAGGAGAAAACCGGGTGCACTGTGTACTTTTGTTTGGCTTCCAACTGGGAAGCATTTTCAGCGCCCCCCGACGCCTCAGCGGAGGCCCATACGTCACTGATGTCACCATGTTCCGCAGGTTATGAGATCACCGTCGCCCGCCTATTCGCCAGCCCCTGGTTACCACAGCCCACCTCAAACAACAAACAGAGTGCCGTGGCAACGCGGACTGATTTGGCCGACGAAGAGCCCGTTCTGAAACAGGCAGAGGTATGATCTAATCCCATTTGCCAAACGGCGCCCGGGATATAGCGTTCCGCGTTCCCGCGTCATGTTTGCGGCTCGTGGCCCGCGGCCGCGGCGAGGGAGGGGCCCCGCTGTCGCTTCGGGGGGCGGGGGGTCAGCGGCGGGAATCCTGGAAGGGTCTTTTGATTAACGCGCAGCGGCGCTGTTCGCGGTCGCGGGTGCCATCCGAGAGAGGGGGAACATTCTAGAATCGCCACAGGACATTAACATGAGCGAGGCTGACAGATGTTTGAAGTCCCGTCTCGACCTGCGGATCTCGAGCGCACTGGAGCCGCGGGAGAGGAACTGCCTGAGAAAATGTTATGCTGCCTTCAAACGACTCATCATTCCCAAAGCCAATATATTACATTATTGTCTCACTGCCTTCCTTACTTACATCATCAACTGAGGGAAAAATAGGGGGATGTCACAGCCCTCTGAGTTGGCCTATGTGGGGTGCGTGTGTGTGTGTGTGTGTGTGTGTGTGTGTGTGTGTACGTGAGCATATGTGTCATATTTTTATTTGGATGTGTGCCAGTGTCTATATAGATATAGCTGTACATGATTTTGAGACCATATGGACGTGTTCTCGTGTACGCTTTGAGTTCTGGTGGGTGTCCACATGTTTGCGTTTGTGCACCAGTGAATCACTTCATTCACTGTGGAGTAAAAGACTCCTCTTGCACCTGTTTGTAAACTGTTGTGCATGGAAAACACGTGCCGTGCAAACTGTTTTCCACAAAATTCACCGTGTTAGGTACAGGTTCTGTGTGCTGACAGTCATGTGTGTTTGAACTGTACATGAACAGTCATATGTGCATTGGTGTATGTGAGAGTGCTTTGTAAACACTTTACATGAGGCAGCGATAGTGTGTGCATGTGTGTTGTTTGCATTTGTATGTCTGTGTGTGTGTGTGTTGCTTGCATTTGTGCACAGACACACACGTGTCGTATGTGTGTGCATGTACATGCATGAGTGTGTGCATATATGTGTATGCATGCATGAGTTTGTGCATGTGTGTGTAATATGTGTGTGTGCATTAGTTTGTGCATGGGAGTACGTGCTGTTTGTGCATAATGTATATGTGTGTGTACGTGTGTGTGCATACATGGGTTTGTGATTGTGTGCGTAATGTGTGTGTGTGTGTGTGTGTGTGTGTGTGTGTGTGTGTGTGTGTGTGTGTACAGAGTGTGAACACAGAGAGAGAGTTAGATTTGGAGTGGGGGAGACTCATTTTGTCCTCTCCAGACTGGTGGCAGGAGAAACTCTACCCCTGATCTCCTTACTGTGCAGGGGCTCCACGCCGTCGAAACGCCTCCTGCATCCCAGCTGTCACTGTGCCTCTGGCTGCCCTGACGCCCCAAACTCCCGCACTCACCCCAGCCCCCCCCACTCTCTCTTTGAAGAGCGCTGCGCAGGAAATTGAAGGCTGTCTTCAAACAAAGAGGGAGAAAGAGAGAAACAGAAAGTATTAGAGCGAGAGAGAAAGAGAGAGAGAGAGAGTATTAGCGAGACGGGGAGGCAGTCAGACAGGGAGGGAGGGAATCAGGAATGAAATGACAGAGCCTCACTGCTAGTTATATGCACGGCTGTCACCATCTGAGAAATTTCAGCAGTTTTCCGATTATATAAAGGAAATCTGACACGGGTCACTGAGCTTTGATTCTGGCGTATCGCTGCTTGCGTTTTGGCCCCTAATCAGAGACAGAGAGAGAAAGAGAGAGAGCATGCCAGGAAGAATGAGAGAGATGGAGGGATGGAGAAAGAAATACAGGAGGAGAAAGAGTATTTTTCTGCACATTACTTTATCTGCCTTTATGTTGTCTCAGATTTTTTATATTTCAAAACATCCATGTATTGTTTGTATTGGCCTGGATTGGTCTGCATTTGTTTGTATTGGCCTGTATTTCTTTGTATTGGCCTGGATTGGTCTGGATTGGTGTGTATTTGTTTGCATTGATCTGGATCGGTCTGCATTTGTTTGTATTGGTCTGTATTGGTCTGTATTTGTTTGTATTGGTCTGTATTGGTCTGTATTTGTTTGTATTGGCCTATATTGGTCTGGATTGGACTGTATATGTCTGTATTAGTCTGTATTGTGCTTTTCTGTGCTTTTATACAATATGTATATTCTTTGGCAATATGAGCATATGTTTGTCATGCCAATAAAGCAAATTGAAATTGAAAATGGAAAGACAGAGAGAGAGAGAGAGAGAGAGAGAGAGAGAGGGAGAGAGAGAGAGAGGGAGAGAGAGACAGAGAGAGAGAGAGAGGACAAGATTGACAGGGAGAGTGACTTCTCTCTCACTGTGTCTGCATGTTTGGCTCGTCACCTCAGCAGAAGGCAGAAGTGGCAGCGGCCTTTGATCCTGAGCCTCATTGTGTGGAGTGCAGGCTTAAAGAAGGCCAGTCAGATATTATTACAGATGGATTATCACAGACATAAACTCTTCCTCCCTGCCTCTCTCTCTCTCCCTCCCTCCCTCTCTCTCTCTTTCTCCCACACTCCCTCTCTCTCCCTCTATCCCTCTCTCTCTCCCTCCCTCCCTATCTCTCTTTCTTCCCTCTCGCTCTGTCTCTACAGCGCTCCCCATTTCCCTCCCTTCCTCCCTATCTCTTTCTCTCTCTCTCCTTCCCTCTCTCTCCATCTCTCCCACTCTCCTGCTCCCCCTCTCCCTCAGGAGCTGGGCAGCAGGGCCTTCACAGAGCTTGAGTTTCAGGGGGGAAAAGCTTGCAGAGCTGCGAACATTAGCAGCAAAGTAGAGTTTTTCTTTTACGACCCGTCTAGTCTTACAAACGCTAATCACCGCCATGCCGGTTTCGGGGGTGACGCAGCGGAGTCTGGGAGAGCCGCGGCACGCCAACGACGGCTCCGGCGCCGGGGCGCGGACACTGTGAGCGGCGGCGGGCACAGCGGGAGACCCGGGTTGATATCACGGGGCGCTGGTGTGCCAGGAGTCAGCTGGGCAGCGGCGTGTGACGGGCGTTGAAATCCGGCCTGGCACACGGGCCTGCCAGCTTACCGTGCTGCCAAGCTGACTGACGCCCGCCGCAAACTCCAGCGCCTGCGACATTTCACTGAGCTCTCCTGCTGCTTCCCAGAGCGACTCTCTCTCTCTCTCTCTCACTTCAAAACGCTTTATTGGCACAGCATATTAATGCTAAAGCTTTTCATAAACAAGCATTGGACACTGTGCTTTAAAGTGATAAAACACAGCCACAATTGTTTGCACACAACAACAATTGATGCTCTAACTCCCTCCATTCCCTCTCCCTCCTACTTTCTCCCCCTCTCTCTGGTGAAAGCTAAATTGGTTTTGTGATCCCAAAGCTCTGCCTTCCCTCACATCTGTCGTTCCCTCCTTTCCTCCAATCTTTACTTATGCCTTTTCCCTCCTCTCCTCTCCTCCTCTCCTGCCCATCTCTCCTTACCTTTTATAGTCAGTTCTCTGGCTTTATCTCCTAATCCCCCTGCTGTCATCTCTCTCTCTCTCTCTCTCTCTCTCCATTCTTCTATTTCTCTCTCTCACTCTCACTCTCTATTTCCCCCATTCCCTTCTAGCTATTCCTGGCTTTGTGTGTGTGTGAATTCACATGTGCTGGCCTGGCTGTTGTTTGTCCAACAGTGAGAGTCAGTCTCTTTCTGACTCTGTCACAGAGCTATCAGGTGCCAAAGAGATGAAAAGCTGAGACCGGTCCTACCCCAGGGTAAAATAGTATAGAATATATTAAAATATAGAATATAGGATGTCTGATCCAGGGGCGTCACTTTGTGTTGAATATTGGGGGAGAGGGGGGGATGATCCAAAAAAGGGCTTCTGGGGGTTTCGCATTTTAAAAATGTGATATGATAAGATTCACATTGTCATCCTAGTGATTTCTGAGCGGTAAAACAGAGAAAATAAAACCTCATCTTATGGACAAAAGTTAGATAATCATTTTATGTCAGTGCATGATTTAATTGATTTAAATCTTGAGAACTTAGTTTGTTGTGCCAGTTGTAGAGTCACGCACTGCTATGCTGTATGAGTGCTAGCTGTTCAAAATTATGAGTTGTTATTGCCAACAGAATTCATATTTGGCAAATAGGATTAGAGAGTCTGCCACATCATCAGATGGAATACATTACAGGCATCATATATGGTGCACACATTTTTTAATTAGTACACACTATTTAATCTCACCTATTTATGTGGCATCGCAGGCCTCAATAAGGGTTTGCAACTTGCACTCATAACTGCATCGTTATTACCCTGTGGAGCAGTTTAAGATCAACAAGAAGAAGCCAGTGGGAACTGTCTTCTGTCCTGCCCCTGAATCTGCGCTGAGCTGCGCTGGTACCTCATCTTCCTATATTTATGAAAATGTAATGCATTTATTTATCAATATCACGTGGGGTGAATATGGTGATCATTGACTCATTCTACATTTCCATATTTCTCAAACTTGTGTTTAATGTGAACATGGACACACACTGGGTTCCTATCATATTAATATTAGGGCTAAATGTTATGACCACAGGAACGAACCCAAACGCGGACACAGACAAAGTTAGGATGGAGAGTGAAGATTTAATAATAATAGTAATAGTAATGACAGAGGTAGTGGAGACGATGAGCTGAACACTGGAAGGGATGCACAGGACGACAGACAGGATGAGGGAACCGGGGGGGCAGCTGAGCGTGCAGGCAGGCGGGGCTGGCAGGACGGACAGAGCTGGCAGACGGATGAGGAGTGAACCTGAACACAAGGAGGAACAACAGGAACACGGGTAAACAAACATATAACACAACACACAGAGAACAGTAAACACAGAGTCGAGTCTAATCTAAGGTATCAGAAGTCAGCTTCTACCGAGAAGGGAAAACAACGATCTGACGATGAATGACTGGAAAACCGGGGTAGATATACTGCAGGGCTGATGATCTAGATGGGAAGCTGGTGTGCCGGAACGGACGACGGAATTGGTAACAGGTGAACATGATGAGGAGTAATGAGGGATGATAATTGAATGATGGAAATGATAAAACAATTAACAAACAATCACAAGGGAGAAACAAGACAGGAACAAAGGGAATGTGACAGTACCCCCCCCTCAACGGATGCCTCTGGGCATCTAAACAGGGTGGTTAGGGTGAGCCAGATGGAAGTCCCGAATGAGGGATGGGTCCAGAATAAGGGCGCGGGACACCCAACTGCGTTCTTCGGGACCATAACCCTCCCAGTCGACCAAGTACTGGAATCCACGACCTCGACGACGTGCATCCAGCAAACGCCCGGACGGTGTAGGCCGGGTGGTCGTCGATGATCCGGGGGGGTGGAGGGGCGACGGCAGGAGGGCAGAGTGGGCTGGTGGAGACCGGTTTAAGGAGAGAGACATGGAAGGAGGGGTGGATCCTCATGGAGGCTGGAAGTCGAAGCTTGACAACAGAGGGATTAATGACAGAGTCAATGGGGAAGGGACCAATGTAGCGGGGTGTGAATTTGCGGAAGTAGTGTGAAGGGGAAGATCTTTGGTGGAGAGCCAAACCTCCTGACCCGGTTGGTAGATGGGCGCCGGGTGCGATGGCGGTCGGGCGAAGCGCCGGTTCCGCTCAGCTGAACTAAGCAGGGCAGTGCGGGTGAGCTCCCAGGTCCTGCGACAGCGATCCAGGTGGGCCTGGACCGAGGGAACCGCCAGTTCCTCCTCCTGGACAGGGAAGAGAGGGGTTGGTAGCCAAGGGAAGCCTCAAAGGGAGACAGACCTGTGGACGCGCTGGTCAAAGAGTTATGGGCGTATTCGATCCAGGGAAGTTGTGTGCTCCAGGCAGAGGGATCTTCTGAGGTGATAACACGGAGTGATGCTCCCAGGTCTTGATTGGCGCGCTCAGTCTGGCCGTTAGTCTGGGGGTGAAAACCAGAGGACAGGCTTACCGAAGCTCCAAGGAGGCACAGAAGGATTTCCAGACGTGTGAAGTGAACTGGGGTCCACGGTCGGAGACGATGTCCAGGGAATGCCGTGCAGGCGGAAGACGTGGAGGCAGAGAAGGTCCGCTGTTTCGGAGGCTGTGGGGAGTTTGGGAAGGGCAACAAAATGCACGGCTTTAGAGAAGCGGTCGACGATGGTGAGGACCACGGTGTTACCTTTAGACGGGGGGAGACCGGTGACAAAATCAAGGGCGATGTGCGACCAGGAACAGGCAGGGGACGAAGCAGGCCAGCAGGAGGTTGGTGAGTAGCCTTGGAACGGGAACACACGGAGCAGGCGAGCACGAAAGAGCGGGTGTCGGCATCGATGGTGGGCCACCAGAAGTGCCGCTTGAGCAGGCTCAGGGTGCGGCTGATGCCGGGATGACAAGCGAACCGGGAGGTGTGGACCCACTGAAGGACCTGAGATCGGACGGGGTCTGGGACAAAAAGTCGGTTCGGAGGTCCGGTACCTGGGTCAGGATGGGTCTGCTGGGCGTCACGGACAACCGACTCGATCTGCCAGGAGACTGCGGCCACCACACAGGACGGAGGAAGGATGGTCTCAGGAGTCACAGGAAACACCTCGGGGACATGGAGACGGGAAAGAGCATCGGGCTTGACATTTTTGGAACCTGGACGAAAAGTAAGGTTAAAATTGAAACGCCCAAAGAAAAGAGCCCAGCGGGCCTGGCGAGAGTTCAGACGTCTGGCCGACTGGATGTACTCCAAGTTGCGGTGGTCAGTCCAGACGATAAAAGGCTGCTCGGAACCCTCAAGCCAATGGCGCCATTCCTCAAGGGCGAGCTTGACCGCCAGGAGTTCACGGTTCCCAACATCATAATTACGCTCGGCAGGGGACAAGCGACGGGAAAAAAAAGCACAAGGGTGGAGTTTTTGATCCAAGGCAGAGCGTTGGGATAACACCGCTCCCACCCCGGTGTCAGAGGCATCAGCCTCGACCACAAACTGGCGAGAAGGATCTGGTAAAATGAGGATGGGTGCGGAGGTGAAGCGCCGTTTAGCTCTGCAAACGCGGAGTCCGCTTCCGAGGACCAGACGAAACGGGTAAGGGAGGAGGTGAGACGAGTGAGGGGAGCGGCAACCCGACTGTAATCCCTGATGAAGCGGCGGTAAAAGTTAGCAAAGCCCAGGAAACGTTGTAGCAGCTTCACGGAGGTGGGTTTAGGCCAAGTCACCACCGCCTGGATCTTTTCGGTCCGTCCTAACCTGACCGCTCTCAATAATGTAACCCAGGAAGGAAACTGAGTGAACGTGAAATTCGCATTTCTCCGCTTTAACAAATAATTTGTTTTCCAAAGTCTTTGGAGAACCTGGCGGACATGCTGGACGTGCTCCTCGAGACTGCGGGAAAAAATAAGGATGTCATCCAAATAAACAAAAACAGAGCGGTTTAAGAAGTCCCGGAGAACGTCATTAATGAGCGCCTGGAAAACGGCGGGAGCATTAGTAAGACCAAAAGCCATGACCAGGTATTCAAAGTGGCCGAGGGTGTTGAAAGCAGTCTTCCACTCATCGCCCTCACGGATCCTCACCAAGTGGTAGGCGTTATGGAGATCCAATTTAGAAAAATGACGGCACCTTGAAGTGGCTCAAATGCGGAGCTGATGAGCGGAAGAGGGTATTTATTTTTAATGGTGATGTTATTGAGACCACGGTAATCGATGCAGGGACGAAGGGACTGGTCTTTCTTAGCCACAAAGAAAAATCCGGCACCCACAGGGGACGAAGAAGGCCTGATGAGACCCGCGGCAAGGGAATCGCGGATGTATGGCGCTCCATGGCCTCCCTCTCTGGACGGGACAGGTTGAAGAGGCGGCTGGAAGGCAGGGAAGCCCCGGGAAGGAGGTCAATGGCACAGTCATAGGGTCGGTGTGGAGGCAGGGAAAGGGCGCGTTGCTTGCTGAAGACCTCGGCAGGTCATGATAATCAGGAGGGATAGAGGAGAGATCGGGGTTCCGCGGTGGGCGTAGGAACCTCGGGCAGAACAGGAGCAGGAGCAGACAACAAACAAGATGAGTGACAGGACAGACTCCAGTTGGTAACTCGACTAGTGGTCCAGTCGAAGTGGGGGTTGTGTGCCACCAGCCATGGCTGGCCGAGGACTAGGGGAGCGTGGGGTGAGGAAAGGGCGTGAAACTGGAGGGTCTCGTGGTGATTACCGGAGAGGGGTGAGGTGAAGGGGTACGGTGCGGTGGGTAACTTGGGCGAGGAGCTTGCCGTTGAGAGCGTTGGCTTTCAGAGGAGTAGTGAGGGGTTCCAACGCAATTCCAGCTTGGGCGACGAGGTTGGAATCCATGAAGTTCTCAATCAGCTCCGGAGTCGACCAATGCAGACAAGGGCAGGGACTGCTGGTTCCATGACAATATGGCGTTGAGCTGCATATGAGGTCGCGGTGTAGGTGGGGTGGTAGTAAGGCTCGCCAGGACCCCAGAATCACTGGTGAGCCCCTCTTTTGGCCCGAAGGGAGCAGGAAGACAGGAAGTGGCCAGACTGACCGCAGTAGATGCAGGATCCCGATTGCACCCCGAAGACGCTCAGCTGGTGAGAGACGAGCCCGACCCAGTTGCATGGGAACCTCTTCGGAGACGGATGAGGTGGAGACGAGGCCGAAGAGAGGTAGTAGGGGTTCAGGTCTTGATTTAGGAGGGTAGAGAGAAGAGCCACGGGAAGGAAAGGTGGAGGAACAACGGACAGCTCTTTCCCGGAAGCGACAAGGAGGCGGTTATCCAGTCTAATGACCAGGGAAATGAGGTCGTCGAGACTTGATGGGTCATCCCTGGCAGCCAACTCATCTTTCAGTGAGTCGCTGAGACCGTGCGAAAAGCACCTCGGAGCGCCAGGTCGTTCCAACCGGACTCCGCAGCAGTGATGCGGAACTCCACCGCGAAGTCAGCCACAGTACGGGCACCCTGGCGAATGGTGAACAAACGTTGATTAACGTCCGTGCCTCGGGCGGGGTGGTGAAGACATTCCTTAACTCAGACATGAAGCGGGAGTAGGAGGTGAAACAGGAGGAATTGCTCCCCCACAAGGCGGACGCCCATGCCAGCGCATCCCCCTTGAGCAACCCCATTACGTGGCGATGCGGGACCCATCGGTGGAATAAGAGGTGGGCTGCTGCTCGAGACCAGGGAGCATTGGATGAGGAAGGCGCGGCACATACCCAGGTCTCCGGCATAGCGATCCGGAGCAGGAACGTGAGGCTCCTTGTGCGGGAAAACTGGCGGATCCGGGGGTGAAGCGATGACAGGAGGGGAACCTTGGGCAGCGAGTTGTAAAGACAAGTCTTGCATCTGGGTCTTGATCTCCTTTTACGCTGGCGGAGAGGCCGTGCAGCGCTGTCATCAACTCCTGGAGGGATTGGCCGTGTTGGTCGACAAGAACGCCCTGTAGGGACAGGGCCTGACGGAGCTGGTTCGTGTCCGCTGGATCCATGCTTGGTCAGATCGTTCTGTTATGACCACAGGAACGAACCCAAACGCGGACACAGACAAAGTTAGGATGGAGAGTGAAGATTTAATAATAATAGTAATAGTAATGACAGAGGTAGTGGAGACGATGATTTGAACACTGGAAGGGATGCACAGGACGACAGACAGGATGAGGGAACCGGGGGGGCAGCTGAGCGTGCAGGCAGGCGGGGCTGGCAGGACGGACAGAGCTGGCAGACGGATGAGGAGTGAACCTGAACACAAGGAGGAACAACAGGAACACGGGTAAACAAACATATAACACAACACACAGAGAACAGTAAACACAGAGTCGAGTCTAATCTAAGGTATCAGAAGTCAGCTTCTACCGAGAAGGAAAACAACGATCTGACGATGAATGACTGGAAAACCGGGTAGATATACTGCAGGGCTGATGATCTAGATGGGAAGCTGGTGTGCCGGAACGGACGACGGAATTGGTAACAGGTGAACATGATGAGGAGTAATGAGGGATGATAATTGAATGATGGAAATGATAAAACAATTAACAAACAATCACAAGGAGAAAAACAAGACAGGAACAAAGGAATGTCCCCCTCAACGGATGCCTCTGGGCATCTAAACAGGGTGGTTAGGGTGAGCCAGATGGAAGTCCCGAATGAGGGATGGGTCCAGAATAAGGGCGGGACACCCAATGCGTTCTTGGGACCATAACCCTCCCAGTCGACCAAGTACTGGAATCCACGACCTCGACGACGTGCATCCAGCAAACGCCGGACGGTGTAGGCCGGGTGGTCGTCGATGATCCGGGGTGGAGGGGCGACGGCAGGAGGGCAGAGTGGGCTGGTGGAGACCGGTTTAAGGGAGAGAGACATGGAAGGAGGGTGGATCCTCATGAGGCTGGAAGTCGAAGCTTGACAACAGAGGGATTAATGACAGAGTCAATGGGGAAGGGACCAATGCGGGGTGTGAATTTGCGGGAAGTAGTGTGAAGGGGAAGATCTTTGGTGGAGAGCCAAACCTCCTGACCCGGTTGGTAGATGGGCGCCGGGTGCGATGGCGGTCGGCGAAGCGCCGGTTCCGCTCAGCTGAACTAAGCAGGGCAGTGCGGGTGAGCTCCCAGGTCCTGCGACAGCGATCCAGGTGGGCCTGGACCGAGGGAACCGCCAGTTCCTCCTCCTGGACAGGGAAGAGGGGTTGGTAGCCAAGGGAAGCCTCAAAGGGAGACAGACCTGTGGACGCGCTGGTCAAAGAGTTATGGGCGTATTCGATCCAGGGAAGTTGTGTGCTCCAGGCAGAGGGATCTTCTGAGGTGATAACACGGAGTGATGCTCCCAGGTCTTGATTGGCGCGCTCAGTCTGGGTCGTTAGTCTGGGGGTGAAAACCAGAGGACAGGCTTACCGAAGCTCCAAGGGAGGCACAGAAGGATTTCCAGACGTGTGAAGTGAACTGGGGTCCACGGTCGGAGACGATGTCCAGGGAATGCCGTGCAGGCGAAGACGTGGAGGCAGAGAAGGTCCGCTGTTTCGGAGGCTGTGGGGAGTTTGGGAAGGGCAACAAAATGCACGGCTTTAGAGAAGCGGTCGACGATGGTGAGGACCACGGTGTTACCTTTAGACGGGGGAGACCGTGACAAAATCAAGGGCGATGTGCGACCAGGAACAGGCAGGGGACGAAGCAGGCCAGCAGGAGGTTGGTGAGTAGCCTTGGAACGGGAACACACGGAGCAGGCGAGCACGAAAGAGCGGGTGTCGGCATCGATGGTGGGCCACCAGAAGTGCCGCTTGAGCAGGCTCAGGGTGCGGCTGATGCCGGGATGACAAGCGAACCGGGAGGTGTGGACCCACTGAAGGACCTGAGATCGGACGGGGTCTGGGACAAAAAGTCGGTTCGGAGGTCCGGGTACCTGGGTCAGGATGGGTCTGCTGGGCGTCACGGACAACCGACTGATCTGCCAGGAGACTGCGGCCACCACACAGGACGGAGGAAGGATGGTCTCAGGAGTCACAGGAAACACCTCGGGGACATGGAGACGGAAAGAGCATCGGGCTTGACATTTTTGGAACCTGGACGAAAAGTAAGGTTAAAATTGAAACGCCTAAAGAAAAGAGCCCAGCGGGCCTGGCGAGAGTTCAGACGTCTGGCCGACTGGATGTACTCCAAGTTGCGGTGGTCAGTCCAGACGATAAAAGGCTGCTCGAACCCTCAAGCCAATGGCGCCATTCCCTCAAGGGCGAGCTTGACCGCCAGGAGTTCACGGTTCCCAACATCATAATTACGCTCGGCAGGGGACAAGCGACGGGAAAAAAAAAGCACAAGGGTGGAGTTTTTGATCCAAGGCAGAGCGTTGGGATAACACCGCTCCCACCCCGGTGTCAGAGGCATCAGCCTCGACCACAAACTGGCGAGAAGGATCTGGTAAAATGAGGATGGGTGCGGAGGTGAAGCGCCGTTTTAGCTCTGCAAACGCGGAGTCCGCTTCCGAGGACCAGACGAAACGGGTAAGGGAGGAGGTGAGACGAGTGAGGGGAGCGGCAACCCGACTGTAATCCCTGATGAAGCGGCGGTAAAAGTTAGCAAAGCCCAGGAAACGTTGTAGCAGCTTCACGGAGGTGGGTTTAGGCCAAGTCACCACCGCCTGGATCTTTCGGGTCCGTCCTAACCTGACCGCTCTCAATAATGTAACCCAGGAAGGAAACTGAGTGAACGTGAAATTCGCATTTCTCCGCTTTAACAAATAATTTGTTTTCCAAAAGTCTTTGGAGAACCTGGCGGACATGCTGGACGTGCTCCTCGAGACTGCGGAAAAAATAAGGATGTCATCCAAATAAACAAAAACAGAGCGGTTTAAGAAGTCCCGGAGAACGTCATTAATGAGCGCCTGGAAAACGGCGGGAGCATTAGTAAGACCAAAAGCCATGACCAGGTATTCAAAGTGGCCGAGGGGGTGTTGAAAGCAGTCTTCCACTCATCGCCCTCACGGATCCTCACCAAGTGGTAGGCGTTGCGGAGATCCAATTTAGAAAATGACGGCACCTTGAAGTGGCTCAAATGCGGAGCTGATGAGCGGAAGAGGGTATTTATTTTTAATGGTGATGTTATTGAGACCACGGTAATCGATGCAGGGACGAAGGGACTGGTCTTTCTTAGCCACAAAGAAAAATCCGGCACCCACAGGGGACGAAGAAGGCCTGATGAGACCCGCGGCAAGGGAATCGCGGATGTAGCGCTCCATGGCCTCCTCTCTGGACGGGACAGGTTGAAGAGGCGGCTGGAAGGCAGGAAGCCCGGGGAAGGAGGTCAATGGCACAGTCATAGGGTCGGTGTGGAGAGGCAGGGAAAGGGCGCGTTGCTGCTGAAGACCTCGACGAGGTCATGATAATCAGGAGGGATAGAGGAGAGATCGGGGTTTCCGCGGTGGGCGTAGGAACCTCGGGCAGAACAGGAGCAGGAGCAGACAACAAACAAGATGAGTGACAGGACAGACTCCAGTTGGTAACTCGACTAGTGGTCCAGTCGAAGTGGGGGTTGTGTGCCACCAGCCATGGCTGGCCGAGGACTAGGGGAGCGTGGGGTGAGGAAAGGACGTGAAACTGGAGGGTCTCGTGGTGATTACCGGAGAGGGTGAGGTGAAGGGGTACGGTGCGGTGGGTAACTTGGGCGAGGAGCTTGCCGTTGAGAGCGTTGGCTTTCAGAGGAGTAGTGAGGGGTTCCAACGCAATTCCAGCTTGGGCGACGAGGTTGGAATCCATGAAGTTCTCGTCAGCCCGGAGTCGACCAATGCAGACAAGGGCAGGGACTGCTGGTTCCATGACAATATGGCGTTGAGCTGCATATGAGGTCGCGGTGTAGGTGGGGTGGTAGTAAGGCTCGCCAGGACCCCCAGAATCACTGGTGAGCCCCCTCTTTTGGCCGAAGGGAGCAGGAAGACAGGAAGTGGCCAGACTGACCGCAGTAGATGCAGGATCCCGATTGCACCCTCCGAAGACGCTCAGCTGGTGAGAGACGAGCCCGACCCAGTTGCATGGGAACCTCTTCGGAGACGGATGAGGTGGAGACGAGGCCGGGAAGAGAGGTAGTAGGGGTTCAGGTCTTGATTTAGGAGGGTAGAGAGAAGAGCCACGGGAAGGAAAGGTGGAGGAACAACGGACAGCTCTTTCCCGGAAGGCCAAGGAGGCGGTTATCCAGTCTAATGACCAGGGAAATGAGGTCGTCGAGACTTGATGGGTCATCCCTGGCAGCCAACTCATCTTTCAGTGAGTCGCTGAGACCGTGCCGAAAAGCACCTCGGAGCGCCAGGTCGTTCCAACCGGACTCCGCAGCAGTGATGCGGAACTCCACCGCGAAGTCAGCCACAGTACGGGCACCCTGGCGAATGGTGAACAAACGTTGATTAACGTCCGTGCCTCGGACGGGGTGGTCAAGACATTCCTTAACTCAGACATGAAGCGGAGTAGGAGGTGAAACAGGAGGAATTGCTCCCCCACAAGGCGGACGCCCATGCCAGCGCATCCCCCTTGAGCAACCCCATTACGTAGGCGATGCGGGACCCATCGGTGGAATAAGAGGTGGGCTGCTGCTCGAAGACCAGGGAGCATTGGATGAGGAAGGCGCGGCACATACCCAGGTCTCCGGCATAGCGATCCGGAGCAGGAACGTGAGGCTCCTTGTGCGGGAAAACTGGCGGATCCGGGGGTGAAGCGATGACAGGAGGGGAACCTTGGGCAGCGAGTTGTAAAGACAAGTCTTGCATCTGGGTCTTGATCTCCTTTACGCTGGCGGAGAGGCCGTGCAGCGCTGTCATCAACTCCTGGAGGGATTGGCCGTGTTGGTCGACAAGAACGCCCTGTAGGGACAGGGCCTGGACGGAGCTGGTTCGTGTCCGCTGGATCCATGCTTGGTCAGATCGTTCTGTTATGACCACAGGAACGAACCCAAACGCGGACACAGACAAAGTTAGGATGGAGAGTGAAGATTTAATAATAATAGTAATAGTAATGACAGAGGTAGTGGAGACGATGATTTGAACACTGGAAGGGATGCACAGGACGACAGACAGGATGAGGGAACCGGGGGGGCAGCTGAGCGTGCAGGCAGGCGGGGCTGGCAGGACGGACAGAGCTGGCAGACGGATGAGGAGTGAACCTGAACACAAGGAGGAACAACAGGAACACGGGTAAACAAACATATAACACAACACACAGAGAACAGTAAACACAGAGTCGAGTCTAATCTAAGGTATCAGAAGTCAGCTTCTACCGAGAAGGGAAAACAACGATCTGACGATGAATGACTGGAAAACCGGGGTAGATATACTGCAGGGCTGATGATCTAGATGGGAAGCTGGTGTGCCGGAACGGACGACGGAATTGGTAACAGGTGAACATGATGAGGAGTAATGAGGGATGATAATTGAATGATGGAAATGATAAAACAATTAACAAACAATCACAAGGGAGAAACAAGACAGGAACAAAGGGAATGTGACATAAATATACTCAGTGGCCACTTTATTAGGTACACCTTTCTAGTACTGGGTAGGACCCCTCTTTGCCCCCAGAACAGCCTGAATTCTCTATGGCATGGATTCAACAAGGTGCTGGAAACATTCCTCAGAGATTCTGGTCCATGTTGACATGATAGCATCATGCAGTTCCTGCAGATTTGTAGGCTGCACATTCATGTTGCGAATCTCCCGTTACACCGCATCCCAAAGGTGCTCTATTGGACTGAGATATTGTTACTGTGGAGGCCATTGGAGTACACTGAACTCATTGTCATGTTTATGGAACCATTATCCTGCTGAAAGTAGCCATTAGAAGATGGGTAGACTGTGGCTTTTAATCAGGTAGGTTGTGACATTTAAATGATGCTCAATTGGTATTAAGGGGCCTAATGTGTGCCAAGAAAACATTCCCCACACCATTACACCACCACCACCAGCCTGACCGTTGACACAAGGCAGAATGGATGCATGGATTCATGTTGTTTACGCCAAATTCTGACCCTACCATCTGCATGTCGCAGCAGAAATTGAGATTCGTCAGACCAGGCGACGTTTTTCCAATCTTCAACTGTCCAGTCTTGGTGAGCTTGTGCCCACTTTTCTGTTCTTAGCTGACAGAAGTGGAACCCGGTGTGATCTTCTGCTGCTGTAGCCCATCCACTTTAATGTTTGACGTGTTGTGCTTTCAGAGATGCTCTTCTGCATGCCACTGGTGTAATGCGTGGTTATTTGAGCTACTGTCACCTTCCTGTCAGCTTGAACCAGTCTGATCATTCTCCTCTGACCTCTCTCATTAATAAGCTGTTTTCGCCCACAGTTGTTTTTCACACAACTGAATGTGAAATGTATGCAAGAGTAAATGTTCTGTAGCTGGTCTGAAGATTTAAACTTGCTTTCCTTTTCTGCCCTCACTTTTGAAGATGACCTGCCTTTCTTTTCCTGGTAGCTGACCCAACAGAAAAAATGGCATCCATTTAGCTAACTGGTACACGTGTAATACACTTGATACACAACAACAGGTGGTTTGAAAAACGGGGTGGGGGGGGGGGTATTCACAATCTTGAATAATCTGAAACAATATGAGGCAAACACATACTTTAAATGCAGCTCACACTGAGTCAACGTGTTTTATGAAAGACATGCCTAGCTTCCTAGCGTGTGCTCCATTTTTGTGTAGTTTTTGTGTTAGCCATTGTAGTCTTTCTGCAGTGGCTAATGGTAGTTAAATTACATTTGCCATTGATATTTTACAAATTCCACAAAGTGAACCAAATTAACACAAATAGACAGCCAATTATTAAGAGGGGACACCATAAATAAGGCAAGGGAATACCCTGCCACTAGGAAGAAATCCACACACAATTTTAAAATGGAGGACCAACTCATAACAAAGCATAATAGCAACCTAGCTATTATTATTCATTTCATTAAATGAACCATACATAGTTTGCAGTGATGAATTGTGGCATATAGCTAGCTACATGAAAATGTACATTATCTGGCCAGCTAGGTAGTTATTTACTTTCATATCAGGCAGCTAAATGTTACCTCTATTCTGTATTCAGTTGTAGACTACAGTACATGTAGAAATGTCAACTTTAAATATGCTCCTTTATAAGTGCTGTATTTGATTGTGAGGCACACCCCAGTAAAAAAAAACTGGAGCGCTGCGTCAAAATGAAGCTCCATGTGAACGTAGCATCACACAGCACGCTGATCACTGCAGCTGGACTCCAGCCAAGGTGGGCAGGGCTAACTCAAGGGAGGCATATCATTGGCCAGTCCTGAACTTTAGTTCATTCGAACTTTAGAATGCAGTGCACCTAAAAGTTTATTTATCTAGCACTTTAATCAAAGTTAATCAGCCACTACTCATTTAATTTGATATACTATAGTGATATATTTTGTTTTATTGTTAATAATTAATAAACAATAACACTTATTCAATCATGTGTTTTTTTTTCTTTCATCACATTATAGACATTTAGCAGATGCTCTTATCCAGAGCGACTTACACAGTGTACATTTATTAACATACAAAGCATTAATACAGCTGAATATTTACTGAAGCAATTCAGGTTAAATACCTTGCTCAAGGGTACAACAGCCCTGTGCCCCACCTCTGGTTGAAATCGGCAACCTTTGCGTTAGAAGCCCAGTTCCCTAATCATCATACTACACTGTCATTCCAGTTGTTTTCCTACCAACATTCTTTTTTAAAAGGAATACCGTACCGTGAAAGAATATCGGGATAGGTATTGTATCGTGGGCTGAATGTACTCTCACACCACTGTGATGTGATGTCTACTCACGCAAATGCACGCAGCACACACACACGCACATGCGAAGACCAGGAAGATCCTTCCTCTCCGATTCCATGGCTTACCGAAAATTCTGAAGTATGACGTTAATATAACCAGAGCTTAAGGAAGAAAATAATAATGCATTTATGGGCCATACATAATAATGATTTAGATGTATGGTCCATACTGTAAGTAATGCTTTAGAAAGGGCCTCCGTGTCAAACCGCAATTGTCAGCAAAGTCATGAAGTCTGACTCAACAATGGCACATTCACACAGGAGCAATTTAATAATGTCTGAAAATCTCCTCAGAGCTTACTCTCAAAAAAATATAGTCACGTGACTTTAACTGGCAACGGTAGCGGCCGCATTATATTTTGCCCTGAAGACTTGTATAAATGGAAAATTTGAGGAAAAGCCCCAGTAATAATGCGTCCACAGTATGGGGTTATGAGAAACAGGAGGCTGTAACCCTGCCTGCCTGTGTGTCTGTCCCCCTCCAGTCCCCCGGTCCATCTGCCCGATGGCGTGGCGTCATAGGTGAGCCCCACCCTTCCTTTCCAGACAGACATTGCGCCTATGTCAACATGCTGTGGAGCAATCTGAGAAACACACACAAATTGTATATACACACACATACAGTACACACCCTTACTCTTTCTTGATTTCTTTCCCAACTCTTTATCCTCTCTCTCTTTCTCTCTCTCCCCCCTCCCTGTCTCTCTTTCCAACTGGCAATAAGAGGAGGAATTTTTCCAACCTGCATCCCCAGGTGCTGTGGGGTCAAAGGTGAAGCCTTTGTTGAAGGGCGGGGGGGGGGGTGATGGGGGGCTCGGGGCACTGGATTGGTGGAATTTGGACGTTGCCATGGCGATTCCAAAGCAGTTAGGGTAGTGAGACTGACAGGTACATCCTTGGGGCAGTAAATAACAAGAGACATATTTTTGGAATTAGGGGTTGGGGGGTAATAAAGGGCAAGGGGGGGGACGTAGTCCCAAACAGGATAGAGGGAGAGGAAATGAGAAACAAAGAGATGAGGTGAAAGAGTGGAGCAGTTACCATATTGGAACTTATAATAACCAAAAATGTTGTTTCAGTAAGACTGTGTTATTTAAACAGTATTATTATTGCAAAATACAACAGTATATACAATACAAAAGTCCAACGGAAGCTCATAATGTGATAAGTTGTTCCTTACCTTTCTGACATTGAATAGAGTCAAGGTCTCCCAACCAAGGTATATCTTCAGTGTGTCGCCTGAGAGATTAACTGATCTCTATATGTTGTGGATTGTTTAACTCGCTAAGATGAGGATCAGTGGATATGTGCAGTTTCTGCAGGTTTGTCTCAGGGTGACATTAGCCCCTTATCCATCATTAGAAATCATTGGGAACTCAGGTTAACTGTCCTCATACCTTTTCCACTGTCTTTTCCAGAGATTAGTGGGGCTAAGAGAGGGTATCTCTGGGCTTTACGCCTTGATGTTAGATTTGCTTGTGCCCCTGCACCAATAGAGGACAGCAGGGCTAAACCTAGAGTTATCGGACAACATGACATTTAACACTACTGTTCATTATCTGTGCTTTTTAACAGAATCTTGCACCACATTTAATTTTTATTTGCACCAGTTTACATGAATTGACCATTTTTTTCTGGCACAATACATTTTGTTACTAATGGCATGTCATGCATGTCATCATTGAAATAAGTTAGCTGAAAGTGTACATACAGTGGTTCCCATGGAAATCCTTCTGCCAAGTGTGTGTGAATGTATATGGGGGGAGGGGCATTCCGAAGAAAAGGGAGGCATTTCAGAACAGATAGAGGAGGATAAATATTTCTGGGTCAGCCAACACTGTTGTCTGGCTCATCAAACTGCTGCTACAGGGATCCTGGGACATCCCCAAAAATGTCGTTCCTCTTTCCCAAACAATAACAGCATGGGAAACCAGGATATTTTCATTGAAACTTTAATTACACATTACAAATATTTCATGCACATGCGCATGCGCTTGCGTAGGTTAAAGTTCTACGGTTCTAAATTCGTTTTCTGTCACATGTTGCCTCCTCAACGTATAACTTAACGTACAACTTTGGGAAACGAAACTGAAGAAAGTGGCACAAATTTGATATCTGTGCGTAATACTGAGTCTTCTGACGATAACCAGGGGAACGTAGATGACCCGAAGGAGGAATAGACACAGACTACAATCCATTCGTACCTAGCGCCACCCAAATCACTTGAAAACATCCTGTTTGAGTTGGCTGCAGTAGACGTGGTTTATTTTAATGCTATAGCCAAGAGTGATAAGCTTAGATCAGCCATTTAACAGCCTTCTGTGTATTCAGTTTGTGCTATATTGTTGGCTAGCAGTAACCTATGCAGGCCAAGTGATAAATGTTGCAATAAATACGGATGTTGGTCTTTGAGTTTATGTATTCTCCTTCGCCTATTACATTTGTGATTGTAGGCAAATAAAACGTTTAAAAAAACATCTTGGGTTTCCCTATGCATTTCACCATTAAAAATCATTTTTTAACCACTGACAGATTTTTTGGAAAAACGTTATTCCTGGTTTACATCGTAAATGTTTTTTGGGAAAATAGGAAACCCTAGTCAGAACTGCATCGGTATTGTAAACCTCAATCTTTACAATACAGTCCAAAAGCCAACACATTTCAAGAAGGAATGCCAGGGGGTTGTTGGGTGCCTGATCCTGCTAAGATATTTGGTTCCAGTGTACACAGCCAGCAAACATATAGTGGCCCAATTGCAGACTGCTGTCGGTCCGCCAGCATTTTGCAAACCAGTACAGTCGAGGCAAGATAGTCGAGATGAGGATTAGCTGTTTAGAGAAGCCAACATAGTTGGTGAATGATCCTGCCACTAACGGACGGTGTAGTGCCAGTTTTCCAAAACTCTGGCATGCCGACAGCTGCTGCTAATGGTGGTCTGACGGCTTGCTTGCTGGGTAGTGATACGCCCTACAATCTGGTATCGATTCCTGACTATGACAGCGCCTACTATGGTTGGCATCGCCCAGGGAGGGAGGGTTTCAGTCAGTTTCCTCTTAACGAGCAGGAATTTTACAGCTGGTGGACTGTAGAGGGAAAGGAACCGGAGGCTGGCAACATGCAGCTGAAAGTGTTGCCAATGTCATTATAGCAGTGGGGGACTCAGGTTCCTAGCTATGAGGAACTCCTCACACTCTTGTACTGGCTCCAATATATAACCATATTACAGACATGCGATTCACTAGAGTTGAATATATTGATGGATAGCAGAGACTGAAAACCTGTACAGTATAACATTCACAAATAACAGCATTATCTTACTGTGCTCATATTACATTTACATTTGTTACATTCAGCAGACAATCTTATCCAGAGTTTACATTTCTTTACATAAAATCAATTTATACAGCTGGATATTTACTGAAGCAATTTAGGTTTAGTAACTTGCTCAAGGGTAAATTGGCCGTGCCCCACCTAGGAATCGAACCTGCAATCTCTTGCAAGCCCTGCTCCGTTATACTACAATGCCACCCTAACCATTAATATAATGTGATAATACCGTCATGTGATTTTCTGCTGTTGTGTATTGTCTGAAATCATTCATCCCAAAGAAAGCACCTGGTTGATCAAATAAAAATACAAGGAAAAGAAAATGTAATGTGTTGAAGTGTCAGCCCTGGCCTGCCGTTACTTGCTGCTCAGGGATCCGACACATCTGGAACCTTCTCTGTCCCCCGTGACGTATGCGGCTGCCACGGACCTGTAGAGCATTCGAGATCATGTGGACACACCCAACCTCTCCAATCTCTCCAATCTCTCAGAACAAAAAGGGGAAGGGGGTCATCTGTCAGCCCCTAGGGTGGGTGAAGGTCCCCAACCCCTTGACCTCTGACCTCTGGCCTATAGCTCTGAAAGAGGGGAATGCGGGAGAGGGAGAGCATGGCGTGTTTGAGCAGGTTGGGCTCCGGCAGGCAACCATTGCAGGAAACAATGGCTCAAAGGCAACCCGGGGCTGCTTTCTAGCACACCATCAGCCATCCACCTCACCATTATCCTCCAACACACACATCTAACCAGAGCTCCAAACCATTATCCTCCAACATGCACAGTGGGGATGTGTACTCTTCATTCAATTCCCATTTCCTCCACCTTTGCAAAGCAGATAAACCAACGAAAGACAAAGAAGAGAAAAAAGACACACAGGCTAGAATGAGGCCTCCCGAATAAAAACCTTTTGGTAATACTTTAGGGCCTGCAAAAATCATTTATAAGCCATTATTAAGCAGTTTGTTAATCCTTAGTAATCCATTTATTAATCACTGTATATGATTTGTTCAATAAAAGCTTGAGGCAGGTTGAACTTGGTCACCACTACTGCCTGTCCCCGCTGATGCCAGAGCAAGGTCTTAGCATACCTGCATCCAGGTGATGAAGGCTGTTCCAACCCCTGGATCAATTGCCCAAAGTGATCAATCGTGGTTTCAAAGACAAACTTGCCTCAAGTCTCATCATTTACTAATGTTGACAAATACATGAACAAATCATAATACAGTAATTAACAATGCTACAGGTTACTAATGATGAACAAACTATCTACTAATGGTTAATAGGCAGTTTTTTTGCAGGCCCTAAAACACACAATGTAGTAACACACTCAGCTGTACACAGCCGCTCTCTGCTCCGTAACCCCGGGTAACGCGCTGCCCAGATCGCAGTATTCCTGCACAGGCCAACAGGTGTCACATTTTCACAGTCATTGTCCACGGAGGGTCTTTGTTCAGCGGAAAAACCCCTAGCAGCTGAATGTCTGGGGGGAGGGTTACCTGTAGTCTCCTTCTCCCTCCCCCCCCCCCATCACCCGAACTGGGGTGACACGCCTCCCTTTCAGCATGCTTCCTGCCCCAGCCCCCCGTGTCCATTCAGCAGCAGGGTCTGTCCCACCGAGTCACGCACTCATTCCACTCCTCCTCAGCCGCCAATTAACCCTCTCTCACAACTCCGTGCCTCTCCTTCCCGCCAAAAACAAGGTGAAACCTGGGCCCCTGCTTATAAAGAGTAGGAGTGCTGATCTAGGAAAGGTTTCGCCTTTAATCTCATAATGGCTAAGGTTTGGATATGGACAGGTGACACCTGAACCTAGATCAACATTCCTACTCTGAGATGCTTTACGATTATGGGCCCTGAAAGTAATGGCAGAACTTTCTGCAGAAAAGATGCTCTTGTCCAGATTACATATAAAATAAGTTAGGCAACGAGCAGTAACAATTCCATGACATTAGTTTTATAACCGATAGAATGTGTCATAATGCAACTTAGGACATATTGTTAAGTGTCATCGTAGGAGCAAGAGGAAGTTTGAAGGTATAGTGCTTACGTAGCATAAGGGATTTGAGCATATAGCGCTAAATGTAGCAAAGGTACCACCAATACATATATACCCAAATCAAGGGCTCAGAGCTTGAGGGAAGAGTTATTCTGTTGAGCCAAGTTGCAGTTTGAACAGGTTGGTTTTTGGTCTGCGGAGGAATATGGACAGTGACTCAACTGCCCTGAGCTCATTCTACCACTGAGGGGCCAGAGTAGAGAAAAGCTGTGGCCGGGATGAGGGACCCTTCTGGAAATGGGTGACAAGGAGACCAGAGGTTGCAGAGTGGAGTAATTGGTAGAGTGTTCCCCTGCCTCTTCGCGCAACAGCGATTCCTCTGGTTGACAGGATGCTTGCAGTCCAGATGCGACGACTGCGCAGGTTGTGCACTCTACCACCACGATATCTGCACCCCCAAACATTTTCACACCTTTGTTTGGCGCTCCACCGCGATTGCCTCCACTGCTTTTCCGCCTCCTACGACAGGCGACGTCGTCAACCGCGGACACAGGGCCTTCTGTGCTTCCTCCGGGAGCAGTAGTAGCCTGGAGCAACTACACAAGCTAATTGATCTCTCATTCTTCTCCTTCTTCTTCTGGCTCCTTCAAAGAGGGTGAGGGGGCTGGGGGTGGGGGAAGCGTTTTGGCACTGACAAAATTGGGTCTTGCCAACCTTTGACCCCCCGCAACATCTGTCGGGCAGACAGCGGCCCGCGATTCAGGCACATGTGTCTCCCAGCTGTAGCGGAACCCGGCAGGCATGCCAAACGGAGGTGCTTCAGGCTGACCAGCAGGAGGCAGCATAGCAAACGTGGCAGCACATAGCAAAGATCTTGAAGGCTGTTATAAAGACCTTCAAGGCAACAGTGCACCATTGAGGTTTGCAGGAGTGAACTGTTCCACGTGATCCATTTCACCTGTATACCATAAAGCTGGCAACAAATTAAAAAAACAATTTTCCAATTCTGTTATAACTCCCAGACTAGGACCGGTCCTTCCCATCGCAACTACAGTAATTGAAAGTGACACACTCTTCCCTCTCCCATCCCCTCCTCTTCTCTCTTTCTTTTATCACTAAATCACTGCCTTTTCTCCCTGAACAGATGTTAACTGTCTGTAAGAAAATAAATAGAAAAAAAAAAAAAATCAGAAAGAAAGTCCTCTCTTCAAATCTGGCAGGGACCCAGCCGGCAGCCGCACGAGAGAAAATATTACATAAATATTGTTTGTTTTATAATGTGTTAAAACAAACCTCTTCCACATGGGAAACGCGGACGAGGCCTTAATGATAATAATCATTTTAGCGGCTGACTGCAAGAGTGGAGGGGCGTGCTGTGCGGACCCCCCCTCCCTCTCTCTCTCTCTCCCCGACTGTGCCCACCCCCGCTAGCTCCGCGCACAGGAAGGAGCGGGAGGCAGCTGTTTGCTTGGTCCGAGGTGTCAGAACCCCCCCACCTTGATTGGTCCTTGGGCTCTCCTCTCCTGCTCTCGTCTCACAGGCTAACTCCACCTGCTCCCAAAACCCCAGTCCCTAAATAATGAACCAGTGGGCCATCTCTCTCTCTCTCTCTCCCGAGCCCCTTCTCATCATTAACCACTCGCCCCCTTTTCTCTACAGGTCCCTCGGCCCAGACTGACGAGCCCGCACTCCATTCCTGTCTAATTAAGCACGCTAACAAGCTTAGCTAGTCTTTGAAAGCTTGATTTACGGCTGGTCTGCTGTACTGGTAATTGCTTGGCAGAATGTGCTGAAACAATTTGGTATATAAAACCACTTACAGCTCTGACACGGTTCAACTCCTCTCTCTCTCTCTCTCTCTCTCTCTCTCTCTCTCTCTCTCTCTCTCTCTCATCATCTCCCTCTCTCTCCCTCTCTCTCTGTCTCACACAGTCTGTCTCTCACACACTCTTTCTCTACCCTCTCCCTCTCTCTCTCTCTCTCTCTGTCGAACACACACACACATAGTCCGTCTCTCTCACACATACTCTCTCTCTCTCTTTTGGTATTTCTCTCTGTGTCTCGCTCATTCAGAGCGGAGGGAGTGAGCTAAGGGAGAGCAGGCGAGGGAATGCTCTTTATGAGAGGGGGAAACGCTGAGAACAAGTCCAAGTGAGAAAGGAGGCCATTGTAGGGGGCTGGCCCGTAGACAAGCAGCCCATTCAGACGCGGCCAGCCGTGTACAATGGCTAAACTAACATCATTGACATTTGGAGTTGCCCAGGCTTTGGAGTGCGAGGAAGGAGGGGTGGGGGGGCAGGGGGCGGGGGCGTTGGCGAGGGTTTCGGCGTAGGAATGGGAGCCCTCGCTAGGTTTTTTCGCCATTGATCAAAAATTCATGACAGTGGCCCAGGATCAGCGCTGATTGCCGTCCAGCTGCTCTCACGCGGCAGGGAGATGGAGAAAAGCACACAGACAGACACTGACCGGGGGGGGGGGTGGGGGGTGGGGGAGCGGGATTGCCATCTGAGCCACTCCTGTCCCCTCCTGCTCTGACATAGAGACACAGCCCCTGGGACCCAAGGGGGTCAGAGACTTCAACGCCCCCCCCCCCCCAAAAAAAAAGAGATGCACATCTCTGGAGCCGGCGTGTTGCTATGGCCAGATTATCCATCGCCAGGCTCCTGAAGGAGGCTCTGGAGTCACATGCTTGCACCTCGTTAACTAATGAAGAGAAATCTAATGAGGAGAATATAGGATATGCCATTATTTATTTATTTATTTATCGATTTTTACATTTGTTTCAGATTTTTTGACTAGTTTTTCTCCCAATTTGGGAGCCAATTATACCCTCTATTTCTTTCGATTTGCCCTCCCCCACAAACCTGCCCTGCCGTCCATCACTACGCGATTCCATGGAAAATCAACCACACTTAGTTTCGGACTGGTGAATATCAAAGTTGTTTATTAATTATAGAATGGGAGTGAGCTTCATGTTATGTGTCCACTGAGCCTTCAGTTCGTTGTAGAGAACCTTTAAAACTTTTTACATTGGGCCACGCCCTCTATGCATGTCAAACATTCTTATTTGAGTCTAAAGTCTTGCTACTTTGGGCTACGCCCCATTAGTTTGTTTCCTAGCAACAGTACAGCAAGGAAGGGTGATTATGGTCTTGGGCACAGAAAGGAAGAAAACATCATAACAAGTATGATATAGCATTTTCTGTCACACACGTCATACGTCAGACTGGCATATGTTTTGGTAATTACAAGCCAGTACTTTACCAGCACATATTACACCACTTTTGACTGGTCTGACCTGACCTCTCTAGACATCTCAAACCTTCTCCTCCACAGGGGTAAGCTAATTCCCAGAAGCCGATGATCCACCTCCTCCGAGACGAAACTTTCCCACCTACTTTCTAGAGACACTCTTTGCGCTTCTCAGCATGCTCGAGCCGCCTCACCTTCCCCCTTTCCCCTGGGGCGGACAGCCAATCGCCGCCCTCAATTGGGGCTCCCAGCCAGGGCTGGAATGGCGCAGTCGGGTTTCAAACCATGGCTGCAGAAGACAACTTGCATTCCGAGCGAATGCTTTGACCGTTACACTACCCGAGGCCCCGTAAATCAATTATTAATTACCAATTGTTGATTAACTGATTTGTTTGAGCAACAGGTGACATGGCTTACACAAGGCCTCAATGCATTCAAGTAGTGGTGAAGGCTACTGAAGGCTACTCATATGGACGGTTATAATGGTTTGGGAACTGGGCTGGCAACTGAAAGTTGTCACTTGAACTGGGCTGCAGTGGACAACCTACAATTTTGTGCCACTTAGGGGCAACATTTACTGTTAAAATTCAGAGTTGTGACCAGTAGGTGTCAGGTTAGATCCTAGGTTGGTTTTCAGCATGGTTCTTAACCCAAACTGCTTAAATAAATATCCAGTGGAAAACAAAAAAACAGATTAAATATAAAAGTGGTCTAGATAAGGGTGTCGTCTTGACAATGTAATGTGAGAAGTGTGATTAAAGTCTTTATAGTTACTATTTTGGGGGGATAGCATATTGAAAGCTGTGGTTTAACTGTAGTCATAAATTAATGTATCTAATTGAAAACACAAGAACATTTTTAGGCATCAGATTCAATAACAAAATGCAATATTGAACTGGTAAGTAGTATATAATTATGAACAGTGTGTGTGTGTATATATAAAAAAGATATACGTAGATATACACGCATATACAGGTATCTGCCAAAATAAATTAAACACAAGAAAATGGAGGGTTCTGGTGGCTCTGTTATGGTGTGAGGTACATTTTCCTGCCATGGTTTTGGTCCACTCAACCCCTTAGAGGGCAAGGTAAACAACAATAAATTCAAAGCCATTCTTAGTGATCACCTTCATCCTATGGTGAAGCATTTCTACCCTAATGGGAGTGTCCTCTTCCAGGATGACAATGCTCCCAACCACAGGGCATGAGTGGTCACTGGATTGTTTTATGAGCATGAAAACAATATAAACAATATGGCCATCTCAGCCACTCAGATCTCAACCTAATTGAACACTTATGGGAGATTCTGGAGCGGCACCTGAGACAGCATTTCACCACCATCAACAAAACACCAAATGATGGAATTTCTCATGGAAGAATGGTGTTGCATCCCTCCAACAGTGTTCCAGACACTTGTATAATCTATGGCAAGGCACACTGGAGCTGTTCTGGTGGTTCGTGATGGCCCAACATCATATTAAAACACTTTATGTTGGTGTTTTCTTTATTTTGACAGTTACCTGTAGGTGCAAAGTTAAGTATGTGAGCCAGAGTGAAGCATGAAGGATGGTCCCCTTACCAAGCAATCCTGCACCTCTTTCAGAGAACCCTTCCATCTCCTTCTGTAAGGGTTCAATAAATAACACCATGGCGCATTGGCAGGAGGGACACAAGCTTGCTGTATGTCGGATCTGGGTCAAGTACTTCATTTAAAACACTTTAAACCAGTACCATCCTTGCAGATTACTGACAATTTTAAAATAAGCATCTATTTCCACCAATATTCAGACCAAAATTATTCTTTCATATGATTGGTAGCATGTTGAAAATGTTCAGGGACCTGGAGGAGTGTTTTCAATTTTACCAACATCTAAAGAGTTAATACTTATTTGACCCAGTTCTGCTGTATACACACAGACACAGCCAAGAGAGAAAGACCCACATAACCTGTCAGGCACACAGGGTAAGCACACATTCACAGTGACGCAGATACTTGCACACCCGCACACAACCACACACACAGACACACACACATACATAACTACACACACTCACACACAGACACGCGCACACACACCAAATTTCCCCCAGGATTAATAAAGGCTATTCTATTCTATTCTACACATGCATGCACACACACACACACACACACACACAACTACACATATGCAGACACACACACATACACACAGACACACACTCACACTCACACACAACCACACACATGCGCACACACACACATAACTACACATGCACACACATACTCACAAACACATAACTACACATACACAGACACACACACATACACACAGACACACACTTACACTCACACTCATACACACACACACACACACACACACACATGCACACACACACATGCCGAGGCAGAGCCAGGACTGAACAGACCATCAGCCCATCAGCGCTCCAGGGAAAGGGCACCTGAACACGAGCCGCCCAGATGCCGCGCGCGGGCTGAGAGCGGCTTATTAAGGCACCGGGCTTATTTGAGTAAGGCTGGCTGACAGGGGCGCTGCGGTAAACAAGCCTGGACCACCAAGCCAGGCCCTCTGTGCGTCTGCCAGCTCACGCACTGGCCATGCTCTCATTAGCCCCTTGGCCTCCCTCGTCGAAATCAGGCATCCTCACAGACGCCTCTGAGGGGCCCAGGTGGGGTCCACCTCTGCAGCTCTCCCTGGGACTATTGTCTCCCATTCCCATACCTGCACCAAACCATGAACACTGGGAGACCGAGCCTCTGGCACATTTCCCCTCATTAACACGAAGCACTGGCACGCTGGCAAGGAACACTGAGCTGTAGGCCCCTGCACAAACACATGGGAAGTGAACAACATAGGCCCTTATCTCTGGGTTTTCTGTCACTCATTTTGCACAGCAGAATTTCAATGTACAAAACTCAAAATCAAAAGTGCTAAACTGACATGCAGAATTCTTACCTTAAGACACTACATCCTATGCTGATATACAAAGTGCAAAACTGTTAATACAAAGTGCCAAACTCTAAATCATATGCTACATTTTCAGAATACAGCTACCTAATATTACAACAATGTTCAAATGCTCATTACTACAAATGCAGATCACTAAATCAATTCAACAGGTGTTTGTAGTCATGTCTCATTACTTCCAACAAGCCTGCCCAGGTGAGTAGCACTGCAACACAATTGATAATCTCTTCACCACTACATAAAAGGCTGCTTAGAAACCTGAATGGCAGTTTCTGACAACATGGAGCAGGCCGATGAGGTTCGTAATGAAGGACAGGGTCGTGGACAGGGTCGTGGTCATGGTCGTGGTCATAGTCATGGTCGTGGTCAAGGAGTCAGAAGACGTGCAGTTGTGTCCAATGAAATTAGAGCCGCTGTGATTGACCATGCTATAAACAGAGGTCTAACAGTAATGCAAGCTGGAAGGGTTGTTCAGCCAAACCTAAAAAGGTCAACCGTGGCATCTATAATAAGAGTTTTTAAGAAAGATCATCGGTAAGTCAATACCTGTAATTTACTCCAACTGTATATTTAAATTACAGTAAGTGTAATATTGATGATATTGCTGACCGTGTTACAGTATATTTCATAACAACAAGTGTGGGTGTGAATTATCCTTGTTGTAATTATTATCTGTACTGTACTTCAGAACTGAAAGAAAACCACCAAGTGGAGGACGTGGCCGTCTTCTGTCTGCCCAGCAGGAGAGGGCGCTAGTGGACATGGCGGTTCAAAGGAATGACATAAGGATCAATGAAATACAACAAAACATTCTGGCAGATAACGGAATCTTCCAAGGCATAACATCAAACAGCGCTAACACAACTACAGTGATGTAAAGGGCCCAAAATACAGTAATACCATGCCTAGGGCCCACCATAAGGGTAATCCATCCCTGATTGGTCAGCCTGTGGGCAACCAACATGTTAGATGAGGAAAAGCACCTGACCCTAATCATTGGTAATGTAGCCTATTCAAGTTTATTGATATTTCAGAGAATGATGGAGATTGATGCTGGAGCAGAGCAACATGAGGTCCTGTATGTCGATGAAGCGGGATCTCTCTCTGCAGGCGCCGGCATCGGGGCTGGAACATAATTGGGCAGAGGGCTACTGTTGGTGTTCCTGGACAGCGTGGAGCCAACATCACAATGTGTGCTGCCATTTCCAGGAATGGAGTTGAGGCTCGTGACCC
The DNA here is from genome assembly GCA_029706075.1 of Aldrovandia affinis. Lineage (NCBI taxonomy): Eukaryota > Metazoa > Chordata > Actinopteri > Notacanthiformes > Halosauridae > Aldrovandia > Aldrovandia affinis. The sequence goes on from JAINUG010000065.1 coordinate 323,303, forward strand.
TCTGCTGGGGGCATACAACTCTGCGCACCTAATTTTCTGGATGGGCTGTACAACTGCCTCGTACAGCCAAACACTCAGATGGTGTTCATCATTGTCTGGGACAACGTGAACTTCCATCATGCACTGGCTGTGCGAGACTGGTTTACAGCCCATCCAGAGTTCAGATCGCTCTTCCTTCCTCCTTACTCCCCCTTTCTAAACCCCATAGAGGAGTTTTTCTCAGCCTGGAGGTGGAAGGTGTATGATCGGCATCCGTATGAGCGGGCGACACTCCTTCAGGCAATGGATGAGGCGTGCGATGACATCACAGCCCAGCAGTGCCAGGGGTGGATAAGGCACTCAAAAAGATTTTACCAACGCTGCCTTGCAAATGAAGATATTAGATGTGACGTAGATGAAATTCTGTGGCCAAATGCAGCAGAGAGACAAAATGCTGCTTAGTGTAAGCACTGAAATGCATTTACGTATGTTTTTTTTTTCAGTACTGTAAAGTTAAACTGTAACTGTTTTTGCTTTTACTGTTGTTTTAGTTTTTACTGTAAAATACAGTTCAGTTTTCATTACAGTAATGTATGTAATTTATTTCGTTGGAATGAGAATGATGTTTAAAAATGACAATCAGACAATAATTCAAACTATAACATTGATCATAATCTACAGCCAACTCAATAACAACATTACAGTAATATTTGAACAAGATCAATACATTTTTTAAATAATTTTAGGCACCTCTTTTATACTTTTTCTGATTATTTACATCTGTACATGCAAAAGCACATATACAGTAATCTAATCTAATATTTAGTTTGTCTTCCATAAAAACACAAGCTGTATATATATATCTATATACAGACGGGTGACAAATATATTTATATATATATACTGCAGTCTATCACAGGGGGTGCTTGCTGTACATCATTTCCAGTACTTATGAGGAAATGACCCTTGTATAGTCTTTTTTGATGACAGTTATTTTGTGTTTGACAGCATTATTTGATAATGACCGTTGTATTTGAAAATACACCAATAATTAAACTTCAACGATGAGCATATCCAATGTTCTGATGCTATGATAAACATTTGCATGATATACAGTGGGTTCGGAAAGTATTCAGACCCCCTTAAATTTTCACTCTTTGTCATATTGCAGCCATTTGCTAAAATCAATTAATTTCATTTTTTCCTCGTTCATGCACACACAGCACCCAATATTGTCAGAAAAACACAGACTTGTAGAAATTTTTGCAGATTTATTACAAAATAAACACTGAAATATCACATGGCCATAAGTATTCAGACCCTTTGCTGTGACACTTGTATATTTAACTCAGGTGCTGTCCAATTCTTCTGATCATCCTTGAGATGGGCCTACACCTTCATTGGAGTCCAGCTGTGCTTAATTATATTGATTGGACTTGATTTGGAAAGGCACACACCTGTCTATGTAAGGTCCCACAGTTGACAGTGCATGTCAGAGTAAAAACCAAGCCATGAAGTCCTAGGAACTCTCCATAGACCTCCGAGATAGAATTGTGTTGAGGCATAGATCTGGGGAAGGGTATAAAAACATTGCTAAAGCATTGAAAGCACCCAGGAGAACAGTGGGCTCCATCATTGTGAAATGGAATAAGTTTGAAACCACCACAACTCTTCTTAGAGCTGGCCGTCTGGCCAAACTAAGTAACCGGGCAAGAAGGGACATGGTCAGGGAGGTGACCAAGAACCCAATGGCCACTCTAAGAGAGCTTCAGAGTTCCTCTGCAGCGATGGGAGAACCTGGTAGAAGGACAAACATCTCTGCAGCACTCCCATCAATCAGACCTTTATGGTAGTGGCTAGACGGAAGTTACTTCTGAGTGAAAGGCATATGACAGCCCACCTGGAGTTTGCCAAATGGTACTTAAAGGACTCTAAGAGCATCAGGAAAAAGATTATCCGGTCTGATGAGACACAAATTGAAATTTTTGGCCTGAATGCCAAGTGCTACCATAAAGGTCTGATTGATGGGAGTGCTGCAGAGATGTTTGTCCTTCTACCAGGTTCTCCCATCGCTGCAGAGGAACTCTGAAGCTCTCTTAGAGTGGCCATTGGGTTCTTGGTCACCTCCCTGACCATGTCCCTTCTTGCCCGGTTACTTAGTTTGGCCAGACGGCCAGCTCTAAGAAGAGTTGTGGTGGTTTCAAACTTATTCCATTTCACAATGATGGAGCCCACTGTTCTCCTGGGTGCTTTCAATGCTTTAGCAATGTTTTTATACCCTTTCCCAGATCTATGCCTCAACACAATTCTATCTCGGAGGTCTATGGAGAGTTCCTAGGACTTCATGGCTTGGTTTTTACTCTGACATGCACTGTCAACTGTGGGACCTTACATAGACAGGTGTGTGCCTTTCCAAATCAAGTCCAATCAATATAATTAAGCACAGCTGGACTCCAATGAAGGTGTAGGCCCATCTCAAGGATGATCAGAAGAATTGGACAGCACCTGAGTTAAATATACAAGTGTCACAGCAAAGGGTCTGAATACTTATGGCCATGTGATATTTCAGTGTTTATTTTGTAATAAATCTGCAAAAATTTCTACAAGTCTGTGTTTTTCTGACAATATTGGGTGCTGTGTGTGCATGAACGAGGAAAAAAATGAAATTAATTGATTTTAGCAAATGGCTGCAATATGACAAAGAGTGAAATATTTAAGGGGGTCTGAATACTTTCCGAACCCACTGTACAATCTAATTTGGTTCAATTATTTTTATTTTGTATGCAATATTTGATTTTGAGCCCAAAATGAGCAGTATGGCATTCTGCATTCTGTGGTTCTGTGTGGCTCAGTAGGTAGAGCACGGTGTTGGCAACGCTTAGGTTGTGGGTTCAATCCCCACTGGGACCACATATGCTGAAAAATGTATGCGTTCACTACTGTAAGTCGCTTTGGATAAAAGCATCTGCTAAATGGCGTATATTGTATTAAGAGTTTTGCACATTGAAACTCTGTTGTCTGAAAAGTCTTTCCAACTATTGTTTATTTTAGGAATACCCACTCTATATTATTGGTACTTGCTTACTTAGTTGATAATCTTCTTGACATTGTTCAAAATTCTGTGTGTGAAAAGTAGCTGGATTGTAATGAAAATTTGAGAGTAGCCAATGAAACATGGTTGTTACCGTACTATATCGTGGTGAAGGTTACAGTAGTGATCTTGTTTGGGGTGACTGTGGTTAAGATGGTCTTACAGTAGCTGTTGCAGGAAAAGCACATGTTAAGGAAGGGGTAAAGCAACAATATTGAATTAGACAGAACAAGATGCTCTGTGCTATCAATTTCCCTTTTCCAAAACCCCAGTGTTTTGACCTGCACTATGATCAGAAACCCACAATTCATGAGACATACAAAGACATACTGTACTGCAATAACATAGCAATGTGAAAAAATTGATTTGCCACATACACTGTTTTTTTCAAGTGCGAGTGATTTGTCTACATTTGCTGTGAGATGGAAATTCATAGCTGAACATACAGTAAATGAATTAAAAGACCTGTAGGGATGATAGGAGTAATACTCCAATTTGTTTATCTTACTATAATGTACAAGAAAAGCATTCTACTTTGGATACAAGTACAACAATAGACAATCAGTCTTTATGGTCTATCATATGTTCTTTGGTGGAATTTAATGTTTGTTGATGTGATTTAGTTATCACTAAATAATGACATTCTTTTATTCTGTTGTCATTTCACTAAAAGTTTTTTCTTTGATGTAAGTTAAAAGGTGTCTCAACAAAACAGAATATATATTTGGAGTTTTGCATGTCAAAATAGCTTTTGTAAATAGATGTAGTGGCTTTGGATGTTGTGCTAAGAGCATTGAAAATTCCCCTGATGGTTTAAAGAAGTGTGCATCAGCAAATCCATGTTTCACACACAAATAATGGCTGCTACCTCATGCTGCTCCCATTTCTGGTTGTGGCTTAACAGACCAAGATAATGTCCCTCACTCACTCAGTCACTGAATCACTTACTCACTCACTTACTCTCCCACATTCACTGCATCACTCACTCAATCACTCACTCACTGAATCACTCACTCATTCAGTCAGCCATTCAATGTTCCACAATAACTCACTCACTCACTCACTCTCCCACTGTTACTCACTCGCTCACTGAATCACTCACTCACTCACTGAATCACTCACTCACTCATTCACTGATTCACTGATTCACTCAATCAGTCAGTCACTCACAGTCCCACCGTCACTCACTGCATCACTCATTGAATCACTCACTCGCTCATTCATTCACTGATTCACTGATTCACTCACTAAATCAGTCAGTCACTCAATGTCCCACAGTCACTCACTCACTCACTAATTCACGTCGTATTAGTATTATACTATAATCATAATTATTATTATTGTATTTGTTGTTCTATTATGCTGCAGTGTTATTTCCTACAAGCTATGGAAAGAATATCTTCAATATTTTATGATATACTATATATTATAATGAAGTGATCAAACCTATATCTATTTATTTTTTTATATGAAGAAATATGCAGTTCAGGCAGAGGCAAAATGTTCAAAATTATTATTCCAGTTTGATCCAAAATTGTATTAATTGTGCCTGTTATAGGTCAGTGTGTTAATGATGTGACAAGCTTTTTTATTTGCAATACAATTTTCAACATAAGTCCATATGGAGTATTCAAATTCCATCCACATGATACATGATATGCTGGTTTTGATAGAACTAGGTTTGTTTCATGGACACATTACGCAACAGGCGTGTAACATAAATGCCAAAGACAGGGGCACAAAATCTTTAAAACATTCACACACACACACACACACACACACACACACACACACACACACACACACACACACACACACACACACACACTTCCTATAACAGATAGGGCTTGGGCACTCCTCCGGTAGCTGTCCCAGAATGCCCTGCGCCCTGACAGCTGTGGGGCCTGTTGACATACAGATATGCAAAGTGATTATGACTCTATCCAGATTTGAAGCTGCACACTGCTGGGGCCAACAAAGGCAGGCCTGTCCACACTGCCCAGGAGATTAGATTTAATCGCGACTGTAACAAATATCATATTTATCTGGGCTGGGTTCCATTTAACCTCCTGTGTCCTGGGAAGCAGCGGGCTGAGAGAGCTCCTTATATCAGCTTAAGGAATGCGCCCGGAGTGTAGGCAGCGACACACAAACCCGGGCCTGGACCGATGCGCCGCACAAACAAGCTCTCTATAACCTGCGCTATACCTTCGCCACACGCCCTAAACACCTCCACCCCCAGCTTTAGGCCCCAGCCCGGTCGGGCTTCCCACGACACATCCAACGACAACATGTTTGTCTCCGTCCGCCTTCCATCCTGTTTATTTGTTCATGCCTCTATCTTTCACGGCGTCCCTTATGACATGTTTCCCAGAGGTTTGAGCCCCCCACCCCATCAGATTAGCAGGCGACCATTAGAAACTCCAGTCACTGCAGAGAGACGATAGAGAGTCCAGATTAGCTGGGGCTAATGGCAAAAACATCTGTGTCCCTTCAGCCAGGGACTGTGGTGCTGCTCAAAGTACATCTGGCACAGACATTTTTGGCTGTAAAAAAAAAAAAAAAAAAAAGAATTCAGTGTGCGAAATTGCTTTTAAAAACTGCTTGCAGAAACAAAATAAAAAACGCTCCTTGACAGGATTTTGGTCAGGAGGAGGGGCCCGCTTGTGCATGACAAGCCCTGACATATTCGATGTCATTATGGAAGACTTGTGACTGGTCTTATAGTGCACCAAACCATTGTGAGAGGGCAGTTGTAATTGGACTACATCTAAACTGTTTAGATGCTAGAAAACACTCAAATGCATATCCCTGAGAAATTTCGAAACCAAGCATGTTACTAACCAAAAATTTACAATCATATGAAAGAAACATGTTGTTTCTAAATGCTGGTGAAAATAGATGTCTATTTTTAAAATGATCTGTAATCTACAGAAATTGTATTGGTGTCTACAGGGTTAAAATATTTTGTATAATTAATTGACCCAGTACTGATAATCACACCCATCACACCCATTATGGTTTTAATTGTTCCCTGTGAGATCGGGCACAGGAAAGGGCAGGCCTGCCTCACACACCTGCCCATTATCACACAGCAATGACCCTTCCCCGAACTCTGATCTTTGACCCCTCGTGAATATAGTCTGCTAAACTCATCTTCAAGGTTACAACTCTCCTGAATGGCAAACACGCCAATCACACCTAATTTGAATCAATGCTCAAGACTGTTTGGGGAATGAACATCAACAACAGAAAGAGCTTTGTTCCTCTTAATTTCGCAGTTGCTTGGCATGTCACTTCTGGCTTGCCGTAGGGTGTAGAGAGCCAATTGGGGAACCTACTTCCATCCCCCGTCGTATAATGAAATGGCCGATGCAGGCTCCTGTTTAAGCCTCAACCGCAAACCACAAATGTATATTTGTTCCGATTCACATCCGAGGCTTTGAGCTTCTCATCCAAAACGGAGAAGTCACGAGTCTGCAGGGGACTTGGGTGCGGAGCAGCCAGAAAGGAGCCCCATTAGCAAACCCCCACTCTCCCAGCTACAGAATAAATGTCCTTTTAAAGGCCCCCCCCCCCCCAGCTGATTTGGTTTGTGAGAAACATTGAGACACGGCCCCGGTGAACCAAAGAGGAAACCACTGACTCATTACCACTAAGGCCCAAAGACGCTGCCAAAACCTATCCCCTTTCTCCACTTCTCCCATTCCGCTCTCCCTCCCCTCTCTCTATCTTTCCTGCTCTGATCTCCCTCTCCTCTCTCTACATCTCTTGCTCTGATCTCCCTTTCTTCTCTCTCTACCCCTCCCATTGTTTTCCCTCTCTCCTCTCTCCACCCTTCTCGCTCCGCTCTCCCTCTCCCTTCTCTCCACCTCTCTCACTCCACTCTTGCTCTCCCTCTCCTTTCTCTCCACCTCTCTCACTCTGCTCTCTCTCCACCTCTCTCGCTCCACTCCCTCCCCTCTCTCCACCTCTCTCACTCCACTCTTGCTCTCCTCTCCCTTCTCTCCACCTCTCTCAATCCACTCTCCCTCTCCCTTCTCTCCATCTCTCTCACTCTGCTCTCTCCCACCTCTCTCGCTCCGCTCTCTCTCTCCCCTCTCTCCACCTCTCTCACTCCGCTCTCGCTCTTGCTCTCCCTTCTCTCCATCTCTCTCACTCTGCTCTCTCTCCACCTCTCTCGCTCCGCTCTCTCTCTCCCCTCTCTCCACCTCTCTCACTCCGCTCTCTCTCTCCCCTCCCTCCTCTCTCACTCTCTCGCTCCGCTCTCTCTCTCCCCTCTTTCCACCTTTCTCACTATGCTCTCACTCTCCTCTCCCTTCTCTCCACCTCTCTCACTCCACTCACTCTCTCCTCTCTCCACCTCTCTCACTCCGCTCTCTCTCTCCCCTCTCTCACTCTGCTCTCACTCTCCCTCTCCCTTTTCTCCACCTCTCTCGCTCTGTTCTCTCTCCACCTCTCTCGCTCCGCTCTCCCTCGACCCTCTCAGTTTGCGCAAGGTGAGAAGAAAAAGAAAAGGGCTGATTAAAGAGAAACCAAATACAGCAGAGGGAATCGGGCCATGGAGTCTTCGCCTCCGGGGGGGGGGGTTGGTTATCTACGGCAGATGTTTGCCGTTTTGTCTGAATAATTTGGTGGGAATTTTCACGAGCGACAGCAGGCTACAGCTGGGGTACAGGTGTTTGGGCAGTGGGCGGGGGTGGGGAGGACTCGGTGCCCCGGGGGCAGCAGCTGGGGGAAAGGCGACAAAACCCAGAGCCTCGCTCTGGTAGAGACGACACACGCACACACAGACACTGCTTGTCAGTACTGTGACGGGGCCTCTGCAATCGCATGTCTCTACACTCTGCGCCCAAGAGTCCCATCATGCATGATACCTGCTGTACTTTGAGCAAAACACTTGACCTTCTTTCAGTTAATATCCATCTGCATCACAGCCAGAGAACAACGTCACACCGCAGAGCACATTTAAAAAGACCATGCAAGGTGCTCAGATCTAATGTGCAGTACTCAGTTGGCCCTCACGAGGCTGCAATCAAACCTTCCAAAATGACCTTGCCTTGCTAAAAATCCATTCGTGAGGTCGGGTTTTAATCATTTGAAAGACCCTGAAAATATTCAAATCAACCATTCTCAAAAATGTCAACAAAAAACTGTATGGTTACGTGCATGTATCTTCAATCAATCGATAAATCTAAATATATTTGTTACACATTTCTGCTACGAACACTCAAAGCGCTGAACACAAAGATTTTTCCAGAGGGAACCATAAAAACCCAGAAAGCCCCAGCGCCTGAAGATAAAAAACTGGAAAATGATTCCGTGGCTGGCCCCAGAGAATATTGATCTTTATTATTGTAAAAATCACTTCAGTATGTGTGCATGAAAGTATACGAGCGCAGGTATGGCCATATTACACATCATTGAGCATGCACCGTACATAAGCAGCCTTTTATGTGTGTCTGTGGAGCCGGGAGGAGCCGTGGAGCCCCCCTCCCAGTCCCCTCCGAATCCCTATTAAGCCCTCAAGAACCAGGACCGAAAAAGAAAAGAGAAGAAATGGGCTGCAATTACCTCAGCTCTTGGCAGGGGCTCTAATTAAAACCAAACTTGTTTCTTTCAGTGAACAAACATGACAGCCTCAGAGCAGAGCATGGGGGACGCTGTTTTCTGCCCTGCCAAAATATTAAGTGATTACAGGTGCCTAAGGAATGTCAAAGAGGGGTGAGGGCAGGGTGGAGGTGAGCTCTTTTGTGTGTGTGTGTGTGTGTGTGTGTGTGTGTGTGTGTGTGTGTGTGTGTGTGTGTGTGTGTGTGTGTGTGTGTGTGTGTGTGTGTGTGTGTGTGTGTGTGTGTGTGTGTGTGTGTGTGTGTGTGTGTGTGTGTGTGTGTGTGTGTGTGTTTTGGGGGGAGTGGGTGCAAACAGGGCGAGGGGGCTACAGTGAGGAAGTGAAATGACCCTGATCTCCTCCCTGCTACGGGTCACTTTGAACGACGCCTGCATGACACTGATGTGGCTATCTGGCATTTGGTACAAACAGGTAGGTGCGTGTATGTGCGTGAGGCGAGGGACGCGTTTGGACACATATATCCGGTGGGAGTGCGTGGGGCAGGATGTGATAGCGTGTGGTGCAGGAAGTGGGGTGATAGTGTGTGGGACAGGATGTGGGGTAAAATGGGCAGTGGGAGCATGTGGGGTAAGATGGGGGTGGTAGCATGTGGGACAGGATGTGGGGTAGGATGTGGGGTGATAGTGTGTGGGGCAGGATGTGGGGTGATAGTGTGTGGGGCAGGATGTGGGGTGATAGTGTGTGGGGCAGGATGTGGGGTGATAGTGTGTGGGGCAGGATGTGGGGTGATAGTGTGTGGGGCAGGATGTGAGGTGATAGTGTGTGGGGCAGGATGTGAGGTGATAGTATGTGGGGCAGGATGTGGGGAGGGAGCATGTGGGGCTTTAACATTCTTGCATGCGTCTGAAGAAACTCCCGCACCCAGCCACACACCCCCCCCCTCCCTGTGGAGCGCACACACATGTAAGCATTTTCTACCTCCTCCTCCAAAGTAAATTATTGTTCAAATGTATTCAGGAGACGCAGGGGCAGCCGTAAGCAGGACCAGATGCAGAGGGGTCCTCGCGGCGTGTAGGCCTTGTAGAGAGTGCCTCTGTTCTCCCGCCAGAGCCTCATACAGATTCCGGCCGGCCTTGGCCGCCGGGGCAATTTCCTCCATCCGGCCCGGGCCGGCCGGGGCAATTTCCTCTGCCCCTCTGGCAACTGCGAGAGGAGAGCCCCTCCTCCTCCTCCTCCTCTTCCTCCTAATCCTTTGCCCCCTTGACCTCACAGCGGGAGCAGGGCTCATCCGCCGCGTTGGCTCCGTACGGCCGAGTCGCCCATCCACACATGAAGCCTGCGCCGTGGGGGTCATGGAGACCGCACGGCAATGGACTGGGATCAGTGGGGCGGATGAACAGCGCAGGCCCCCCTACTCAAAGCAGCTGCCTTAGACCCAAACCCCCCCCACCCCACTGGCAGCTGCAGGCTCCTTCACCCCTCTCCTCACACCTGGGATCCCCTGGGGAGATCATGTGATTCCTGAGGGACTGGAGATATGGGGGAGGTGGATTGGGGCCCAGAAGGCAAGGTAGCCCACCTGCCTTCGTTGGCAGCATGGGGAAGCGCTCTGCTGGGTCCGCCTCTGAATATCAGAGCTCCTCCCCCTGCCTCAGGATGTCTGGCGAAAGTTCATGGAGGCCAGCTCTGTGTATCAGCCTATCCCCATTCTTTCACAGCAAAGCCTGTCCTTAAAGTCCGTCCCTGCCGCGGAGCAGGGGAACAGCGCGTGGTGCTGTGAGTTTGAATCCCAGAGGGGGCAATTGGAATATACCCCCAAATGAGATACATGATCTCAGCACCAGCTGTTCACAGGGGTAACACAGTGTGTCAAAACAGCGTAAGCTTGCTTTCTGTGCGTCTACTAAGAAGATAGACAATCATGGTCTTTCAGGTCAGCCATAGTCATCAGATTATCTTTACCACTTTGGTAAAATGTGCTGAGAAACTGCTGGTGAACACAGCTTTATGGTGTTAAGACCAGACTGTCCAGTGACTCACCTGATCAAACCAAGACGCCTTCAGCAAACATGTTCTCTCTTAGAGAGAGAAGAAACCGCGTGATGGGGGCCCTGTAGGAGTAACGGGGGCCCTGTAGGAGTGATGGGGGCCCTGTAGGAGTGATGGGGCCCCTGTAGGACTATAACCTGACTCCTGCCCAAAAAGATGTCAGTGACATGTTTGTTGGAAGGGGGGAAAGGCGATGATGTCGTCAGCCAGTGAAAAGCAGCTTGGCCCGTCCCACTGGGAGAGGAATATTAAGAACGGCAGGGCCGGGGGCCATCAGTGCGGGACGGATTAACCGCGCCTCCCTACCCGTTCTTAAAGTTGGCACGGGGACACAGATCCAGAGGCGGGGGTAGGCGCCGTGCTTTGCTGAGAGCTGGCACGGCCGGGTCCTGCATCTGGGCCAAATGACGGCACCTGAGTCCCCGTGGTACGCCCACACTGGTGAGGTCAGTGAGCAGCTGCCACCCTCAGAGAACCTGCTGTACCCCTCCCTCCCCCGGCAGGGCTCGGAGAAGGGGGCAGCCAGGGTGCACACAGGCATACCTTTGTCCGGTCCAACTCTTACCTTCACACTCCACACCGGCCAATGGGCACGCATTCTGCCGCACACACGCACGGCCAACCCTGTTGGAAAAGGCTGACTTAAGCTTTTACAAGTGGCATACCTCATATTATACATACAGGCAACTGCCAAAGTAAAGGCAACGCTTTGGAAACCTGGGGGGGGGACTCAAACGGCCCTGGCCCGGGCTAGGAGAGTCAGTCCGGGTTGGGGGGGAAGGGGGAAGGGGAGGGCCAAGCCTACCGCTGGTACCAGTCATGGCACCCGCCAATGGACACTTGTTCACTCACTCAATTGAAATGTTCATCTTATTGAGAATTGCACTTTGTTTAATGAAGTGCAGATTGGTGCTGAGAATATGGTCTAGCTGGGGAGCCTGAGTGTGTTGTGGGCAATGAGGGACACTGCTGTTAAATAAGGTGCTCAACTGGCTTAATGAACATCCAGCTCTGTAAGTGGATGATATGATCATATAATGTATATCAAATGTAATCCACCCTAAATGACAGTAGAAAGCTAGAGCAGGCAACCCGGGGATTCCATCTGCTCCTTTACTGACATAATTGAATTGATTATTAGGCTACATTCAGGTGGCCGTGTGGTCAAGTCACTACCAAGAAACTCTACAGGATTGAATTGTGACAGGGTTGCTTAGCAACAGAGGTGTAGCGTAATGTTTGCATATGAGAAGTGTATCTGCATGTGAGTGCGTGTGTCTCACATGTGGTGGGGAAACAGGGGCGGGGCTTGACCGTGATAGTGAAACACACCACTCCACGAGCAATATGGCACATCTCATGACCATTCCGCCAGAAAGTATGGCACGTCACATGACCACTCCATGAGCAGTATGGCACGTCACATGACCATTCCGCCAGAAAGTATGGCACGTCACATGACCATTCCCAGGAACTATGGCGTGTCACATGGCCATTTGGCACCGAGTAGCGAATTTGGCTTGTATTCTACCGCCCCTTGTACTTCTGATGCACTCGCGCTCTACTATGACGATGGAGAAAGAAAACAGATGGGAGACTGAAGAAGGCTGTTTATCAGGGAATCGCTCCCCCTTCCTTACGCTTTTATAGGAGGGGGACGAACGGGGGCTCCAGGCCCAAATGCACAAAGCGTCTTTTATAAAGCACCTAATCTGATCGGTGTCTTAACAAACGGGAGCTTCTCTGTGGCGCTGAGGCCCTTTTAATCCTCCTCCTCTTATTTAGACAATGGCTAAACAAACAGTCATTAGGGATGGCGCTTTTCCAGACCCTTCCGAGAGAAGGAAGAGGAAAAGAGAGGCATATAAAAGAGCCTGCCAAACAAACTGTACAGGGCTGCACTGCACCACCACACAACACATGCACACTCACACACACTCACACACACATGCTTGCACACACACACACTCATACATGCATGCATGCACACACACACACACACACACACACATGCTTGCACACACACACACACAGGCATGCACACATGCACCCTCACACACACACACACGTAAACTCACACACACATGCTTGCACACGTGCACACTCACACACACATGTACACTCACACACACACATGATTGCATACACACACACACACACACACATGCATGCACACACATGTACACTCACAAACATATGTTCACAGACCCATTTCACACACAAATAGCCATGGATTTAAGAATCTTGAAAAGTTATTTCAGCCAAGAACAAAAAGCTCAAAATCATAATGACCAATCATTGAGATAATTATCCACCAGAACCAGCAAGCAACAATGAAATATAACTAAGTAAGTAATCCACCCTATAAAGGGTGTAAACAGGAACAGCCAACCCTTTGACTGTCAATGTCAAGGTCAATGTCAGTTCAGTGACAGGCCGCCCCTCGTATGGCCCCTGCCTCTGGCCGCCTCGACAGGGCGATTCCAGCTCACCAGGCCGGGTCAGGCTTTGCGGCGGGATGCACTTCCGCGGACTTTGATCTGGGACCGCGGCCCTCTCCCGAATACCTGTGTCCAGCGTGGCCGGCATTATCTCGCTCAGACGCTCGGAGCTAAAGGCGGTGCGGCCGGACACAGGGCTTTCTCAGGGGATTATCTTTGATGTTGAGAGACAGGTCGGCCCCCCCATGCCCAGCTCTCTCCCACAGGGTAGCGCCGAGGCCCCCTGGTGGTAGGGTAATTAAAGTACCCCCGTGGGGGCGAGCTGAGGTCACGGTTACGATTCCCACAGAATGGGCCGAGCCGCGGGTCCTCCTAATCCTGTTTGCGGCCGTCAGGAGGCACGCCAACCTCCAGCCGGAAGACGGGGAGGGCCCGGGCGCCGCGGACAATATCACAGCCGGAGAGGAGGAGCGAGGGAGGGCGGGAATGGGAGGGAGGGATGAAAGGAGGGATGGGGGGGGGACTCAGAGTTGCTGCATTCCCTCTCTCCCTCTCTTTTTTTTTAACCCCTTCTGCTTCTCGTTCGGTGTCACCCTGATTTCACTTTTCGAACATCTGCCAAGGATGATTTTACCTTTCACCTTTTCTACACTTCTGATTGTTTCCCCTGTCTATCATTCCAGGTCTCAAACTTTCTTTATTCACGTAGATGTGTTTTTTTCCTCCTGTGAAATGACAGGTGAAGGTTAGGTGTCTTCTCTTTCTCGAGTGGATTTTCTCTGCCCGTGTCCAACTCTTTTTATCTAGGTTAAACTTCCCAACGACTCAGCCAAACTCCTCCCTGTTCTAATCCGTGCCCCCATGCAGGCAGCCACAGAGAATAGGGCACCCCCCCCCCCCCACCCCCATCTCACAGGTCCTCAGGGGTACTGTCCAACTCGACCCAGTCCTGGACCCCGACCAGCCCCTTGGCCCCCTCCACTCCCCCTCAACCCCAACCCTGACCAGCTTTGCAATCCAATTACACCCGTTCATTAACCCACACAGTGGGAGAGGAAGACAGGTTGCAGAGATTCTCTCTCCCTCTCCCTCTCCCTCTCTCCCTCTCTCTCTCCCTCACTCTCTCTTTCTCTCCCTCTCTCTCTCTCATACAAACACACACGCACGCACGTTCACGCAATTACACACACCTCACACACAACAGCAATTACACACCTGCACATTAGCATGCTCATACATCCCAAACCCTCACGCATTTCATATTTTCGTTCCAGACGGGCAGACAGACAAGAAGAATGGCTGCTTTGTGCTACAAACGGGCAGTGTGCTTGCGTGTGCGTGTGCGTGTGCGCGTATGTTTGTGTGTGTGTGTGTGTGTTTGTGTGTGTGTGTGTGTGTGTGTGTGTGCGTGTGTGCGTGTGTTTGTCGACTCCTGGTCCTCCTACACGGCCCTGCAGACTATGTGTCGCACTAAGTGTGACTTTACTCAGTTAGACAGACAGGGCACGGAGCCGGACTGCGTCAGCCATTACGCCCCGAGCTCTGACAGCTACCTCATCACCTCAGACACCCCCTCCATGGCCTCTTGGTGACGTTTGTGAGCGATTAGCTCTGAATTAACAGAATAAGGCTGGGCTCGGCCTACACCCTATAGGCCCGGTCATTATGACATAGCACCGCGAGACAGGGCGATGGCGGATAGCTGGCTACTGGACCTTGGAGAAAACCCCCCCAAACCCAAGCATCTCCTCCCCGAAACGTTACACACCCATACGGTGCAAAAACCAACTGTCAAGCCAGCTTCTCTATCCAACGCACATTGTCAGTTTAATTCAGTGTTTGTTTAATCGGTGTCTGGCAGTGCACAGATTTGGGAGTGGAGGTTCCGGATCTATCCCTAGCTAACCCCCGAGCCTGAATCGGCTGTTGTGGGGGGTGTTTGTAACCCACATTCACAGCTCTGTTGTGGGGGGTGTTTGTAACCCACATTCACAGCTCTGTTGTGGGGGGTGTTTGTAACCCACATTCACAGCTCTGTTGTGGGGGCTGTTTGTAGCCCACATTCACAGCTCTCGTCCATCTTTTCAGCATTTCTCTTCCTCTCAGGCTCCGCCCCCATTCCTTTGGCTCTCCTGTCCTATGACATCCAGGGGGGTCAACAACCTGGAGCACCTGGCCCCCCCCCCCCATCGCCCCCGGCCATAAAACACTAGGTCAAAGAATTCCTTCTGTACAATGCTCACATCCATATGCACCTAAGAACCAAGGGCATAATTCAATACAATTCAATTCAATTCAATTATGCTTTCTTAGCAGGACAACAAAGGAGTATTGCAAAAGCAAATACAGTACAAAATAAACAACATGAAATGTCTATGTCCTATTGGCTAACGTACAAACATAACAATGATTATAATAACAATATAAAAAGAAGAAGACATATATAAGAATAGTAAATTAATCAAATCAAGTACAAAATATGTAAAGTATGACATATAGGTAACTGCCAAAGTAAAGAAAACATTTGAGTAAATGCAGGGTTCTGGCAGCTCTGTTATGGTGTGGGGTGCATTTTCCTGGCATAGTATAGGTTCACTCAACCCTTTAGAGGGCAAGGTAAATAGCAATAAATACAAATTCATTCTGAGTGATCACCTTCATTCTATGGTGAAGCATTTCTATCCTGATGAGAGTGGTCTCTAACTGGATGACAATGCCAATGAAAATGATGAAAACCATATGCCATGGCCATCTCAGTCACCAGATCTCAACCAATGAACACTTACAGGCAGAGGCGTGCCAATGAAAATGATTTCAGAAAAAAAAAAACACAGTTAGGGCAGCGGCCAACCTTTTTGCACCATCTGGTTTCACCGTCAAAATTCCAGATGGTCTTGCAAAACCAAAAAAGGTTGTAAGCCCACGCTTACACTGCTTACAGGAGATTCTGGAGTGGTGCCTTAGACAGCGTTTTCCACCACCATCAACAAAACACCAAATGATGGAATTTCTCAGGGAAGAATGGTGTTGCATCCCCCAGTAGAGTTCCAAACACTTGTAGAATATACTGTATGCCAAGGCACACTGAAGCTGTTCTGGCGACTGGTGGTGGCCAAACACCCTGTGAAATGAACAACTATGACATATTCTCTCTCACACTCTTTCATGTTGTCCTTCTCTCTCTCTTAGGCCCTCAGTGCGTGCAGTTTCTCTCTCTCAGGGCCTCAGTGTGTGCAGTGTGTGTGTGTGTGTGTCTCTCTCTCTCTCTCTCTCTCTCTCAGGCCCTGTGTTTCCGCTCAGGGCAGAAAGGGTTACAGGGAAGCCTGCATTCCAGGAGAAATCGTGGAATCAACAGGCATGAAATTCATTTCTCACATGGCCGCATCTGTGTCTCCTAATCATAACCTGGACTGACAATTCAATCGCGCGCTTCCTCGCCTCCACACCCCCAAAACCTCCCCCATCTCATCCCATCTCCCCTCCCCCCCGCTGTACTAATTAAACCGCAGCCCCCCTGGCTTGTTAGCCACGACCAAAAACAATTAACAACGCCAACTGAAATTACAGTAATGGGCGTTAGAGAGCTGGTGACCTGGTCCCCCCCAGCACACACACACAGCCCCTCCCCAGTGCCTACAGTTATTTGCGGGGGCGGATGTACGCTCTGGGAGTCTGATTGCTGATTAAACGCTAGTGGGGAGGTGATTAGGCTAAGGGAGGCAGTGCGGTGCATTCCTCGTTGGGGAAGGTGTTTCGTGCACTCAGACCGTCCCGCCCCCCTGGCTGTTCAGGTGCGATCAGCTCAACATTTGGCTGTTGACTTCTGGATGTTGGGTGGAAGCAATTATAGGAGTATCTCAAACTGCCCCACCAACATTCTGAAATATGTTTTAAATATGTCATGGTACAGTTTAAGCTCTTGAATGAGCCAATGAAATTCTCCCTACTCCCTCCGTTTCTCCAAGACAGGTTGCACCCAGTACCTTCTCTTTCTTTTCCTTTAGGATAGCAAAATGACTACCACATCATCATCGCTACTAGAATCTCTAGACTAGTCTACTTAGACCTCTTTTTTTCAACTGTACCATGACATAAAACATATTTCATAATGTTTGTGGGGCAGTTTGAGATGCTCCTATGACAGACTCAGTGCACAAAGACCATAAGACTGAAATCGCACCAAAGTGATTCTTGCAAATGGCAGAACAAATAAAAAGAACATGGCGGGATTACAGTGACAGCGAGAGGAGGCAGAGTTTGTGGCCCAGGAAATCTTGATTCACAAAAACAAGATGCAGAATATTTAACTATTTTAACTTTTTGTTGGGGGGGGGGGCGGTTCCGTACCAATACTGTCGCTTTGGGACAGGCCTGCTGCCCTCTCACTCCCACATGACCCCATCCTGGCACAGGTAAAAATGTGGAGAGCGTCAGAACGCTGGGGAGCAGGGGGCGGGCGTGTTAGCGCAATGCGTCTGTACAGTGAGAGGGGGGCTCCTGGCCCCTCACTCCCAGGATTAATACTAATTGTTTGGGAATGACTCTGAGCTCTGGACCACCCAGAGAGAGGGAGAGAGAATGGGACCTGGGAACTGCAGGAACGGAGAGAAAGAGAAGAGAGTGGGGCGGGGGGGGTCGAGGGAGAGCTTGACCAATAATGGGGGCGCAGGGTCGGGGGCATGGGGGGGGTAAGTTCTGCTCTCCTCCACTTTGTCTCTTGCTGTTTCTCTCCTTCCTTAGTGTCGTTCTTCCCATCTTCTGTGTCCCTCTCTCCCACTGGTTTATTCCAAAAACTAAAAACAAAGACGAGAGCCCCCCCGCCAACGATCCCTGCCTTTCTTTTAGGTAAGGGTCAATACGGAGCCGTGCTTTTTTTCAT
The DNA here is from genome assembly GCA_029706075.1 of Aldrovandia affinis. Lineage (NCBI taxonomy): Eukaryota > Metazoa > Chordata > Actinopteri > Notacanthiformes > Halosauridae > Aldrovandia > Aldrovandia affinis. Next base: position 341,311 of record JAINUG010000065.1, read on the forward strand.
GTGTGTGTGTGTAGTTTTTTCTTTGGCTGTGGGTTTGTTTCCCGGCTCTACCTGAGTCAGCTCGGGGGGGAATTCTGTGGGGGGCCTGGAAGGAGGGCAGCGAGAGGCGAACGGAGGGGAGAAGAATAGCCAGGAGGATGGCACTCTCCCCTCTCCCAAGAACGTGAATTACGGTGCACAGCGCGGATAGAGAGAGAGAGAGAGGAGAGAGAACGAGAGAGAAAGAGAGAGAGAGAAAGCACCCTGATTACACGCACAGGATCCGGTACTGACAGGAGACACGAGACTGACAGCTGTGTTTAAGGCGGGAGCGGCGGGAGGCGTGCGCTTTTTAATTCCCCTGAAACCGAGGATCCCGCGTTTGCCATCGGAGTGGGTGGTTTGGGGAAAGATTTGCCATCAAGGACCACGGACACAACCACGCCCATTTTGATGTCAGACGGTGTCAGACTTTTCCATCTCAGGTGTTGGAGCCGGGGAGGGGGTTGGCATGGCATCTTCAGATTCATGTTTGAGTTCCACCCAAAAATGACATGGACCAACTAAAAAGAAAAAGAGCAGAAAAACTCACAGAAGGCCAAGCGAGTGTGTCTGACAGGTCCCTGGCAACGCGCCCCTCTCCAGCAGGCACTGAGAGAGGCCTGTGCAATCCCACAATCCCACTCCAGCCCCTCCCCTTCTGCTCTGATACCCGCCCCTGTCCCCCGAGACAGACATGTACTGGGGGGGGTTTCACACCATTGGAATCCTTCAACAGTCCGATGGTCCAACGGGCAGGCTTGACACACTGACTCACTTCCACAGGGCGACTGACTGACTGACGGACTGACTGATGGGACAGACCGCCCCCTGCCTCCCCCTCCCCAGCCGCCCATGGCCAGCGGAGTGGCACAGACCACAAAGAAGGAGCACGACTCAGAGCTGCTCCCAGCAGCCTCTCTACAATCTGCCTCTCAGGCCACGGCTGTTCCAGATTTTCATAACACAACACACAGCCTCCTTCTCCCTCTCTCTCTCTCTCTCTCTCTCCCTCCCTCCCCCAGTGTTAAAGTGGGAGCCCCCCCATCCCGTCCCCTGCCGGCAGACTGCCTTTCCACGCCAGCTGCCAAAAATAAGACAGCCTGGTCAGAGGGCCCCAGGGGGCGGCCAGCGTAGGTGAAGTGGAGTCCTTCTCCAGCCCTGGCCCTACTTCCCCGACTGAATTCAGACACTTGGCTCTGTTTATTTAATATGCAGTCAGCCGCGGGGAGCAGGGTTAGCCACAGCTTATAAAACTCAGTCAGCGTGACCGAGAAATACCCCCCCCGCACACACACACGCACACACACCGCTGCGCTTCCACGCCTCTAACGCACACACGCAAACGTGCTGGAGTCCCACCCCTGCTCACGCGTACGTACCCAAGGCCTCTCCTCTCCACCAGAGCGCCAAGGAGGCCGTGCGGCCTCCAAAATGTGCGCATGTGTGTGCGCGTCACCATGGCAACGAGCGAAAAACAGATTCTACTTTGCAAGGCCTGGACTACAACCAAACTGGCAGCTCAGTTTAAGGACAGTAAAACAAACCACTGAGTCTTAAAAAAACCTTTTTTTACTTTTTATTTGACAACGTTTACAATGTTGTGCACAACATTTGCAGTACATTCAGCCAGCTATTTTGTTCCAAGAAATGATATATAACATTTTAGTCACTTTTTACAATAATCATATAGAGTGCATGAAAGCTTGTGTTCCATTGCTGATACAGTAAACTGATAAATTAACCTTTTTAATCTTTACGTATTTCTACGCTCCTAGGGTCTCCAGGGCTGTACAGCTTCCTTTCTGGACACACCAGGAAACACGTAACAGAATTTCATGCTACTGGTATGTTTTAATTGTTTTTATTTCTGTCTCAAGGTGTTTTAGTAAATGTACCCAGGACTCCCTGGAAAACAGTATTATTACTGAGTGGACTATCCTGGTGAAATAAAGTTGAACTGAACTGAACGTAGATACTGTATCACAGAAGGGGGCAGAAAAACAGCGGTTATTGTGCTCTCCTGGGAAGCCCCCCCTCCTGAGCGCCAGCCGTGCACGAGCGAGCGTGCACGAGGAAAGCCCGTCAGCCGTGCACGAGCGAGCGTGCACGAGGAAAGCCCGTCAGCCGTGCACGAGCGAGCGTGCACGACGCACGGCCAGGCGTCTCGGGAACTTGTCCATTCTCTCAGCGGCCCAGAGTCGCTCCACCCCGCTGCGCGGCATCCCAGCATGCCCCCGTCTCCGCCTCGACCGGCTGACTCCATGGCAACGCCCGGGCGGTCAGAGGTCACGGGGGAAAGGTTGCTTTTATCTGCTAATGAGGTCGCTACCTGCGGCTCTCCCTCTGTCTCTCTCCCTCCCGCGCTCCGACGCGTCGGCCGGGGCCCGCGGTCTTGATGAATAAGCGGGATTGACAGCGATGGCTTCCTCACTCATCTCACCCGCGACTTCAAACACAGACGGCGGGGGATGGGAACGGGGCCGGGGGGGGGGGGAGGGGGAGGACATCGCTGGCTCAGAGTCCAAACAGAGACTGCTCAAACCACTGCTTTCGTACACGCCCAAGGAAATGCAGGCTGTCCACAAGCAGCACATTTAGCCTGTAGATTACAGGGCAGTCATACGTATTAATGTGCTTTTCACGGATACAATTTGCTTGTTGTTTCTACAAGTATTTATCTTGACGCAAGTCAAGTTAAGTGTGGCACTCGAGGGTACAATGTATCCAGGTTTGAAACCTATGACCTCCTGGTTACGAGTCCCACACTTTGTCGGCGACAACAATTTTTTCTGGAGATACGAGAATGGCCTGGATGGAGACGGCACCCAACCACATCACGACCGTACCAGTGCAGAACAGCAGTAGAGCTTAGGAGCGCAGGCATTTGTGTGAATTACAGGTCACCCGTGGAAGTTCAGAAAGTACAAACCTCCGCTCAGCCTCAGGATCCATTTTTCATGTTCAGATCAGGGACAGCTCCTTCACAACGGCGCTGGAATGAATTTCAATGTGGGGGGGGGGGGGGTCAGGGCTGGGAACGAGGAGACGTAAAATGCAAAGCAGATCAAGGCATTCACTGTGGTTAGGCGTGTCTTCTCCGCGCTCCACAGCCTCCCGCTGCACAAGCCGAGCGCACGCGGCTACCTGGTGACGGTGTGCGCTGCGTTTCTGGAGGCGCTCTTTGTGGAAGCTTGATTGCTGGTGTTTATTGAAGATAAGCTATTTCTCCTTGTTGTTTATTACAACTTTAACAAACCCCTCCTCCCCAGAGTGTGTGACGAGCATCTTTGATACGGTGTATCTGCACATTTGCGATTTAAGCAGGACAACCCGTACACCCGTGCGGTGTCTTTTTTCTGTACAATTAGCTGCAACTGCCTTACGGGACTCACAGCGTTCCTCACTACAGTGCCCAATGCTTCATTGTGGTTGGATTCAAATTTGAAATAGCTACGGCTACTATATGTGTTTTACCGTAAGTCTCATAATAGACGGTGATGAGATCTCTAAATGCAGGGGCCAGGACATGCACTTTGTGACATTGTGACGGAGGGGGAAGGGCCCAGGGTTGGGGGGTCAATTCTATTTCAATTCAGTAAAATGCATTGAATTTAAATTTGCTAATTGAAAAAATTCCCTTAATGTTCTATGGTGATTATCAACAATGAATTAAGCATAATTTTATATTTATTATTATTTATTTTTTCATTGATCATTGAATTAATGAATGATTCAGTCATCTAAATAATTGAAGAGAATTTAAATGGAATTGGCTCCAAGGAGCCCCGAAGTGAACCCCAGCTCTACTGGTGCCACGGTAAACCCATCACTGAGCTGTCCTGTTAAAGATAAGTGTGCTCCCCAAGAGCACAAAGGCACTTCAGAAATGGGGGCTGTTTTAGTGGACCAATTAAAACAGTGCAATCGGGGGCAACAACGCAGAAACCACCCGCCAAAAAAGGCCCGCCCACCAAGCAAGAGATCTGACCCCGCGTGGACGTTAGCGCGCGCCCCGCGCCCCAAACCTTCTCCCGCTGCCCGCACCTCCGTCTGCGCCCTGATGGACCCTGCGAGGGCACCGTCTCTCCCACGCGCACCCACTCGCACTCCTGCGACTCTGGTACGCACGCCCCCTGTCATGTTCTGGAGGCTGAGAAAGGAGTCCATTAACTCCCGATTTAGTGCCAATGTCATGTGGTCCCTTTGTAAGGCTGTGACACCCAATGAATGGGAACCCCCTTTTCCCCTCCCCTTCCCTTTCCCTGCCTGGCTCCGCTCTGGGTGAGTTGGAAGGTTTGCGTGTGGCGGGGCCGGGGGCGGGGGGCACCAGAGGGTTGAAAGGGGACAAAGTTGCGGTTGGGGGGTGGGAACTGAGGTTGCAGGGGTGGTGTCACTCTTGCGTGCCTCGGCGTGCCTTTGTCAGGGGGCCTGCCTGTGTGGTTGGCCCACTTTAAAGGAGCTGGCACACGGAGGGAGGGGCAGAGGGGGCAAGAGAGGGAGGGGGGCAAGAAAGGAGAGACACGGAGGAGAGAGAGAGAAGTGGAGAGGATGGATTAGCACTGTGGAAGGAGAGACAGAGATCACAGCCACTCGAGTAAACCAACCAGCAGGTCTTTAGTTTCACAGCGTGTCAACTTGCGGCGTCCTCTGAGCCCGTATGGCCGGGTACAAGACTTGTAAAATAATGTATTCCTTCTTTCATCTGTTCACACATTCATTCATTCATTCATTCATTCATTCAAATAATTTACTTATCTTATCAATAACAGGTCAAAACGCAGGTCTGTGAAGTAAACAGAAGTTATTATCAGGTCTGGAACCCACAAAGAAAAACTAGAAAAAATCTCTATAAGTGGCATTGTTTTTTCAACAGCCAATCAAAATCGCATAAGACCCAGTCAGTTCAAAACAAAACTACGAGAAAGACCCGTGTTTCTAACACTGAAGGTGCAGCGAACTATTCACTTTTTACCAGACTAATCGAAACTCTTCAGTAATCTAGCCCTGAATCTATTTGACTTATTGGCAACAATAAAGTAGTAGTAGTAGTAATAAAATATCTAGTTCTGTGTGGTTCAGTGGGTAGAGCACGGCGCTGACAGCACTTAGGTTGTGGGTTCTGTTCCCATTGGGACCACTTATATTGAAAAATGTATGCGTTCACTACTGTAAGTTGCTTTGGATAAAAGCGTCTCCTACATAGCGTACGGTATGTCCAATCAAAGAAGAGATACGAAAGCTCCCGAGGGCCTGAAACGGTAAAGGCATGATCCTGTGACCCGAGTCTGCAGCCGTGGGACAGAATTGGCACCAGTTGTCAGTGAGAAAAATGCCTCCTCTCTGATTGGTGCTAGCCTTCCCGTAGCACCGTGCTGCTTATAGTTACTAAAATAGTCACTGGGCCGCAAACGAGGCCATCGGAGGAGTGCACGTGCGCCTCAGCCGCAGCGCTCATTGGGTGAGGTCCGAGGGGCACAGCGGTGACTCGAGAGGGACAGTTGCCAATTTCCAAATCGGGGGAGCAAAAATGGTGGGGCAAAGCAACATGAACTGTCTTCGCAAGCAAACGTAACTTTGGTAACGGTTTGTCATCTTTGCATGCCTGTGGTGTAACCTATGCATTTGTTCTTTGGTTCAGTCGTTATTGCGGGGCTCCCGTCTTGTGCCATGTTTAAGTATTTTCATAACTTTTCCACATGAAACGGTCGGTCTCCGAGGCGTATCTCTCGCTGACGACAGCTGCGGCCTGTGGGCATCTGGCGAGCCGTGCGGAGGAGCCGACGCAGCTGTGAGCTGACGAGCGCCGCGGACGGCGTAAACCCAACCACCGCAGATGAAGCCACTGCAGACTCCGGGTCACGGTCGGCTGAAGACCTAGCCCCGTCTCGAACCCGCGACTCCTCGGCTGCACGGGTCAGCCTGCACGTACATCAAATGTTTTTAATAAGTGAGTCACAGAGGAGCAATCTTTTATGCTGCTTTACTTCAGCAACACATTTTTTGCTTCTGCCCTTGGAATAACCTTCTCCCACTCGCATTTCGCATTATACTCCCCAAACCTCTCTGTGGCACTCCTCCCCCTGGTCTTCTGCGCACAGGAGTGCCGTGTTTGTGCTTTTGCTGTGAGGAGGTCTCATATGCTTTTAGCACCCCGCCCCCCTCCAAATCCTCCCTTCCCTCTGCTCAATTAGTGCCCTGTCTGAAGGAATGCAGCAGGTGCTGCAGCCCACAGAACCCTGCTTCAATTAGGGAGCAGTCCTATGAGCTGATGTCATACACACACACACACACACACACACACACATACACATGCACTCACACACTCACACACACACACATACACACACACAATCACACACTTACTCACTCACACACACACACATGCACTCACACAATCATACACTTACTCTCACAAACACACACACACACACACACACACACACACACATACAATCACATAATCACATAATCACACACTTACTCACTCACACACACGCACTCACACACTCACTCACACACACACACACACACACACACACTCACAGGCACACACATACCACCAAATACACAGAACAAAAACAACAACGACAACAAAGCCAGACCTAATGACCCACACGCAGACAGTAAGACGCACAACCAGGGTCTCTGCTGGGATAAAATGCTTCCATTAAGGTCCAGCGCACCGCAGCCTCCATCACGATCCCATTCAGAGAGCCGGCCTTTGGGACGGGGCGCAAGCATGTAAAAGTCATCTCCAGCAGGAGAGGTGATTGATTGGTTAGCAGGGCTTTGGCTCAAAAGCACAGGATGAAAGGGAGACTTTGACTGTAGTAAGCACCATCATCTTGAGCACCGCCAAGAGAAGATTGTTTCAGCGCGCAAAAAAAAAAAAGAACAGGGCAGTAAGCCCAGGTAACGACGCGTAAATAAGCCAGGGCGCTCCGTCTCCGGACGCCACAGCCCATGGTTATTGAATTTGGTTCAAAGAAACAGACTTTTTTCCCCCCCTCAAGTCCTGAGGGTTTCTTTTTCTTTTTTAGTGATTCCAGACCTGTTTCCAGCTGTGACCTCCCCAGTCACCCCCCACCCCCTTCCCACACCCCTTCCCTCTGGCTCTCTGCTGCCCGGTTTTGAAACCCAAACAGGTTAAGTGGGGACTCGACGAGAGGCTCACTCTACACACTCTGACATCAGAGCTGGAGAGAGGCACAGAGAGGGGACACAAGCCTTATCAAACACCCCCCCCCTCCCCAATGATATATATTCGAAACAATTAATCACCAGTTTTGGAGTCAATTCCAAGTCGGGTCAGTCAGTTCAGGAAAATAAATGAAATTCAATTTATTAATTGAAAAATCCTTATAGGTCGTTATGGCCACTTTTCAATTCTTGAATTGAATTTCAGTTCATTTGCTGAATGGACTGAATTGAAATGGAAGGGTCACAGATTCTTCTAACGTTCAATCGCTGCCACTGAAAACATTTTTATGTTCAAATAGTATATATCCTTGTCATAATTAAACTACAAAACAGAGAAATACATTGGGTTTTATCTTCCTCCGATAATACACCTAAAGCCAGTAAATGGGGCCCCTTGTTGCGAGTAATCTCGAACTGGTCAGCGAGATCAAGACCCACGGCTATGCTCGGTCTGTGAAACAATCGGTTTCATGCCAGGGGAATAAAAAAAAAAACATGCTTGGATTTACTGAGAAAGCACCGGAAGGAAAATGTATGGGTTGTTGCACCTCACTCACTGACCAGCAACGACTGACTCTATACACGTCTGTGTACGAGCGCAGCAACTTGCTTCACATAATCAGTCCAAACACGCCCCCTGGTGGTACATTTCGGCACGTCGATCTCGCCCATCACAGATTTACTTTGCACCAAGAGACAAAGAAACACACATAGCATTCATAACTGTGCTGATATGGTTGTCTATGTTTGGATCTTAGAGAGTGTATGCAGTGAAAAATTGTTTGTTTTATGTTACGCAAGACTTAATGAGGCAGCGGCAGAACGCTATTGCATGAACCAAAGAATGACCACGCTTACACATGAGTGAACCAGAGCTTTCCCCACGTGACAACACATTGCAATGCAGTTCCAAAACACCGCTCTTCACAGGCCCGCATTCGCTTCCGATCGGTCCGGTATGTTCTGTGTCGGAAGTTCAGCTCGATTTAGAAAAGAAAACATTCATGCATTAACCAATACTCATCAAAAACATACCTGATTCAAGTATGCGTTTCCTTTCTTGTGACCACTGAATGTGTCCCATCTGTGAATAAATTATACTTAACCAGGCAGGGATGTTGAATCATCTCTTTCCTGATAAAACTGAACACAACAACGTGGCTTTTTTATCATTTTATTGTTAAGAAGTAAGAGGTGGGCTTTCTTGATGATGTTGAAAGTGACAGAGTGAGTGTCTGAATTATACAAAAATTTCCAGGGAGTCTTTGGTTACAGAAGTCCAACTAATATTCCCAAGTCACTAGCACTCACAAACATCAATACAGAGCTTCTAGCTAGCTTCTTTATTTATGGCACTGTTAACATGAACCACATACCTGAAATACTGCTTCAAGATTAGTGTGCGTCAAAGTTGTTCCTGCTGTTCCTCCCATGAAACCTCTCCTTCTCAGCAGAACTACAACAGACACAACCCTGTGGCCGTTCTGGTAGGCTCTCTGGAGCGTCTGGGACGGGAAGTTAGTTGGTGAGATAAATTTCCTGCAATCTGATTGGTTTAGCCAGCTTTTTTATCAACCAATTTGGCAGCCAATTGTACCCTCTTTCTAATTCAACTATCCCTCCCTTGTACTGCGGGCTCATCGCAGCAACTCGAACCTCCTCCTCCGAGACGGAACTCGCCAAGCCATCGACTAACTCAGATACACACCAAGCCACTTTTGCACGGGGTGAGCTCGTATCGGCTTCCCTTCCCATTCCCCCTGGGGCGGACAGCCAATTGCCACCGGCGAATGGGACTCCTGGCCAGAGCCAGGATGGCGCAGCCAGGGTTCGCAGTGGGAAACCTGCACTGAAGGCAAGAGCATTTACCAGTTGTGCCTCCCGGGGGGTGCATTAGCCAGCTTTATGCTATAGGTCAGGCCGGTTGAGTTGAGCTTGAATTGGCACCTACAATTGGAGGCCCACCATGAGATCATGGTTCTGATCGATCATGGATCATGACTGCGCGTTGGTTTATCACCTAAGCACAATTTGGGCACTTATCTGGTATCAGCGTGCCAATCTGGTCAGGCTCATCGTACCAAACGGGTATGGACATAGAAAGTGAGGTGAACCAATTTCCATGCACAGAAAACCTCCTACATGCCTACGGAAGAGGATGTAGATGGTCTTTGGGCACAGAAGCCACCTCTCCCCACACCGTTTTCTGGATGACATCACACCGATACCGACGCAATAACTTAAGAGTCAGGGGGAAACAGTCATCCAATTTATGAGCTCTTTTGAATTAATGACAAAACATTACATTATTTCTAATGAACTGTATTTTTCCATAAAATATTTGTCAATTATTAATTGCTACTTGGCTACGTTCTGTCACTTTACACAAACACACACAGTTGGACACTGCTGATAGGGCTTATTGTAGACAGCATATTAATAGCTTTGTTTACTCACAAATTCAAAGTGAAATATGGGTTGGGTCTGGGAGGAAATCATTTTCTGGCTCCATAGTTGGCAAAGAAATGCTAAGAGTTCTCTCTAAATGCAAACAAGGATTGTTTTGTTTTAATGGAAATTAGATATCCAAATGCTGACTCAGCCAGCTTGCTAAGTATGCTAAATTAAAAAACACATCTATCAATTTTCATGGCAGGTCTGACTACTTGCCAAAAACAATCCAAAAGTTGCTTGGGCACTTTGATTCGATCTCTGAACAGTTGTAGTTATTTTAAAGTAGGGGTTCTTAATGCTGGTCCTGGAGGGCCGCAGGGTGCGCTGGTTTTCCGTTGTTTCCGTTGCACTTAATTTATCTCAAGGAGTTCATTAGACAGTTAACTCACCTCAACTGGTTTCTTGTGTCTAAATTGGTTGATGATCATTAGATGAAAACAAAGAAACGGCATACCCTGCGGCCCCACCCCGGAGCATGATTGAGAACCCCTGCTTTAAAGGAAGTAAAAAAAGGTTTCAGTCTAATCTGACAAGACAAATCTATCTCTGGTAGCTGGCGGGCTAATTACTCTGCACAGGTAGAATCCAATAACTTTGTGAGTATGAATGCTATCAAGGGGTCGCTACCTTTCATGTTGTTCTCCATCATTTACCCTTAACTCTGTGCTAGCTACCTAGCCTCACTTGTCACAACTCATAACGTTCTGACCAGGTTCACACTCTTACGTGAGATACATCTGCTCAACTTCCAGGGATGTGCTTCGCTAATAAACCAAAGGCCAGTTACTACTTCTCATGAATCATGATATTGTTGTAGGTCAGGCTCGAACCGGAGGTGGCAATTCAAGCCAACTCAACCACTGACCTATAACATAATGCTGGCTAAGACTTGTTAGAACCAATCAGATTGCAGAAAACCAATCTCATAAACTGCAACTTCCCTTTCCAGACACTCTAGACTACATCTTGGCTTGAGGCTAGTAGGGAAGTGTTTTTCTGCCAAGATGAAGGAGAATGTGATCCATCTCTGGCCATGGCTGAAAGAAGTAGCCCTAGAGAGGATAGTGTCCCTCACTTGCTGACTGGCACTTCACTATCAGGTCAGCTGGCTCCCACTACAGCTGCTCTCAACACTGAGGGCAGGAAGTCAAGTTTTTGTATTACAGTGCCTGTTCAGTCTTTGCATTTTATTGGCTCAGTTCAGGGCAATAACAAAATAGCCATTATTATACACATGCCTTTAATAATGGTCTCTAAGCACCAATCAAATATGCACATGGTTCTTAATTTAAACCCATTACTGTAGCTTCTACTCCCTTTGGAACATTTTGACTTCCACCCGAAAAAAACTTGATTGTTTAGCGCCATCTATTGACGAGGTGGCAATCCAGTGAGGAATAAAAAATAATAAAAAACATTCTGTATTTATAAAACATATTGGTAGCAAGGCCTAAACAATGCTGTCATAAGCATGAGGAAACACTGGTCATAATGTATGCAATGACCATTTTTGAATCCTTTATCTAAAATCTGCTCTGTAAAATTCACTGTTTGGAATACTCAAGTTCAATTTTCATGCTATTTGTGATGACCTGTAGAATTGTATAAAATTGGAATTCTAAATTACTTTTTAAGAAAGAAATTGCAAATCAGTGAGGCTTGTAAGACTAGCGGTCTCTGTGCCATCCTCCCTCACTGACTGCTTAAGGCATTCTGTGCCCACAGCAGTCTGTCTACAACAGTGAGGGTCCTGAATGTGTCGGATGAATGCCTCCATGCTTCTCCATCAAGAGGCGTTGCAGATGAATCAGTCCTGCATTGGACATTTTTCACCACAAACTGTCGTTCTTTTGTTCTCCAGTCCTCTCCTAAACATCCATCGTATAATTATGCAGAATATAGCAGATAACACTACTGTATCCTAATCGGGTCCCATAATCATAAAAACATGAATGATGAGAACAGGCCAGTCAACCCATGTAGGGTCATTTACTTAGTCTAGAGCAGGGGTGGGCAATCTTACCCATTCCATCGAGGCCGGTGTGGGTGCAGGTTTCTGTTCCAACTGAACAGTGACACACCTGATTTCACTAATCAAAGCCCTGATTGAAGACTTTGATTAGCTGATTAATCAAATCAGGTGAGCTACTGCTTGGCTGGAACAAAAGCCTGCACCCACACCGGCCACACAGGGTAAGATTGCCCACCCCTGGTCTAGAGCAGTGCAGTCCAGACTCCAGTCCTGGAGGACCATGGCGTGTTTTTGGCGCTTCAGTGATTCATTTAAATCATTGATTGGCTAGAGTCCACACACTTGTTTCCAAGGCCTACATTGATTGAAAGGAAACCCCAGAACCCTGTGTAGACATGCAGCCCTCCAGCACTGGAGTTTAACACCCCTGGTCTCCAGCACCGTGTCAAGCCTACCCTTTGGTCTCTGCCTCTGGCTCCACTACATGACCTGGAAAGCAGTTCCACACACACCAGGTTGTGTACTGCAGGCAGAGGCCATTTGAGTGTTCAAGATGAACAGTTGGGGCTGCTGGGTGGCTCATCCTGTTAAGGCATTGCTCTAGTGTGTGGATGGGCCCCACGGCCTCGTATTGAATCCAGACAAGTTTTGACTGTGGCTAGCAGCCCCGCGGGGCGACGTAGTCGCCGGTAGCGTTGCCCAGGGAGGGATTCAGTTGGCTGGGTTGTTTGCGTCTCTTTACAAACCAACATAAGAACATAAGAATACATATGCTGGTAAATTAGGCATCCACAGCTTGCCGGTATAAAGCTGCACACAAATTCTTCCTCCGACCCATGTCTGTGCAAGCTTAACTTGTGAACAGCAGTGTGAAAAGAAAGCGGCAGCTGATGTGTTTCGGAGAGCACGCGTTTGTCTACGCTCTTCTGAATTGGCTGCAGCGAGCATGGTTCCAAATGCGAGTGAGCATTCCAAATTGGGAGAAAAAGGGGAAAAAGCATTTTTTTTTAAAAGAATGTACAGTTCATCCATCTCCAAAGGAGAAGAGGGAGACATGGTACCGGACCCACCACAGGGAGGAATGCTGGGAACAGACGGTCTCGTATTTCAAGGAAACCCGAGGAGAGCTTCCAGTCAGAAGACAAATATAACCATGAAAACACTTTATTACTACTTTCACTCTTCTCAGTACAGACAAATAAAAAGAACAAGGTAACAGTGAGGAGCCCACACAGGAGATATGGCAGGTCTAGGGTAGAGAGGTAGCACGTCCTCATTTTTGACTTGGATACATTCATAGAAAGTTTACATCATCAGTTGTGTACTGTCAATATTACATGTCATATATAACTCAAAGTTTATAGAAAAACACACACCAAACGTATCCAGTGTAATAATGTAACAATAAAAAAACTCATTAGAAATATCATCTTCTGAAGTTTTTTTTTTTTTTTTTACTTCTGTATAGCTAAGCTGTGCAGTTCTGGTTAAAGTACAGACTGTTCATTGCCACAGTATTGTCCATGGTCCTGAATGGGTTTTCAGAAGATGCATCGAGTTGGATCATTTCAGCTTCAACGGTGGGGAGACAGAAGCTTCAATGTTGTGAAAACGGAGCATCTGGTGGGTCTAAAGAATCTGTGGCTTGGCCTTAGGTATCCTATTCGCTAACGGAGGTCGTCCTCTGGACTGGTCACATCACAAATGCTACATGGAAACACTCCTCTGCGCTTAGTGGCACCACTGGGTGAGGACCTCCATGGACTGTAGCTGACCAGTGAAAATGGAGCAGCTGCAGCCACTATGTCTAGTGCACACTTTGCACAATAAACAAACTCCTGCTTCCAGGTGTAAAGTACATGAGGTGGCCACGTTTAGAGTGTCTGAAACAGGGCCGCAGTGTCTGCTGGTTTTTGTGGTTTCCTTTCAATCAATCATCAGCCAGTTAAGGCCTTGGAAACAAGATGTCTGTGGCCTCTTGAGCCAACCAATGACTTAAATTAAGCACTTAAGTGCTGAGGCGCACCAAAAAGACACCGCAGCCACCCTCCAGGACTGGAGGTTTAAATATCTCCACCATGTGGTCACTCTGTGGATATCACACGTCTCCAGCAAAGTCACACATTTGGCTGGTTCCAGTTAGGTTTGTGATGTGGCCAGACTACAGGCTAGATCTATCATAAGAACAATGAAGTATTTACCTTACCCATCTTAAAAAAAAAAAAAAAAGTGAGTAATTCAGTTTTTGGGGGTTTTTTCCTCTCAAAAACACCAATATTTTATCCATGACAGGAAGTTTTGCACTTCATGGAAAAACCCAAATAATGGTATATAAAATAATTGTAAAAAATGTGCCCAATCATACGATGCTACCTGGGGTGCAAATGAAGCAGGGTTAAGCTGTGAGGCCCATTTCTCATGCCTCCCCTCAGAAAACGGAAGTGGGGGCAGTGCACATGTTCGGGTGCATGGGTCCGGATGAGCTTGTGCCTGTGTGCTCCCGCAGCTCAGCGTGCTGGTCTGCTGGGTCATGTGACGGGTAGCGTCTTCACAGCTTCAGGTTGCTGATGATGTTACTGAGCTGTAGTTTGATCTTCAGAAAGTATCTCTTGAACTCCAAGCCATCACCCTGGGGGGAGGGCAAACAAATCAGTTGATTAGTGATTAGTGATTACCAGCCTGACTAAGGCCCAGCTTTTGTCTTTTGCTTTTGTCTTTATGGCAATATTTACAAGTAACTGCCAAAATAAAGGAAATACCTTTACCTAAAATAAAGGTTCTGGCAACTCTATGGTTATGGTGTGGGGTGCACTTTCCTGGCATGGTTTAGGTCCACTCAACCCCTTAGAGGGCAAGGTAAATGGCAATAAATATAAAGCCATTCTGAGTGATCACCTTCATCCTATGGTGAAACATTTCTATCCTGATGGGAGTGGTCTCTTCCAGGATGACAATGCCCCCTCCCACAGGGTATGAGAGGTCACTGAATGGTTTGATGAGCATGAAAACAATGTAAACAATATGCGATGGCCATCTCAGTCAACAAATCTCAACCCAACTGAACACTTGGGGAGATTCTGGAACGGCACCTGAGACAGGGTTTTCCACCACCATCAACAACAACAAAACATCAAATTAAGGAATTTCTCAAGGAAAAATGGTGTTGCATTCCTCCAATAGTGTTCCAAACACTTGTAGAATCTATGCCAAGGTGAATTGAAGCTGTCCTGGCAGCTCGTGGTGGCCTAACGCCCTATTGAGACACTGTGGGCACTCTGTATCTGATTTCAACAAACCTCCAATCGCGATGACCACCTCAAAAAGTGGGATCTGTAGTCTGGGTGGGATTGTGCTGGTATACATTCTCAATGCAATCGTTCAAGCATGCGTCTTCTGATGTCGCCGTTATACTACTACTACAAAGCGTGTGGGAGTCGTGCGACACCCTATTGGGGAACTGGTCACCAGCATGGGTGTAACGCCAGTGCAACAATTATTCAGAGAAACAATCAAGAAAAAGTGCGATCTCGGTCGAAATGCACAGAATCGAATTTATGCAGCACATTATAAATCATGTGTGAACAAACGTCCACATATGCTGGGTAGATGGAAATGTGATTTGTCAGCTGTACATAAGGCCTAGCGATGCCCACGACCCATGAGGAGTACCTCCCTCAACTGTAGAACCAAGGACTAGCCTCTCACTGAGCAGCTTGGACCACAAACGCTTACCTTTGAAAGCCTGAAGTCCACCAGGATCCTCTCCCCCATCTCCAGGAAGTGCACCTTGAAGATCAGCTTGTTGTTCCGGCGATCCATTGTAGAGACGGTCGCCTGGGAAACAGCGGAATCAATGAAAGCGATCGAGGCAATGGCATAATCCGTTCGTAGAGAGTGACACTAGCATTTCCATCTAAGAGGTTGACGGACGCAAGATCACAGGTTCTGCAGATTCACTTTCAAACCGTCCCCTTCCTCTACCCCGCTGTCTTTGGGTGCATTAACACCCAGAACAGCAAACAGTCACTGATGCTGAGCAATATATACAACATGTGTGCTCCCTAACCACTGCAATTTCTTTTGATATTATTCAGTACGCGTAGGCTATGAATAAAAACTGTCAATGCACTCATGTCGAACGTGCTGAAGGTCAAAAGCGCCGGTCAAAACCGGTGCTTCATTTGCCCACTGTCAGCAGCTGCCAAGATGGCCGACACGGCCCCAAACACCTTTGCCGAGTTGAAAAACCAAGGGAAACAAAGCAGTACCGATGAAGGGCACTGAGAAACGTCACAAAGTCATGTTCGTGAGCGCAGAGTTCACAGCGCTGAGAAACGCTGCAGCTGTTGAATGCACCCTCTGTGGTGACACAGACAGAGGTCGAGGGGTGTGGCCGGTACCTGATTGGTGCAGGTCTGCTTCCAGGTGTAACCCAGGCCCATGCAGGTGTCCCTGAGGGCGGTGCAGGACTGCTCCACCGGCAGAATGGTGAAGAAACGCGTCATCCTCCGAACCAAGCGCTGCCAGGGACCCTGCAGAGAGCGAGGCGCTTGGATCACGCAGGAACACGTGTGTGCTACGCAGCCCTGCTAGTATAGCGCTCGGGGGAACTGGGGAACTCAGAGGGCTTGCATTCAGTCAATTCGAATAAATGAACTGAAAATCCAATTCCACAAATTGAAAAATCTTCAAAGAAAATGATGGCCATTTTTCAATTCATGAACTGATATGGAATGGACTTCAACCCAATGTATATTTAAAAAATGAATGTAATGCAATGTAAATGTAAAGTAAAGGTGTAAATGTAATGTAATGTAAAGGTGTAAATGTAATGTTAATGTAAATATAATGTTATGTAAAGGTGTAAAAGTGTTTGAGCAGTGGGGATGGAGGGGTTACCTGGCTGGCCCCAGGTGTGCTGAGCAGCTGGGTGCCCAGGAGCATGTGCTCTGTGCAGGCCGGCTGGGAGAAGCTGACCTGCAGCGCCCCCGTCTGGCCACTGCCCACACCACCAGACTCCCAGCACCACGCGCCCAGTGCAGGCTCTGGCTGTGAGCTGGACATCTGTACTCTGTCCTCACTGTGGAGAGGAGGGGGAGAGCGGCGGAGAGAGAGGGGGAAAGAGAGAGACGGTCAGAGAAGCACGGGACAGTCAAGAATAATGAGAAATAACAACCAGGGCTGGTGGTAAATTCCATTTCAATTCAATCAGTTCAGGAAATGAATCATTTCTATTCATTAACTGAAAAATGGCCATAATGTTCTATAATCATTTTTGTTTCAATGAATGAACTGAGGTTGAATTGATTTCACGGCCTGGCGGAACTGAAAGGGAACAGAGCGGGGCGGGGGCTGGCTCACCTGCCCGTCCTGCTGAGAGGGCCCTGCTCCGTGTCGGACCGCAGCAGCTTGGTCACCGGCCCCTGTGATTCACACTGCCTCTTCACACCTGCGCGGCCACAGCACAACACGAGAACACGCCAACATAATTATTATCCCTTTCTCTGTGTGTGTGTGTGTGTGTGTGTGTGTGTGTGTGTGTGTGTGTGTGTGTGTGTGTGTGTGTGTGTGTGTCCCTATCCCTGTGTGTGTGTGTGTGTGTGTGTGTGTGTGTGTGTGTGTGTGTGTGTGTGTGTCCCTATCCCCTGTGTGTGTATGCGCATTCTGTTCCAGGTGACCCCATATGGTGCAAGATAATTGTGCTCAGTGGGATTATATTAGGGGGAACTCAACTGGAAAAAGTCATGATTTAATATGCAGGTCCCTGGAGGCATTATAATTTCTTCCTTCTTCCAGTCTCAAATTAAACCTGCTGTTGAACAGAATCACGTTCTCAAAACATCCATGCCACCAGGTCCTAGGTCCTTGGTATACCGATGTCACACTCATGGCCACAACCTCCCTTAAATAGTGATCAGCAGCCACATTCAGGCTATAGCAGACGTGGAGAGCTACACACATTTAGAGAATGTATTGATGCGCCTGATAGAGAGCCAGCGGGCCTCAGCGCTGGACTGGAGTGAGGTGAAGGGCCACAGCGCAGTACTGGCTGGGCTGGTCAGTACCTGACTTGAAGGTCTTGGTGAACCAGCGGTCCTTCTTGATGTCAGGGATGGTAATCCTCTTGTCTGGGTCGTGGAGCAGGATCTTGGTCAGCAGACCTGGGTGGGGGGGGGACCGCAAACACGTTTAAATGACTGACTGTATGTCATCAAACGTTCCACAGCACTTTTTAAGAGATACAGCGTTAAGACTGGTGGCCTGGTCAATTTGTCACAAAGCTGGATTTCTACATGATATGTACATACAGTGCCCCTGTCTACACCAAAATTTTCACCTTTTGCTGTCTTGCAGCCTGAAATTAAAACATATTAAATCAGACTTGTTTCCACCTACAATTTCAATGTGGAAAAATTATTCTCAATTTCTGAACATTAATAAAAATATAAAACATTTTTTAAAACTAGAATAATTTGGACACCCCGCTTATCATACCAATTGTAAACTAGATTAGGGGTAACAAATCACCTTCCAGATCACACATAAAGCTAATTGGCCTCCACCTGAGTTCAATTGTCATGATTATGATGACTTCAGAATAAGTAATCACTAGAGTAGTAACTGACTAGGAAGGTGATTGGTTACCCTAGGCACTGTACATCTGATAGGTTACAATTCCCTATCCACCGATTCCCCACGTCATCACTGAAAATAATAATGTTCTTGGGTTGACCTGCCTGGTTATATAAAGGTAAACTCATGAATGGCACCATGCTCACACTAAGCATGTTGATGTGAGCTTAGAGGGGGACCTACTAAGGGGTGTGGCCTCAATCTTCTTCCAGGGCGTGAGGTAAGTGTTCTTCTGCAGCCAATCGGCATACTCCTGACAGCTTTCGGTGGGTTGGTCCCATGGCAGTTCTGTCACAACATAGTAAAATCATCATAACACACACACCCATCCACCCACCCACCACACGGCACACATAGACACACCACCAGATGCAAACACCCACACACACATACCCATGCATGCACATAAGCACAGAGCACCATGCATGCAGACAGACATACACACAGACAGACAGACAGACAGAAACAGACAGACAGACAGACAAACAAAGAGAGACAAACGCAGGAACACATGCACACACACTCAGATAGAATGACAGACATATACAAACACACATACATAGGCAGACAGATGCACACCCACACCCAGACAGACAGACAGAAACAGACACACACACACACACACACACACACACACACACACACACACACACACACACACACACACACACACACACACACACACACACACACACACACACACACACACACACACACACACACACACACACACACACACACACACACACACACACACACACAGGTGAGCCTCTCCCTCACCCCCAGCCAGCATGGCGGTGAGGACGATGCCGCAGGCCCACGTGTCGGCAGGCTGGGCGCTGAACTCCACCCGTGACATGAGCTCGGGCGCCACGTAGGGCAGCGTGCCACACAGCCGAGACAGCTTCCGCTCCCGCCCGCGGTGACGGAACACCGTGGCCAGGCCGAAATCAGAGATCTTCAGGTTGTCTGGGGAGAGCGGACGAGTGCGTTAAAAACCTGCACCCTTCCTCTCGGCTCCTGCAGTAACGGGCAGGTTGGGAAAGGACTCAGCAGTAGGAACATATCTAGGATTATCCAAACCTCTATCGTCCAGCAGTATGTTCTCTGGTTTGATGTCTCTGTGTGTGATTCCCACACTGTGGAGGTACTCCTGAAACACAGACGCTACATCTCAGCAAAGAGACGGACACACTTAAGACACTTTTCTCCCTCAAAATGGCCAAAAACGAATGTCAATGTAGAAACTACTCAAGCAGTCTGCAGCAATCCACAATACCCACTATCCGTAGTTAGCAGAAACAATTTTGGTTTTCCCATTTCAAGTAAGCCCAATGATAAAGTCCTTAAGGGAAGGCCTTATGCACGCTGGAAGGAATACTGTTTTTAAAGGAAAATTGTTTTTTTTTTATTTTTTTACATTTGTTTCCCCCTCCCCACCCCCTTTTCTCCCACTTCAGTAGCCAATTGTACCCTCCTTCTACTCCATCCTCCACCTCGCACTACGAGCTCGCCGGCACAGCTCTGGGACTGGCAGTGGCGAGGGCAAATGAACCTCCTCCTCCGAGACGGAACCCCGCCAAGCCGTCGACCGTAACTCCGTGTGCACAGAGCCACTCTTATATGCAGCGAACTTCATGTGCACAGACCCCAGAGCCAACTCTGGTGCACTCTCGGCCAGTGGACTCTGGACCCGGTCGCAGTGGCCAGCGTCAAACATTGTAACCACTAGACCACCCTGGAGGCCGAGACTCTTCTTTTAATGAGAAATTACTTTTTATCTGGTATTTCTTGCTTATTCTTAAATTTCATGGTGGCAAAAAGTACAAGTGATCCTTCACCGCTTGGCAACTAATAACGGCAGAACGCTGCAATTAGCCAAAGCAGCCAATCAGAGCTAATTAAACACCAACAGCCACCATTATCTTTACACAAACAAGGCTGCCATCGTGAAGAGGTTCCTGCTGTGTTTCAAATACAAAAGCCTTTTTGAGGACCTTCAAGGACAGTTTTGAACGTTCTCAAGGACTTTATTTGTAAATGAATGATTTTACAACAGCCTAAGCTGACAGGATGTTTATCATGCCAAAAATAGCACCCTGGCTTTGTAAGCGGTTTACTGGAGAGCTCACGTGATGCTGGGTCACTGAGTTGACAGCAGCTCGGATTTTCCCTGTACGTGACATGGCCTACAACCCCATGGAAAAAATGCAAGACCCAACAGAAAATCAAGCATCGTCAGGCACTCTGTGTAAAATCCAAGCACTTTTACACCCTTGAATTTCCCACGTGCATGAGGGTGTGAGGGACTCATGGGAAGTGTGTGAAAGTGGGTGGAGTGTTGCGCCGTTTTCTACTCACCACCCCTGCAATCAGCTGGTGGAAAAACTTTTGTGCATCTTTCTCAGGCATCCCCACATCTGGCTCTGTTTCAGAGAGGAGAGGAAAAGGAACACCTAATATTAGACCAAGTGAATGAGTGAATGTGTGTGTGTATGTGTGTGTGTGTGTGTGTGTCTCTGTGTGTGTGTGGTGTGCCCTCTTCAAGTCTGGATGGCCATTTTTGAGCTATGCTTGGGATCCTTGTCTTGCTGAAAGATCCATTTGCTTGGGATCCTTGTCCAAATTTCAGCTTCCTGGCAGAGGGAACCAGGTTTATTGGGCAAAATGTCTTGGTACTGCTGGAGTTCATTATTCCTTTGACAAGAGCCCCAGGACCAGCAGATTCTGAAAAAAACCCTCATAACATCAAAGATCCACCACCATGTTTCACCGTAGGTGTAGGGCCTTTTCAGCATAAGAGTCTTCTGACGCCAACCCCACCACTGGTGTGCATGTCCAAAAAGCTCAATTGTGGTCTCATCTGACAATAACACACAGTTCCAATCGGAGTTCAGCATTGGAACTCCAATTGGAAGTGGGTGCTATGATTAGATGTGACCAAAATTGTGTGTGTGCTCAAGTCTTTTTACAAAGAATTACACTAACCTTTTCCTTCCCAGTGTTACAGGTATGGTACGCAGACGCCTGCAATGATGTCTATTGCTGTATTACTGCACTGATCTCGTGCGCTAACTATGATTGTTCCTACCATGTATTCATGCATATCTTGTAAGTCGTTCTGGATAAGAGCGTCTGCTAAATGCTTAAAATGTAAATGTAAATGTAATGTGTGTTTGAACTCACCGATGCGGTCAAAGAGCTCCCCTCCGCTGCAGTACTCCAGGAAGAGATAATGCGTGTGTCCCTCTCGCCGGTGGCCGAAGAAGCGCACAATGTTGGCGTGGGACAGCAGTTTGTTGACACACACTTCCTTCTTCATGTTCTCGGCACAGTCTTTGGCACGCGACGTGTCCACTACTTTCACCGCCACCGCCTCCTCCGTCTTCCTGTTGATCAGCAGGCGCACTCTGACAGAGGGGGCAGGAGGAGGGGGAGGAAGGGAGCGTGGGGAGGGGGCAGGTTAATCATACGGGACAGGGGTGGACAGGAACGGGGAAATCTGGAAGCGGAGAAATGACGGACGGTGATCCTTACTCTCCGTATGCCCCTTCACCCAGCGTCTGAACCAGATCCCAGTCCTTGACAAACGGCACGGCCATGACCTGTCTGAGATAGCACACTGCATGAGGGGGAGGATGGTGGTCAGTAGTAGTAGTAGTCATAGTAGTAGTACTACTAGTAGTACAGGCAGTCCCTGGGTTACGGACGAGATCCGTTCTTAAGTCTGTCTTTAAGTCTAATTTGTATGTAAGTCGGAACAGGTACAGACAGTTCTTATTAATCGTCACTTAGCCAAATGTTTGTCTTAGTATAGTATTTATTTGACCTTTCTGTGCATATAAAACACAAGAAAAACCTCTAAATACAATAAAACATCTTAAACATAACATTCAGTACATAATATTACTGTAATAACAATACTGTAATATTAATAATACAGTAATAATAAAAGTAATTATGTACATACAATACTGTACTGTAAAAAAAGCACCTCACTTTAGAAAAACACATTTTTAGAACACAAATCTTGTTGAACCACCATGCAACCATAAAACGCAAGGCCCGTCAGCCTTGTAACATGCCCGTTTATGTCGTATGAAATATGAATTATGATCAAGCACACAGCAATTTATGAAAGCTCACTGGTCTCACTTTTGAACTGAAAAATAGCTTTTCTTTCTGGGTGA
Organism: Aldrovandia affinis; assembly: GCA_029706075.1. Lineage (NCBI taxonomy): Eukaryota > Metazoa > Chordata > Actinopteri > Notacanthiformes > Halosauridae > Aldrovandia > Aldrovandia affinis. The sequence continues at coordinate 363,781 of JAINUG010000065.1, forward strand.
GGTGTAAAGATATGCTGAAATGTGTAAAAATGTGTTCACCAGATTCACTCCTGTATCAGCCACTTTATTTTGTACTGCACAAAAGAATATGATCCAAAGGCAGTAGTGCTATTAAAATAAGAAATTGACATTTGTAGGTTATACATGTAATATTCCATCACAATTAAAGTAGTGTGTGCCAAAACGTTAGCCCAGAAGAGTAGTGTGGGGAAGACCCTACCCTCACACACCAGAAAGACATCCAGATATCCTGGAGCGTTGGATAACGTGCTTTCTAGCGCAACTACTGACATTTGTCAGCACTTGTTGGCCACCTTCGTCGACATTTTATGCTGATTAAACAATCTGAGTCTCTACAGGTCTTTGCAAGCTTTTGCTGCCCCGAGGCTCCAAAAGAAAAAAAAACCCAGATTGAACAGAGCAGGCAGCAATGACATCAAAGACCGGAATTCTATTTGTCAAATATTGGCAGAGACGTTTAGTGATAATTGTGCAAAGCGTGGGGAGGCAAAGGTAAAACAAAGGAAAGGGGTTAGCGCAATTTAATTTAGGGATATAAACGATGTAGGAGCTTAATTTGCTTCTTAACTAGCTATTAAATGTTCCTCCTTTATTGGATTGGCCGGGGGGAGGGATTCACATCCGGTTACCCTACTGCACTGGCTCGTGCTGTAGCAGACTCTAATTATCTTTGATGAAAGTTGTTTTTGAATCGTGCTGACAAAAATGCTGTTGAAGTATACACACTTTCATTTCTGACTACCAGAAAATGCTGCCGTGTTGGCTGGTTTTGTTTTTGTCTCGCTGGCCTGCAGGGGCTTAAATGGGATCAAAAAAACTATTTTCCTGCTCACTGAACCATGTACTATTAAAGACACGCGTGACACCCAGAGGCTAGGTTCACAAGGTTAAAATGCAGCTTTATTTTTGCTGTTGTGAAGTTTGTCTTTTAGGGGTCGGGGGTCTATCTTCCCGGTCATAGCCATTTCATACTATTATATTGTTCATACCCAACAAATGTGTATCATAAATAATAGATTTACATTTATTTTTATTTTTATGACAATTCATTTCAATTCAATCGTGCCAGTTGACACGATTGTAAGAACCACATGACATTGAATAATTAAAACAACATGGCCATTGAATAAAATAAAATGTGACAACAATTTCACAAGTGAGAATCTCATATTAAACGTAGTACTTCATAATAACTGTAAATTCCACATCTAGCCCCAGTATAAAAATGCAAATATAAAGGTAATTCAGTACCAGAAGTGTGCTGTCCCTTTTTATTTAGCCCTTTTCCCCAAAAAAAGCCTCACAAAACAACCTAACCACAAGAATTTTCAGTGTCCCATCTCAATTCACTTCAGACTTATGCTAATTGAGATAAGAGTTCACACTGAGGCAGCAACTTGAAAACTTTCCAGATGGAAGCGCTGAAATCCCTCAGGTGAGAATGACCTTTCAGAAAACGAACACAAACTAGAGTACAAATCCCTGTAAAGCATTTTGAGTGATGCTGTGGCATTGAGAGGAGGAACACATCAAACCTCCAGCACAAAAGCTTCAAGGTGACAATGGCCTTGTCATCGAGTGCAGGTAATATGCCTCTCAAATGAGGCTAACATTACACCTAAATCATCAGGCACACCAAGATCAATTTTCAACATGTCCTACATTCAAGTAATAATAATAAAACATTCATTTTTACAATTTGGCATACTTCCAAACTCAAATTCCCTCTGACCGGTTTTAGAACTGAAAGAAAAATAATTTTCTTAAATGTATTTCTAAATGAGAACCAGATACATTGTCACAAATATTTATGGCAAAGGCCAAAGTCAACGCCGGTCTCTACACAGTTAACGCTGAATTATTACGGAACGACATAACGTTATACACAATAGTGATGGGCATTACGAATCACTTTTGTGAATCGTTTCGTTCAGTTCAGTACAAAGATCCGGGTCAGTGGCTCCGTGAATCGTTCAGTTCAACTTCCGATTAGTAGGCTACCGAGCGCTGTAAAACGGAGGTTAAAATGAACGATTCGCTGCAGTTTGCAGGCACGTTCGGTGTGACAATGTGGACGATATATTAGTGGGAGACGTGCACACACACTAATAAAAAAAAAGGAACCTAACATAGAAATAGCATTATGAAACAAGCACATAAAAAACCCCGCCAATCAATATTACTAGGGTTATTAAACAAGCACATTTAAAAACCAGTTCGTTCTTCGTTCTTTTACATTTTTATAATAGATGACCAGAGTGAATCGCATGAATGACGACTGACTGTTGGGGGCTCCACACATCTGAAATAATGAAACTAATACAACTGTAAATGTTTTTTCATTTGTTATTTTGTTTTAGAAAATAATGAGAAGAATTAAAGAATGCCAATTAAATAATGTGTATCTAACAAATAGGAAAATAAAAAAATCCAATGACTTTATTTATGAATGTAAAACGATTATCAAACGATTACAGAGAGACGGATAAGCAGTGGTCTTCATTATACCCACAAAATGACAATAATATCGCATGTTATTATCTTACAAATGTAGCTGATTTCATTAATTTATTTATTTTACTTTTCAGTTTCAGGGAATCTCGCGTCTGAGTGTCAATGCTTGCATTCGTCTTTAGAGAGCGTAAGAAATCATTCGTTCAATATAGTCACTGATTCGTTCTTTGTACTGTGTCAGTGTACTGTGTTAGTCTACTGACTGAGAACAGTTCTTCAGTTCGTTCAGTCAGCGCAGTTCAATTCAATAGAGAAATCCCGTATGTGGATCTAGTATAGATGTCCAGTATCGGATTTTAGGATTTCTACAGGCAATATACGTCTCGCAAAGCAAGGAATTTGGCGCAGCCCACTGGCAGCCTGGTGAATCATAGGAACGAATCACTTACGATCAGTGATTCAGTACACCCAGTTCACTTCACTGATGCGTTCAAAAAGATTCGTTCGTTCGTGAACTGCGCATCACACTGGGTTTTCTTACAACAGCGAGTTAAGTTAGCTTGATAGCCAAGTGTGGGCGTGTAAGCTACGAAGGGGGGTACAGGTAACGGAAACAGTATTCTATTACAGCACAAGATAAAGCCCTATAATGACACTTACCGATCCGTCTTTTCCAGTCACTTCAACCTTACTGCTTTTCCACAAAACTGCTCTCAAACTCAAGCAGACAGAAGTTGCAAGCTAGCTTCGAAGCAAACTAGCAAAAGTAGCTTCCAGCTAACTTAACTCGGCTGAGTGGTCAGTCTTGTATTACAGCGTAAGCCTCTAGCAATGAAACATATACAAGCACTTCGGAGCTGACAAAAACAGCTAACCAGGTTAGTTATCTAGCCATTGTTGCCGTATTTTATTTTTGGTGGATGGCCACCAAAGTTAACTGAATGACTAACTGGTAGCTATCAAGCTAGCTAGTTATAGCGCGAACTAATGCAATTCACCTTCAGTCAGTCAAAATTCAAGCTAAACAGCAATGTTAGGTTCTGCAAAACTGTCGAAGTAGTTATGCCTTTTTCGCGGCAATTGTCATTGTGTAAGCGTTTGTTTAATATGAATATTAGCTACCTGACGTTGGCTAACTATAGTTCATATGACTGCTGACGAAATCCTCATTTGCTCATTTGTCTGCACTTTGGCGCGCTGCGGTCTTTCCGCCGGCCTATGTCACTTCCTGGTAACTCGAAGCTTCAGGGAAACCACAGCCTTTTGCGTCCTTGACAACATGTTTCTGGGGTATGAAATTAAAGAAAACCAAAAACATTAAATGTATACTCTTCCCAGTTTAAACTGAATATCTATCCTTTACAAAATGTGGCCTAAAAGCTCCCTTAATGTAGCTACGTTTGTCATCTGTTGTGTTAGCCTGCTGTGGACAGACAATAAATATAAATACACAATATTGAAATGTGAGTCTATTTCCACATGTCTTAAATTAATAATATTCTGCAATTGAAGACCACATTTATCATGATCCACAACCAGGCCCATACATTTTTAAAATAAATAATTAAATTAGTGCATGCAATCTGTACTGTATCTGTGAAGGTGGTTTTTTTAACACATAAAACATACGTTTAAATATATTTTTCCTTGAACAACTTCCCTTTATGGAATATGATCCTCTGCACTATACATGACAATGTTATTACTGTGCTATTAAAATGTATCATAGATATAACTGATAGGTTGTCAATATTGCCCTTTTAAAGATGCATATCATAGGAGGCAGAACAAAAAGCCATAGATATGAGTGTATATAAAATGATTTATTTGTTAAATTTTTCAATGCTACAGACAACAATAGGACAAGTGCACCTGATATAATGTATATCACTGTACAGAAAGGAAACAATTATTATACTGCAGCTTCTTATTACTTTATACAAGCCTGTTGTGTTCCATCACCAAGACAGAAATATGACAAATATTTGAAACTCCCTTTTGAGTCTTCAAGATACTGAGTAGGTGCTGGTCAAGGGCAAATATGTCACAAAATATATTAAATACTTACCATAGGAATAACGGAGACAGAGGAGCATAATGAAGTATGATGAAAACTGCGGTTGAAAGCAAAATGGAAAAAAGTGCATTTTTGGGCAACCACAACAAACGTTGACACAGTAATGTTTATTGTAAGGCATATTATCCTAGATGTCCAAAGACCACCCGGTTTACAGGTGTTCGGTCAAAATAACACAAAAGATCAAAAATTGTTGTTTTGGGGGGAGAAGGGGGGGGGGCTTGGCTCCAAATGCTTTCAAAAATAAGCAACAGACCAACACATGCAGTTATGCCTTCCGGCACTCTGAATATCACGAGGGGTTTGGAATGTAGTGAACTGTTCCCAAAAACCCTTCATATATCAATGCGCATCCCAATATATTTGCATCTTTGTGTTTTATTCACTCACAGACAGACAATATGTCTCTTTTCTTGAGTTAAAATTTACTGGATGACAGGAAACTTAAACACCATTTCTTCGCTGTGTGCCAAGGACAAAAAACTGTTGTGTGTGGGTTCCTTCTTGGATCATGTGGCTACGAAAGCCTGGTCCATGTTAAATATTAAATTAACTTAAAAATCACAAAAGAACAGCACATAAACAATATTAAATTCCATTTGAGAAAAGCTCAAACATACAAATGTGGACACTTTCCAGAACAATTCACAAATTCGGTATGCTTGAATCTATGTTTATATGTACGAGTGGGTGGATATGTACTACGTACTGATGAGGGTGTAAATTTAAGGGAGGACAGATTTGGCGTCCAGGACAACGTCAGTTTTCAGTCAAACTGTATGGTCAGTGCACCCGATGCCGACATTCCAGTGTTTTTAAAAATATAATACACTCTTCCACAATACTGTGAGATTGAGAGGCAACTGAACTCACAACACAAAAAGAAAATATTAGTCTTGTCACTGTCTTTGAAATCCGCTTTCCTTCCATGATCATTGGCGGGTCACACCAAAGCAAAAGCAGAGACGCAGCTCAAAACCGTGACAGACGCGCAGACTTCTGGCTCTCCTCCTCCTCTACCTTCCCTGCAGAGGTGAAGTGTGTCTGTGCGCGTGCAGGTGAGAGTGAGTCATCCAGCAGGGGGCAGCATGCCACAGGTCCGGGGCCGGGGGGGGGGCAGACCAGGGGGGCATAGGAGGTTACAGTCACGGTTTGGTGATCTGGACTTGGCTGGCTCCATTGCCATTGGTGGTCGTGGTGATAATGTACTGTGTGGCTCCTTGCTGGTCGGGTGGCTGCTGCTCCAGCTGGTCTGCCTGCAGCTGGGCGGAAGCCTGCACCACGGTGGCCGTTTTTGGGTCCAGCTCCGCCTGTCCCTCAGAGATCACGTAGTGCGTCTGCTGGCCGGGCAGAGAGAGACGGGTCAGGCCAACGCAGACTACAAGCATGCATGTGCACCAAGGGTGCGCAACCAAGGCCGGCCTGTTTCCTCAACTTCTGCTCTCAATTTATTTAATTAATTATAACAACTTTATTTGTATATCACCTTTCATACAGTAAAGTAACACAAAGTGCTTTACAGACATAGTCAAACAGAAACAAAACAAGAACAAGACACAAATCAGCTTGCACAATTAAAAACATGGAGATAGCAACCGGGGAGATATCCACAATCAAGACACGTGGAGAGGAGCGCTCTGTCCCATCTCCGTCAGACTCACCGTTTTCACCTGGCCGCTGTTCACAGTAGTCACTGGCGTGCCTGCCTCTGCGATCACGTACTGAGTGTGAGGAAGAGTCATCATCTGGATCTCTGAGGCTGCGGACGCCCAGCCAATGAGGAAAGAAGGGGAAAGGAATTCACAAATGTGCTCATAGGAATGTTGGAGAAAGCCCAGTGTCGTCATGTGCGTGTGAGTATATAAGCTTCTGTGTGTTTTTTGAGAACAGAACTGCATCTTGTATACTATGGCACTTAATGATATGTGGCAAGTTGCATAATGACACGTACTAATGAAGCCAATGTCTCAGAATTGTTACCGCTTGTTGCCTCACCTTCTTTGTATGCACTTGGTAGCTGCCTCTGGATAAGTGAGTTTGCTAAAGTGAGAGTTTGACTAAATGTGCATTTATAATAATATATCCCATTTAACTCACGGTAGCTCCTGTAGTTCCAGTTCCCGGGCAGGTATGTGTGCTGCACTGCCCCCTGCTGCTGGGAGGAGTTTGTCTGCAGGGTGTTGCCCTGGGCGAGGGTCACTGGGGTCAGTTGGGTGGGGCTAAGCTCCTGGGCCATCTGTTGGGAGGAGGGGCTTAGAGGTTGACCTGTGACCTGGAACCAAATAACAAAATACACAAAACTGTATGTACGCCAAATGTTTCATAACTAAACAACTAATAAAGTTTGTTTAAAACCCTATTTGACAAAACTGTAATGTTGAGTTGGTAAATTAAGAAAATAAACAGAATTGTTGCCGTCCCTGAGAACTCAACACAGAGCACAACAGCAATGATGTGTTGCATTTGATAACGTTGTGTTGCATTTGATGACGACATATTTCATTTAATGCTGATGTGCTGCATTTGATGATGAAGTACTGCATTTTATGATAATGTACTGTATTCGATTGGTTGCCTCGGTCCTTCAGTGGGTTTCTGTGCTGACGAGGGGACTCACCTGGGTGGCGCTCTGCACACCGGCCGTGGGCTCAGTCACCTGGATGTGCTGCACCTGGATGGAGTGCTGGCCGTAGCTGTGGGGGTCGTGCAGCTGGCTCACGTCCACCGTGGAATGCTGGGAGGTCTGTGGAGATGATGCCTAGGGACAGGCACACAAGGCCTTTATTCATTTATTTACTTACTTTTGTCATCAGTCTTACAGGACATCTATGGGACAAATGGTTTTAATTGACTGGTTATAGTCGCCATTCAAAATTGTATATTTATATTGCGGTCAAGATTCGATACCAGACTGTGGGGCTCATCCTAGAACAGCACGTGAACAGAATGAGCCCTCCAGCAGCCCCTGGAAGGGCTTATACAACAGATTACATGTAAAAGGAAAGAGCGAAAATGCCTGTAATGTAATGTCATGTAAAAAAAGGAAAAGGAAAATGTACAATTTCAAAGGAAATCAGTAGCTGAGGAGTGTACCCATATTCACGCATGCCAGCCTATCTCAATGTGCTTTTCTTCTCCTGGATAAACAAAATACATAAATAAAAGAGCAATGGTTATGTGCAGATTAAAATGAGGTCTTACGGGCGCCACTTGGACGACCTGAAGCTGGATGTGCTGTGACTGAGTCAGAGTGCCCCCTGCCTGTGAGACAGGGATGTACTGGATGCGCTGGTAGTCTCCCTGTGGGCTGCGGTAGTCTGTGGTCAGGGTCTGGGACAGCTCCGTCATGGCCTGGGTCAGTAGATCTGTGGTCTGAGACAAAAGAACAGCAGGACCTTTACGTGTGCCTGGAGCCAAGGAGCATGTGGGTCTTCACGTGACTTTGCGTGTGTGCTTGGAATGTCGTGAGAGTTTGTGCTTTGGGTGCGTGTCCGTGTTTGTGTGCGTGTGTGCACATGTATGAGAATGTGGTGCATGTGTGTGTATGCATGTAACCGTGTGTGTGTTTGTGTATGTGTGTGTGTGGAAAGCTGTGTGGGGTTTTGCGTGCATGTGTGAGAGAGAATGAGTGTGTGCGCATGAGGTGAAGAGTATGCATGTAAGTGTGTGTGTGTGCATGTGAGCATGTGGCTGCATGTCCGTGTGTGTGCGTGCATCTCACCGATTCAGCCGTAGTGCCATCTGCAGTGATGACAGTAGGGCCAGTGCTGATGACGGCTGTTGCCAGGGGCGCCTGGATGCTGTTGGCCATCTGAGCGTACTCTGGGTGCTTCTTCCGTATGTGCTGCACCATCTTAGTCTGCACAGGGACACAGAAACCGCACAGTGGTCAGACAAAACCCCAGAGCAGGGACACAGAGACAGGAACTGCGGTTTCTTTTTTTTGCACTTTGCTAGTTGTACTGTTTTTAACTTGCACTACAGCAGCTGGACTTGAAACCGTGTGCTTGTTGTCGTGTGTGTGGTTTATGTATTATACGTTTATAGCTTGTTAGAAGTTTAACTTTATCTTATCTTAACCTTGAACTGAACTGAACGGAAAGACGGAACCCCAGGCTGGGGGAGTGTGGAGGCGGGCCAGCGGTACAGAAGGCTCACCTTGCTGCTGTACTGCTTGGAGCAGTGCGGGCAGCAGACCGGCGCCGTGGCGATGGTGCCCGTCAGCTGGGTGTGGGTGCTCAGCATGGGGTCGGGCTCCCCAGGGCCGGCTGGTCGCAGCTTACGGATACTGGGGGGCAGCTCAGCACCAGGGTGATTCTTTAATATGTGGGCCTTCCGCTTACTGGCACTCTTATACACCTGCCACGGGTTACACCAGCAAAATAATAACAACACATAATGAGGAGAACAGGAAATTCAGCCAATCTAGGCTTGGCTCATCATTTACCATTACAGGCATTTAGCAGACACTGTTATTATTTCTTCACTGCTGGACATTTACTGTAGAATTGAGGTTAAGTATGTATCATGTACCAACGGCAAGGCCCTACATGGGAATCAAACCTGAAACTTTTGCATTGCATGCCCAATTCCTTAACCATTATACTACACTGCCCTGCCACCCCAATGGTATTTGCCTCTACTACCTGAACAGTCTAACTGTTCCACGCATTGATATCTCTGTGTAAAAAAATATTTCCTGACATCAGTGCAGAGTTTGACTTTAACACACTTCCACCTATGCCCCTTAGTTCTGCTAACAGAACTGGACAAAATATTTTATAGTTCACTTTGTTATTCAGTACAAAGCAGCCAATCAGGCATAGAATTACTAAACTGCCTGCACACTGTCTATCTCATATGCTTTACTCTGCCCTTTCTAGTGATGTTGTGAAGCACATGGAGAGCATAGCTTCTAAAAAAAAAACCCACAGCAGTTCCAGTGTAGCAGATGCAGAGAGTTTGATGAGATCCCATCCAATATGGCTGTGAGGTTCTTGCATACATTCTACATAAACTTTAATGAACTGGAACCAATCACAGCATGTTTATATGCATGGAGCTAATGACAGAGCAGATTCACACGAGCAGTGCACTCAAAGCCAGAGATGTGGTGGAACATGGGCCTTTTCTTGGATCAATGCTGTCCAGACGCACTGACCTTTAAATCCCATTCACCACATTACAGCTCACTATAGCGGTCAATCTGCATACCATAAAGAACAGTTAATCGGTGCGGCATCGATTCAGAAACAGAGAGCCATGTTAACAGGCCTGGTTCCATGCAGTTGCATGGAGAGAGGAGGAGATGGATACCGTACCACAGTACTGGTGGAATACATAAGAGCACAGAATGTCTCTGTGCATAGAGAGAGGAGGAAGTGGATACCTTAGTATAGTGCTGGCACATATAAGAATGCATAAGAACACATGACGATGAGAACAGGCCATTCAGCCCATCTAGGCTCGTCAAATAAGTGTAGTCTCGGTGCATAGAGAGAGAGGAGGAATAGATACCTTATCACAGTACTGGCAGAAGTAGTCCCTGTTGGGCTTGATGATGGGGAGGGTGAGTTCAGGCACCTCATCTATCCGCATCTCCGGGTGCCGCTTGGAGAGGTGGTTCACCTGCAGAGACGGGCAGGAGAGTCACACCTGGTCAAAGCTGCACCCGCCACACGCTGTGTAATCACGCCAGGAGGGGGGGAAGAGGAGTGCCGCGCCCGGCCTGGCTCTTACCAGCATGCCACGTCGCCGGAATCCCATCATGCAAAGCCTGCACTTGAACATGAAGCTCTCGATGTCGGTGGTGGGGACCTTCTGCTTCAGGGCCTTGGAGCGGTGGATGCGGTCGGCCTTTTTCGCCTCACGTTCGGGGTTGTGCATGCGCTGCATGTGCTCCCGAAGCTTGTCTTTCCTCTGCGGGGGGGGATGTTTGTGGTTTTGAATGGGGGCTGTTCTCAAAACACTACTGGCAAAAGCCTAAATATATTGTACGAGGAAAAACACTTTTTGGCCCCTCTGAGTTTAAAAGCTGCTTTTAGGCAGGAAAATTTTAAAAGGAAAATAAAAGGGATACAAAATAGAGATACAAGTAGGGGCAGAGTAGAAATACACAGGCTACAGGAAATAGTGTATCATGCAAGGACTACAAAGTTAACCAAGGATGTGATTTTTCCTGATTCATCAGGAAATAACCATTTTCAGACCCTAAATGTCTCTGGGGCCACTAGCATTTGATATTACTACTGAACATTATCCTTTGCTATCAGGTATGAAAGAGTGCAAAGGCTCTTGAGTGTGAGCTCATGACATACCCAACTCCTCTACCTCTGGTTGAAACATTTAGGTTCTGGAAATCTCTATTTCCTGATTAGTCAGGGAAAAAAAGAAGGAAAAAGCACATCCCTGGTTAAAGGTAGAGTGAGAGATGACATTGACCTGACCTTGAACTGCTTGCCGCAGGTGGAGCACAGGAAGTCCTTGCGGTCTGAGTGGCGCAGCATGTGCAGACGCAGTTTGTCAGGTCGGCAGAAGGCCTTGTCGCACTCCATGCACTGGAAGATCTTCTCAGAGTGGAAGCTGCGCACATGTTTCTTTACCTACAGGGGGCGGCATTGACACACACACACAGACACACACACAGTCACAACACAGAGCACTATTTTTCAAGGATGTTTTATATTAATTATTATGTATATAGTCAATAAAAATTCTGAACATGGCTAAATCAAAAAGTTACAGAGAACACTTTCAAGCCTACTTTATCTGAATTTTCAGTTTGTGGATTTTCCTTAAGGGACTCCATGGGCTGTTTTCTGAAAAATGATCCATAGCCTGCTTCAATTATCATTAAAAATGCATATCTATCTTGGACCTTCAAATTCATTTAAAAAAAATGTGTTCAATAATTCAGTAAGTGTTTGAACATGAACCTCTAGGAAAGTGTTAAGTTAATCGCAGCAAGCAAGCACAAATTATTAATAGGTTGATAATTCCACCCGTAAAGTGCTTTTTTAAAAGATATCTGGGCCCATATTCATAAAGTATGTCAAAGTAGGAGTGTTGATCTAGGATCAGTTTTTCCTTTTAGCACATAATGGATAAAGCTAGAATATGAACAAGAAAACCAGATCCCAGATCAGCACTCCTACTCAGAGACACATTATGAATACAGACCCTGGACAAACAGCTTAAAGACAGTGTTATGGGCATGATAGTGATGGTAAAGTAAGGTTTTATGAACCCCATCTCAGATGGAGATACAATGACCTGTCAATCATTGACTTGTTTGAACTAGTGTCATCACAATACCAAAATTCAACCTGCGATACAATATCAGTACAAGCATCACAATAATTACTAGTTGTGATAAAAACATGTGGCCAAATATTCTCGCCATTAAAAAAGATGATAACCCAACATTAAAAGCCAATAAATCAAATGTCACATATGGTCCAATTTTCTTAATTAACGTAGTTGTTCTTAATTAAAGTATAATGCTGCAAATGACAAAATTGGCTCATACATACCTGAATTGCACCACCAAGAGAGAAAAATTAATGCTTCATATGCATTGTATTGTGACAGCAAGTTTTAAAAAAGCACATGAGAAATCAATGTATTCTGTACATTTTTCAGCACAGTTGTTTTCCAGACACACGGCTAACTTTTCGAAAAACTCACGCTACGCTACGTCGCTACAGCCACTCTGCGCAAGCCCTGAAGGACCGTCGGCCGTCCCACCTGGATGAAGTCGGTGAAGCGCTTCTTGCAGGAGGGGCAGCTGGAGCGTCCGTCCACCAGGTGGATGGCCACGTGCTCCTTGAGCAGGTCGAGGCGGTCGAAGGACTCGGCGCAGAAGAGGCAGGAGTAGGTCTTCTGGTCGGAGTGCAGGCGCACGTGGGCCTCCAGGGCGGTGCCACTGAGGAAGCCCTTGTTGCACACGTGGCAGGTGAGCGGGCAGGTGTTGGCGCGGCCGTGGTAGCGCAGGTGCTGGTCCAGCTTGTCCTTGTCGCGGAAGGCCTTGCCGCACTGGGAGCACTTAAAGGGCCGGAACGTCTTCCTGATAAAGAGGTGCTGCAGAGCTGCATTCTGAGGTGGGGAGGAGACAAGATACCGTATGTAGACACTGATGTACAATACTGTATACCGGGGTGTCAAACGTATACCCTGGAGGGCTGCAGTGTCTGCAGGTCTTTGTGGTTGCCTTTCAATCAGCAGCCAGTTTAGGACTTGGAAGCAAGGTGTCTGTGGCCTCTTTAGCCATTCAATGACTTAACTTAAGCACTTAAGTGCTGAAACGCACCAAAAACCAGCAGAAACTGTGTTTCTGACACCACTAATATACAGCTACCCTCTAAACAGTAACTTATAGACATGAAGAAACATCAGCTCTGGTGTAATTACTCACTCATTTCACATGCACGCAAATTCAAGGCATTAAAAACCAGAAATGTTTTGTTGGAAATATGAGGCACCTCCCTAGTTCTACTCTTTTGTTATGAACAAATATTTATGACTTTCATTACCTTTCGACTTCTTTTTTTTTTTTTTTTACATACAATCCATTCATACACTTGGATATTTACTGAAGCAATTCAGCAAAAGTACTTTACTCATGGGTACAACAGCGGTGTCAGTGACCTGGGATTTGAACCTGCAACCTCTGAGATACACCCCAGTTCCCTTTCCATTATACTACACTGAAGATCACTGAAGAGTTCTTCCAATGATGTCATCAGCAGTCAGGAGAGTAGGGGGTGGGGAGGCAGGTCAGCTCTGGGGTAACTGCACTTTGGGCACATCGTTCTCAGTCATCAAGGCAATGTTTCAGATTATATAACATTATGCAACACAGTGAATAATAGTTTGACCAGAGTATCCAATTAAACCGTTTTTTAAAAACAACTCACATGTGAAAATGCAAAATGGTGGCTGAGGAGCATTGCGCCTGCCTCATGCCTGAGCAGGCGAAGTGGTTCCCAATTTGCGATTTCTACTTCATTTGCATGCATTACGTGCCAGAGTCGGAGGGGCTGCGTCCGTACTGCGCCGGCCTCCTGATCTGACCTACCTGTGAGTCCATCTTTAACGGAGGCAGGCAGCGAGAGAGAGAGACACACACACTGCAGTCAAGGCAAAACAAGGACACGCAGCTAAAGCACTGAGCTCAGATCCAGGGGTGGGGGTTTGGGGGGGCGTACCCGTATCCTGCGGGCTCGTCTCATGTCCTCGGGGTGAGGTGGGGGTCGGGCTGGACGCCGTGGGCCGCGTCCTCTTTCTGGGATTCGGGGGTGCCCCCGCCCGGCAGGGGGGCCTCAGGGGAGTCGGTGATGGGGGCGAGCTCGCTGCTGGGGGGCAGCTCGGTGTGGGCGTCCTGGGATTCCGGCTGGTCGCCGGGGCCGTCAGGGCCCCCTCCCTGGGCCCCGAGCTCCACGTCCCTCAGCCCGTTCAGGGCCCCTTCCGGCACCTCCGCGAACTGGGCCTTCCCAGAAAATCCCAGCATCTCCTGGGGCAGAGGAGAGAACAGAGAAGCACCCTTAAACTGGCGGTGTTCACTCTTGCCCTTGGACAGGTGCAGGGTGTGCAGGTTTTCATTGTTTCTCAGCACATCATCGATCAATTAAAGCAGTTAATTGCACAGTAAACTCACCTTACCTAGTTTCTTTGGTCTGAATTGGTTGCTGATTTTGAGGCTAAAACAAAGACCAACGGACCCTATAGCTCTTCAAGGGCAAGGGTGAATACCACTGCCAGCGGTCCCTGACTTTTCACAACAGCTCAACAAAATTTGAGCTCCTAATTTAGGTAGCGTATTGGATACCAAAGGTCAAATATTTCTAGAAATGTTGTCTGTGCCTGGTGTCAGCAAAAATTTAATTAGGGAGGCTCACTGAAAAGATATAATTACAGATGAAAACAAGTATATTTATAATACATTTACTTTCTATTTGGCAAACCAAATATGGAATCTCCTGACTTTCCATGACCACATTGGCAATTTAATAAAATGATCTGACTTTCCATGATCGAAATTCATGATTTTAAACTTTTGAATTGCAGCAGACATCAAGACAGCTGGAAGGATGAAGGTAGCTCAAGGCTGAAGACAATGCATTAAGCAATGACTCATGCCTGCTGTTAAAATGAACATTTGGTGTCACCGCCGAGGGGGTGGAGCAGGGTACCTGTGTCCGGTCCTCGCTGATCTCTGCAGTGATTTCCTGACGCATGAATTTGGGAGGGCGCCCTGGCCTCCTGCCTGTGCCGAACCGCTTCCGCCCCCGCCCCCGACTGCGCCCCTTTGCCCTGAAGGAGATACGGCACAAAGGCTGGGTTCAAAAATCTAAGTGATTCAGTTCAAAGTAAACTCAAACTGTGTTAGAGTAAACTAAATTCTAACACATACCAAAGTGAGTAAATACAGACACATCCTCCATTTGAGCTGCTTGGACAATCTTTCAGGTGCCTAAGTTACATTACCTCACATTTAGCAAACGCTCTTATCCAGAGCGACTTAGGTGAGCTAGGTGAACAATGCTAGACCTAGAAAATTAATTAAGTCACAAAATCTGAGTCAATTGTGCAAGACAAGTGCAAGAACAACTTTGAGCATGAGTGCGTTTGTATATGCATATTAAAAACATATATAACCCATGGTCAAGCTAACAGTTTATCTCAAGTAAGGCTAATGGTTATGCTTTGCAGCACATAGCACTAGCTTTACTCTAGGTATAACTACCAGCGTGACTCTATGGGTTATATATTAAAAAAAAGAATTGTAGATGTGTAGAATAAGCACACTTATCCTGCCTAGGGAAAAAAAAGGTGCGTCGTGTCTATGAATGTCAGAGCCAGAGTGCCTTCAGAGCGGAGCTGCAGTCTGTCAGACGCAAAGGGGCTGGCGGAGGGTTACCTCGTGACAAAGTCCAGCTTGTCGTCGTGCATGTTGAGGTGCTGCTGCAGCTGCTCTGAGCTCATGAAGCGTCGGTTGCACTCGTAACAGGGCCAGTTCTTCTCCTGCTCCCGCAGAACTGCGCCACAGAATGGGAGCCACGCGAGAGAACACGGAACCATTACAACATTCTACTACATCATAAACAAACCAGTCACGATCAAAATTAGGTTGGCCTTTTGTGTCACAGCTCAGGATAAAAAGGGGCAAGAACAGGAATGAGACAGTGCTTGGTGATTAATGTGTGTTGCAAGCTACAAACACAGATTGTGATATTGAGAGGATGCATCACGATGCATCTGAACAAGGCATTGTCAATGTGTCTCACTGAAGAATCTCACCTTTCCTCTCCTCGTCTGTTATGTCGTGAATCTTCTGGTTGACAAACTCTGCGTAAGAGGCAGCATACCACACCTGGAGAGAAATGAAGACCGTGCAAACATGGACCGTGAGTGTGACAAAAACGTTTATGGTTAGGAGAGATAAGTCCAGAGTGCGTCAAAAACACTCACTAAAATGTAAAACACTGGACCATTATGCTCCCTGTGAAATGTTTTGTGGAGCTTATGTGGAGTCTATTGAATGCACCTGTCGGTGATGGGTGATTTTTGTTCTTCCCCAGACTGCCTGGGAAACATGCACACCCACCTTGAGTTCCTGCTTGGGCTGAATGTTTTTGATGGTGGTGTAAAAGATGTCGGCGCCGTACTGATAGGCCACCAGATTCTGTTCCAGGTGATTCTGGGCGGGACGGACAAACATCAGCCAATTGCAGCGCTCCTCATCGGTAAGCTCCACCCACAGGTCCTCCCCCTGCTCCCCATCTTTGGCAGAGTCCAGTATGCACACCTGATGGCAGGGAGAGAGGCGCGGGTGGTGTGAGTGACACCACTTTAAGACCCTGTCAATCCATCCGCTGAGGACCCGCCCAGAAAGCATTACAAGCAAGGTGTTCCCCAAGGGTTGGAGTCAATGCCATTTAAATTCAGTCAATTCATGAAATGAACTGAAATTAAATTAATGAATTGAAAAACATCCCATAATGATCTCTTTTTTCAATTATTAAAATGTAGCAAACCATTTAGAGTGAACTTCCTGTTCAATAGATGGAACTTTCTTAACGTAACATAATGTTATTGGATGCCTATTGAATAAAATTCATGTGTTTCTGCTTCTGATGGGTGTGCCAGTTATGTTGGGTATGCCAACAGGTTTTCACAATGGTTTGGAGGCAGGTTTTTATTTTTGACTCATATTCTACATAGTATTCTTTGTCTCTGAGGTGTAGGGGCCAAAGGGCAAGGTCCAGGTGGTTTGGACCTGGCCACTTACCTTCAGGTTGATGTGGTCGTCACAAAGCTCGCTCTGTCGCACCAGCGGCCCCTCCACAGGCCCAAACTGTGTGCGTTTGGGAATGCGGCGTTTGGAGTAGACCCCACCCCCAAAGCGGTCGAGGTAGAGAACCAGCGGCAGGCTGGCCCGGGCCTTGGACAGCACTGGGCGGTTGGGGATAGGGTGCAGGGGCCCGTGTTTCAAGCACACTGAGGGGTGGGCATTGTTGCACTCCTCACACCCTGAGAGAACAAGAGAGAGAGAGAGAGAGAGGGAGAGAGAGATGTCTGTCATGAACAGGAAAACTGTTTTGAGGAGGGAGGGAAAATACCTGGGAGCCAGTGAAACGCTCTGATCACAAAAATGAGAGGGATTAGAGATTGGACGGATTAGAGAGGAAGGGATTAGGTATTGGACAGGGGACAGAGTAAGTGCCTTGGCTTTTGTGCAGACTTTCCTGCCAAAGGTGTGAGGCAATACCTTGGCCCTTTCATATTTTGCTTTTAATCTTATTCACTGAGTACTGAGTACTAAGCAATATATTAATTGTGTGCTAAACTATTTATTTGAATTCCCCCACTTTAAATTATACTGTAAGAAAAAACATATTACATGATACAGTTATAAATAATGAAGGAACATGTTTATTTTCCAGTCGCTATGTTTTGGTGTAGGAAGCTAATTATTTTCATTGGTTCAAACAAGTCAGCGATTGACATCTCAGTGCAGCTCCGCCCACTCCCCCATCAGTGGCTGGATGTCTGAGAAGCCGCACTCACAAAGGTCCTGAGGGGTGAAAGGCTTTGGGGGTCCAGGCTCCCAGTCATCCAGATCAGACTCGTCTGCTTCGTCATCCTCCTCGTCCTCTTCGGAGTCCAGAGCTGAGTCTGTGGCCCCCAGGGACCCCAGGTGGCTGGCTGAGGACTCGCCCATGCTGGCCAAGGTTGGCAACGAAGAGCCCGGCACGGAAAGCGCACCCTGAGCAAAACAGACGTACGTAGCCATTTGTTTCACAGCTACGAATGACCGTACTGACAGAACTCAAACAGGTTCAGAGTTCAACAGCACACTCCTTTTCATGTTGCACGTAAGCAATAGCCTCAGTTTATGCCTCAGAATACGATGCAAGAGAATATTGAAAAACCACACATATTGTCAGATGCTGTCACTAACTAGCCTCACTAGCCCACTCGCTCATAACTACGAGCCTGACTCTAATTCCTCACATTGTGTAACTCTACACAACTTCCAGGGATGTGTTTTGCCAATTCATCATTGTGACCACATATTCCCGAAAAATGGATGCATTCACTATTGTAAGTCGCTTTGGATAAAAGCGTCTGCTAAATGGCATATGTTATATATAATTATATTATGTTAACCAATGATCAATTACTACATCTGACAAATCCCACAATAGAGTGGGTGTGAAAAAATGAACCACCAAAGCCAATTGAATCCATCATCAGGAATCTGGCACCGATGACAATGCAGGAAGTCTAGGCCAGAAAGGTTGCCAAGGTTATCCAGATGCTCTCTCAGAGACTAGTCACTAACAGACAGAAAGTCAATACAATGCCACTGAATTATTGCTTCATATAACAGAATGGAAAAAAAACACATTACGGGGAAAAAAAGTGCATATCCCACACACAGTATAATGCTCCCAAAATGAGTTTATTAACTGCACCAGAAAGGCAACATTCTGACCAGGCACCTGACAAAGGATTAAACTTAATAAAGTTAATCAACTTAATTTGGGAGCACTATTTTTCCTTTTTGTAATTCACCTTTTGTCTAGCACCAGTGCTTACATGAGGATGTACATGTAACTACCAAAATAAAGGAAACACTTGAGTAAATTAAGGGTTCTGGTCGCTATGTTATGGTGTGAGGTGCATTTTCCTGGCATGGTTTAGGTCCACTCAACTGCTTAGAGGGCAAGGTAAACTCCAATAAATACAATCACCTTCAAACATTACAATCAATTGATTGTACTGATCACACAATCAATAAATGAAGGTGATCACCTTCCTCCTATGGTGAATTGCTCATAGAAGAATGGTGTCGCATCCCTCCAATAGAGTTCCAGACGCTTTTAGAATCGCAAGGCGCAATGAAGCTGTTTCAACTCGCGACTCGTGGTGGCCCAACGCCCTAGTAAGACACTTTATGTTGGTGTTTTTCCTATATGTTGGCATTTACCTGTATGTTTTACATGCCCTGTTCCCCATGCAGTAAGTACATTATCAGTACCTCACCCTTCCCTCCGCCATTACCTGGGGCACAGGTTCCAATATGGCCTGGGGAGCCTCTGCTACATTACTGAGCACGTGCAGATTGGCAGCGTTCATGTTTTGGCCACTGGGCAGCAACACGGTCACCTAGAGAGAGGTACAAAATAATAATCATAATTATAATAATTATAATTATAATAATGACTTAATGACTTAATACAATGATTTGAAAGCCAAAGTGCTTCACAGACATGCACATGCATTTACAGGAGAATATAAAGAGAAACAAATAGGAGGAATAAACAGAGGAATAAATCTAGTAGAAGTTAACTATACACAAACAAAACCGTAATAAAAAAGGCAATGCACAATAAAAGGAAGTTCAAATATAGAGTGAAAATCTAGATAAAAATCAGCAGTTTTTTCAGAAAGAAAGAAAGAAAGAATCCAAACATCAGGATCATATGACATACATGCTGCCAGCACCTGTATTGGGCATCCTGCCTCACCTGTTGCGTTGTGCCGTCCTGCTGAATGTAGGCCAGCTGGGGCTGATCGGTGAACACGGTCTACAAGACACACACACACACACACACACACATGGTGAGGAAGGCCATTTACACTAGGAAGGGTTGAGTCAATTCCATTTCAATTTCATCAGTTCAGGAAACAAATGTAAATAAAATGCATGAATTGTAAAATGCCCATAATGTTCTATAAGGACTTTTTCCAATGAAATAATTGAATTTCAATATATTTCTAGAATTGAAATGGAATTGACACCCAAACCTGTACACTAGCCATGTATATCTATGGCACAGCTCCCCAACCCTGGTCCTAGAAAGCCACAGGGCAGCTAGTTTTTGTTTACACCTTCAAATAAGTAAACAAATTACCTCCAAGAAACCAGTGATCATCAAATATCAAGTGATCAAATAAGTGCTGAGTTGCAACAAAGCCAGCACACCCTGCAGCCCTCCAGACCCAGGGATGGGTCATGCAGGCCACAGCACCCCACAGTTTGTGGGACGGTCTCTGTGGGGTCTTACCTGGGATCCATCGGCGGGGTGGATGTAGACCAGCGTGTGCTCGGCTGACTCGACGGACGTGTAGGAGCTGCCATCGGCTGTGTAGACCACCTGCTGGGACCCCCGCTCCTGCTGGTCCCCACACTGTCTGCACGATCTGCGCCACCAATGGCCCCAACAAGGCCCCATCAGCCCCCCATCAAAGTGCACCTGCAAGAATGAATTGAAAAATGCCCATTATATGAGGATTTTTTCAATTCAATCAGCCCCAACAAGGCCCCATCAGTCACTTATGAGCCAGGACCCAGTCCAGGGTTGGGGTGAAGTCCATTAAAATTAAATGAATGAATTTAAAAATGCCCATTATATGAGAATTATGTTAACAAGGGGGAGTTTTTTGGTCACTCGCACACTGGAAAAAGTTCTCTATCAATGGCATTATCATTTGTTCCACTTCTAATGTGGTGCATATGATTGACTGTCCGTGTGGATTGACATATGTAGGTAAAACTACCTGTCCTTTAAAATAGAGAATCAGTAACCATATGAGTACAATTAGAAGGACCTATAGAAATGACCTGGTTGCAGTTCATTTCAGTTAATGTCTAAAATGATTCATATGTCTACTCTCTGTTTCCATGGCATACAGCTCGTCCAGCGGCCAAAGAGAGGTGGTGACGTACATCACCTTCTCAAACAGAAGAAGTGTTTTTGGATATTCACCCAAATGGACTGAATAAGGAATTACAATGAAATATTATGCTTTAAGTTTTTTCTTCCCTGTTTTGTCATGTGTATTTTACACCTTGAGAGTACAGATGCTTTTGCACCATGCCTATATATCGGAGGTCACATTCTGAATATGTCCATTTTTACATCTCGGGCTATTTGTGATATTCCTGGGGTCTACCTCTCTGCCCTTGTGTAATGGGTTCGGAGTGTCTTACTATATTTCAATATAGTATATGAGTGCACTGCTGACAACTTCATACAAATCGTCTGTCGACTGAAAGCTCAGCGACTTCAATTATTGTGACATTTTGCAAGTTATTCAGTGTTGCTCATGACAACATAATTGGACCAATTATTAGGCCAAATGAGACCAGGAGACAGCACGCCCAAAGCGCTCAGCACTTCACCAATAAGGGAAATCTATGAAACCTTCTGAATTGTGGTACCCCATGAGGACGGTTTGCTGACTCCTGGGCCCGGATGTATAAAGCATCTCAGAGTTGGAGTGCTGATCTAGGATCAGGCTTCCCCTGCCCATATCTTATCCATATCCGTTATGAGCTAAAAGGCCAAACTGATCCTAAATTAGCACTTCTACTCTGATATGCTTCATACATGCAGGCCCTGGTCTCAAGCACTGTCGAGAATCAAAGGCTCATGTCTTAATGCAGATGAACTACCTGGACAATGTTAAGATAGTGAAGGCATTGAGCATTCCATTTTGTCCTGAAGCAAGACCGGATTCAACATCTTCCGTCAGAACATCCAAAACACATATGCAGTCACCCCGGGCACAGACCTGAGTGGCATTACTGGCCTCGTTGTCAGGGGGCTGGCTCCACGCAGGGGGTACTTCCTGCTTGGTCTCCATGGCAACTCCTCAACAGCCTTTTTGCAGCAAGCCTCCCGTTTTCACCTGATGGCACCACACTTACAGGTCATGGATTTGCACGGGGTACGCTGTATGGCACAGGTAAAAAGCAGTCAACAGAGTGTAGGAGAGCCAGTGTGTAAGCACTAAGCAGGTAATTGTTTCTACCAATTACGCTTGGCTTAATTAACTGATTGGCTGCATACACCAATGCCGGTTCACTTGTGGATTAGAGCATGGTACAACATTTTATGTGTGGACATCTTCAGCTGTTGTTCATGAGTTTATCAAGAAATGCAGCCAGAACACATAGGTGATTGGGCTGGTAAAATAATTAAGAGCAGAAGCTTGCATGAAATCCAGAAATGGAAACGGCCCTCCTCACCCCCCTGGTGTAGACACTGCCAGAGCCAATCTTGGGAACAATAACAAATATCTCGCTGTTCGCTCAATCAGAGGAAGCCAGAGCACAATGATGAACAGAAACTGAACTGGAGATACAATTCTCTGAAACATTAATGGGGCAGATAATGACACACCAGAGGAGATGCACAGGCCAGTGAGTTGGTGATGGTACATTTTGCTTATGACTGCTGAAGATTATGCAAAGACTGCATTTACCCTGATGAACCAAATTAAATCAAAAATGTAAAGTGTCATAACTCTTGCATTGCATATGGGGGTGCACATCACAACTTTGAGAACAGTATAATTTTAACCTGCACACTTTGCTCTTTGTAATCCTGCTTTTAAATACCAGTGTGCATATTTGATTTGCCATGGGAACTGGGCCTATAAAGTATTTGATACATAACACACAATATGATAAACATATTCACATAAAAACGCCCTGTGTTTTCTTTCCATTTTTAATGAAGGTTAATACTGGTATGTTACAATATAAGGCTGGTAATCATACACAATTAAGTACAAACTAACTAGCAATAATATTTTGATACAATATTATAGTGCTGTAGTTAGCTAGCTAGCTTATTAGAAATGGGGTTGGTTATTCCACAGCTACTGCTCCCGCAAAACAAAACATTTTTTAATTTTTTAAAACCATCAGATTTCATATTCGTGCTGATTGCACTCTTCCCTGACAGTCCTTGGTTACAGTAACTAGCAGCTCCGTGTCTGTTAAACCGAAATCTGTTTCCAAACGGTCAGTCTAATCGCATTGTAGGGGTACCATTGAAGCGAGGCTGAAAATGAGTATACTGGCGCTTGCGTAGAACGAGTCAAAAATGCACAGGAACGTTTTCAATAACTAACTGAAAATATCCTATGGTTTCTGGGACTCAAAAACAAGCCAGGTACATTATACACTTTTTCACCCACCCCCCTACTTTGACCCCTCAGGTTCTCGGTTCCAAGTGGACCATACCACAAAAATAAAACCTGCAGAAACCCGGGAACTAAGCACGGCACAAAAATCACATTACAAACGATAAAACCCATGCCATGCGTGCCCCGGCGCGAGATACTAGTCCGAACACAGTTGTTAATGTTGCAGCATTTTAGAACACGGGTGTCTAGATTCTGCGCGAGTCAAACGTGTTTGGAACCGACCCATTCGTCCCCCTTTCTGGTTGAGCCCAGTCTCGGGGAAATCGCTGCAGAATAAGGAAGACAGCTCTCCATTTTGGGTGGGACTAAACAACAACAATCATCGTTTGAAGAGGCCCAAGAAAATGTGCATTTTCTTATCGCGTGAAATGGCAACGACCCGCCGCGAAAGTCAAACAGAGGCGAAAATTGTCTTAATCTGGCAATGGAACTACTGACTGGGCTGAAACGCCACTCGGGTTATAATCATTTTTAATAAAAACATACAAGTTGGTCTTACCTCGGAATGGTAGCTGCAGAGATGGGCGCGTTGTACATTAACATAATCCACCTAGTAACTGAAAGGGAACTGGGCGGCAATTGGTCGCTAGTGTTATTGCTGTTAAAATAAAAAATACGTGGCAAAACGTTAAACATTTGTTTAAAGAGATCTGAATTGTTTGATTAAAATGCGTACGTTTTTATCCAAGCTTAGGTTTTAACTTGTGTATTTTGTTACACCGTTTAAAAAAAATATGAATCATTATTTTGCATGTAACAAATAGACACGCTCTTCCATTTGTCTGTCAACCAATAAGATTTTTTCTCTCTCAAAAAATAACCAATGAAAAATCGAGTGTCTCGTTCGTTTTGTCCAGCCAGACGTCATACAGCAAAAACAGTAGCGTTTACAATGCCAACCAAAATTATTGATAATCCGAACATTTGACAAATATTAGTGCACTTCTGACATTAAACATTCAAACATGGCCTATTATGTTTGTCACGTATTCCTCGGGTGCTGCCATAGATGTAGAACATTATGTTTATTATGGTGTTACTTTGACATATTGTTAATGTGTTGCGAGTATTGTAATTTATTGCGGTATTTTTCTTTAAAAATGTAATTGTAATAATGAATTCTCTGTACTTGATAGTGTCAAAATGTGAAGATAGGTGTGTATGTTTTGCCCGAGAAGGGTGCTAAAGCAGGATTTCATATTAAATTAGACTTTAAATAATTTTATGGCCATTCAATTGTATTGTTCTTGAATGCCAGTATGCATTCTGCATTGTGTCTGTCACATAAAGTATTATCTTGACAGATAGATACACATCCCTGGTGTCATTAAATCAGATTACAAGACCAAAGATGTTCTTTAAGTTTTAGTTAAGGTGTTACAGCAATCAATGTGGAAATATACATTTCCTGATCCAGATATTAATGTATGTATTCCTACATATTTCTCTGTATAGGAGAAATTGTGATAGAAAAATACAAGGTCAGGGGAGCATAGGCAGTGTGTAGAATATTGTAAGATAAAAATGTACTGGTGATTTGAAACCATCCAGAAGTGTTAAGAACATAACCTTGCTTTCTTTTTAGTGGCATAATCTTAATACCTAGGGCAGTGTTTATAAACACGTATGTGAATCAATGTGAAAAAAATCTCAAAAACATTTCATACAATTCCAGACAATTCATCCCAAATTCCTACAAAATCCCCCCGGCAAAAATATATAGTGCTGTAAAAAAAAATCCTTTGGAAAGGTACAGTCCAAAGTACAGGGGAGCAGCTGTCCTCTCTCGCACATTCCTGTGCTTCCCAGTGCCTGGTACAGAAGTAGGTCACTTGTCTCTGTACACCTATTTCTGAAGTTATTTGTAGAATTGTGGCAATCTACAACGACAGGGATTTTTAAGGAAACTGATGAGAGACTGTCAACAGGACAACTGCTGTTCACAGTCATCTGAGAGGCCCAAGGCTTCTTACTAGCATGCAATGTTTCCATGTGCTGGGGCTGGGGCGGGGCTTACAATACCCTAGCCAATGAGAAAAAAGAGTGGGTCCAATGTCCCATGTTTGCATGTAAACCATTAGGGTTGATTGCAGTGTACTTAGCATATAATATTCAGGCCAAAACCACAGAACTGCATCTGAAGTGGAATAGCTACTACTACTCTGAGACAGGGAGTGGCTGTTCCAGATTCTATGTAGATCTGTGGTCCTGCAGTTTTAAGTTGTTTTAAATCAGAGAGGATACTATAGGATACTATAGTCTATGTGTTAACTTTATTTTGGCAGTTACCTGTATGTATGCTTGTTATGTTAAATATAAAACCTTCACTACAATAAAATGGAGTACATAATTAGACAGCATATCTCATGGCCATACAAGCAATACCATGAGCAACTGCAGAGGTTGGAGACAGCGCACAGGAGAGGAGGGGCCGTTTTCTGTGGAGCATTACAATGGCATCACTGAAACTAAAATACTAGTTAATTAATACAGTTAATAAACACATTTTAATATATGAGGTGTAGATTAAAATTAAACTAAACTAAACTGAACTCCCTGAGAAGGTCATGGCATATGGTTTACATAATTGCCATGCTCATCCAACCATTCATGTCCTGTGGAAGAGACCACTCCCGTCAGGATACAAATGCTTCACCACAGGATGAAAGTGATCACCTTCATTTATGATTGTATGATCAGTTCAATCAATTTTAATGTGATTGTGATTGTGTTTACCTTGCCCTCTTAGGGGTTGAGTGGACCTATACTATGCCAGGAAAATGCACCCCACACCATATCAAAGCCACCAGAACCCTTGTGTTTTTTATTTTGGCAGTTAACTCTATGTTGTACTGTTGCTGTTTAACCTTGTGTCTGCATAGTGCTACTTTGCCAATAATATTATCGTTGGAAACTCTCTCCTCTTTAAGCTTAGTTCCCTAGAGATGAATTAAACAAACAGGTTGCTCCTCAACATGACACTTTTTATCAATCTACACAGACACAGGGCGCGCCGTGGAAACCTCCATCAGACTGATTGTGAATCATGGAAATGAGCTGCCTATGAGTCATTCTCATCACAAAGCTATCAGACACACCAATGACATTCTGTTTTATATATTATTATGTAATCTGTTATCCATAACCAACGCCGATACTGTATTGGATGAGCTTCCAGTCCAATTATGTGCTAAGTCTAATGGAACCTAGTTCTGGAACCTTGATGCCCCGAATGGGATAATGTTGTCTATATTGCCCTCACATTAATATCTTTACATTTTACTGTCATTGGTGCATCAAGCTGCGATGGATTGGCGACCTGTCCAGGGTGTATTCCTGCCTCTCGCCCCAATGCATGCTGGGATAGGCTCCAGCCCCCCGCGACCCTGACCAGGAATAAGCGGCTGAAGATGAGATGAGATGAGATGAGATGGTGCATCAAGAATGGATGGTAATACAGATGAGTATCTTAAGTGATATCAAGCAGGGGATTTATTTCTCAGTGGAAATATCATTGACTGATATGAATGTTCAGGGTTCTCGCTCCTCGTTCAAATAAATAATGGGTTCACAGGTTGTGGCTCTAAGCACCACAACGTTTTCTTACTCAGATACTGTCGCTTTTTGTTTCAGGTTACCGTTCATTGGGGTTAATTTTGTATTGATGTGGCTGTTGCCCGTCTTGTGCATTTAGGATTGTAAACACCCGATATCTTGCTGACCTATATTACCTAAAAGACTTGAGAATACCCTTTATCTCTAAGGCTTCTTTCTAACTTCCTCATCAGTCCCCCGTGTGTCCTATAGCGCTAATTAATACCACTCTGTCTTTTTAACGGGCCTCATTAGTCAAGCAGGCACACGGGGTGTTGAGCATACAAAATTATGTCATTACTGGCTGAAAGGCTGAAGCATTCACCTGTTTGCTCATGCAGACAGAGTGGGCCATCCTCATTGTAGCAGCGATGGGGGTAAAATACCCTGTCGTGACTATTGCCATAGGATAACCTTTGATACATGGAAATATACAGCTTAAGCAGGTTGGGAACCTTGCTCAACTGATTTATTTTTCCCATCAGGGATTCAAACTTGCAACTTTCTGCTTACAAGACCAGTTATCGCACTGCTGTGCCACAGTGGCACTTATTAATGAAGCCTGTTTTCAGACCTGTTAGACCATTAAATAACCCTATTTATATCTGACCCATATTGTGCCCTGTTGCTATTTTTCTTGACTTTTTGTGTTTTAGGCTTTCTGTAAAAGAGACTAAGAGCTAGAGAAATCATTCATCCACAGTAATTCCCAAAAGCGTTGCTACCAAACTGTAGAACTGGAGAAATATATATTTTAAAAGAAAATATTTAATAACCAGCTCATTTAGAGTAATGGCTCGTCAATAAGTAATGAAAACCACAAAGAGAAAATTTTCACGTGTCATTGGATGGATTATCACTGCTGTAAAGTGGAAACTACTGACTGCAATCACAGCTCAGAAGTGGGAAAGGGGTTGTTAGACGAACACACTGCAGATGAAAAGCATCGCGTGTGCATCGTCGTCACCATGATTTAAGAGGAGGGTGGGCCTGTGGCACCGCATTTTTTGTCCAACGTATAAAATACCCTCCCCACTCCACTGCGCTTTCTCTATAAAGGTTTTTTTGTCAATTATTTACGACAACAGATAGCCAGCTTTCTCCCTGCCAGCCCTCCTCCCTCATTACTGAAAGCATTCTCCACCCTACCTTCCCTCCAAGACTGCTCCCCAATCATAAACTGTGCGAATGAATTATTGATGCTGACAATATACGTCCAAAAAAAACACAGCGGCAACCTCCAACCCTGCCACCCCCGAGAAATGTCAGAGTTATGGTTGGACTATGTCCGCCCTTTTTATTCCCACTGTACGTTTTACTCAAAACTCCCGGGCCACTGTGCTGGAACATTATAAGACATTATAACAGTCGCAAAACAATACCTCCTCTACTTTCAGTGTAAAATTCAAAATAGAAACATTAACAGAATTTTTTTTGTATTTGTTGCCTCTGCAGTGAAAAATAATTATCGGATTTATGAGTGGAGAATTACAAGTGGAGCCGCGTGTGAAAGCGCTGAAGCTTAACAAATGACATCCATTTCCTTCTCGCACCATTTCTGCCAAGACTGTTTTGAGCAGCATGCTGCTATAACTAATCTATTTCTGAGTGAGGGGCTGTGGGCGTTTGTGACGGGGATGTAAGCATTGTCTTATGTGCTACGAGCTCTGACGTCTCCTACATCTCTGAGCAAAAGAGACTTTTATGGCCGTCGACTGCACATGGTAGCCTATATATTGCCAGAGTTTATAATTATTTTGTCGTTGTTGTGTACGACAGATGAAACACCTGGAATTACTTTATTAAGCATGTTAAAACTAACATAGAGCATTTTAAAAATGCTATGACATGGGTATATGCTATGATATGCTGACTTGAAAATCGTAACCCTTGATATCTTAGAACAATACTGTTTGCAGATCAAGCTCTTGAAAGGTCGTCTCTTCCGTCTTTTGGCCTTCTCTGTCCCTGGCCATATCTTACTCCTCTTCCCTCGTTGTCTTTGCCGCTCCGCTGGAGAGACACATACAGGCACATGCAAGCTGCCATTGAAAGCAGGATTTGAGAGATGTTTGTGTGCTGTTTGCAATCAGCGATCACAACACTCCCTATCTTCCTTCTCCCCTTCATCCCCTCTATTACCAATAAAGCCTTCTGTAGGCGGTTAAACTGCCCGCCTTCACTCTGTATCTTAGCTTGATTAAAATTTGATATATGTTCCCTCATTAATGCATTCCCTTTATTTAATCTTCCATTTTCATTCCACTCTTTGTGCCATCTGTGTCTCTGTCCCAGTATTTATGTAAACCCCCATATATCCAACCCAATGTGAGCTGAGGCAATATCACTGAGATTTGGGCAAATCTCACAAAGATTTTTGAATTCTGAAGGCCTCTGATGGCCCAGTGACTTGTGTATTTCTTTTCAAAATGCAACATTTGAAAGAAAAACAGAGATTTGCCCTTTTGCCCATCTGTCTCCTTCTCTCTGCTTACTCTGTCTGGCTGCCATAGCCTGAATCCACATCAGCATATAAATATTCAAGCAGCATATTTCATTTGAGACTGCAGGGAGTGCACTATAAATGAGCTAGCAAGACAATGCTGTATATGCGTGTACAGGTGGTGAATGAAAAACTGGAAACATAAAAGTGTTCCAACACCGAAGGGTGGTTCCATAACGGTGTGGTGCGCACTTTCCTGGCACGGTCTCACCGTCTTCACTCTCCTTCTAAGAGGGGTAACTTTACAGAGCACGAGTAGTAACCCAGTGGTTTGAGGAGCATGACATTATGACGTTATCCACATGTCATGGGCTTCTCAGTCACCAGATCTGAACCCAATAGAGGATTTATGGGATGTTCTGGAACAAATGTTGCTTCTCATGGGACAGCGGTGTCATATTCCTCCTACGGAAGACTATGCCAGGGTGCAAACAGGCCTTGCTGGCTACACATGGTGGCCAAACATCTTATTTTGTGTATTTGTTTATTTATTTATCTACATTTATTTCAGATTTTCCCCTTTTTCTCACAATTTGGTGGCCAATTGTACCCTCTTTTGTTTCAATGACCCCCCCCCATAAGCCCACTGTCTGCAACTATGGGACCAGCCACTACCCTTGGACCAGCAGTGACAAAGGTGCCGAACTTCCCCATTTGAGAAGGAAATCACCAAGCAATCAACTGTGATTCCAATACACACAGGGACGCTTTCTGTGCATGCAATGAGGTCTTTCCAACTTCCCTCCCCCTTCCCCCTCGGACGGACAGCCGCCCCCAAGCAGGACTTCCAGGCGGGGATCAAACCCCAGCCGCAGTGGGCAACCTGTACTCTGGGCAAGTGCCTTTGCCAGTTGTACCGACTGGGGGCCCATCCCATGCTCCCTACCCCTTATGCCGATATCTAGATTATGCGATAGTTCAAACATCTGAAAAAAATCCTCCTCATGCCTTTTGGGGTGATTGGTATTATATTATTACAAAGAGCAGGTTATGCAAGAGGATTTTTCAGGCTTTGTGGATGAAACCAGCTAAAATTCAATTTGCAAGATTGCATGTATTGTGAGAGTGCATAGGCTGAAACCTCAGAATTAATCATCTTATTGTTTCATATTTTAGTATGAATTGCTGATGACCATTTTCAACAATGTAATGACATTTCATACAGCACAACAAGACATAAAATATTTTCCCACCATACAATGGGTACTCAAGTAAAAGCTATATAAGGCAAATCTGAAAAAAAGATCTGTGTGTTGAAATCTGGCTGTGATTCAATAGTAAAGATGGAATGATCTAACCATTGGTCTTCACAAAGACCAAGAACACAATTTTAGTATGGTTCATGTTTATACTTTTTAAATGTTTTTTTACATCATTTTTTCATTACCAGCTGCTGTTGAATTAGCCTGTGTCTAGTATTAATGTCCACTATTTCCTACAATAAGATCAACAATTTCCCCTGATGCCAAGTGGGAAGATCTGGAGGGCCCAGTCAAAGCCCAGACCTCAATCCCATTGAGAACCTGTGGAAAGATTTGAAAATACCTACATAACCATAGCAGGACATAAATTAAAACACAACATTGATTCTGAAACGAAAATATATTTATGAGGAAGTTACACTTTTGAACGTATATTTTGTATATTGTAGGCCTGTGTATATTTCATCCATTGTATAGATTTTTACACAAGCTTGCTTGTTGTGAACTGTTTTAAGTGCTTTGCTATACAAATCGTTATGTAAATACGGTTTACATGTTTTGAGGCATCACAACATTCCTGTGAAAAGCTGTCTTTCACGTTGATAAGTTCTGGACTGAGTGACACACTGAAAACGAATCCGTACCATCTGTTGTACACTAATAAACGACAAACACATCGCAGTCAGAGATTGAGTGTTTACAATGCTGTGTGGCGAGTAAGCGTTGATGCTGAATCAGGTGCCGTAACCCTAACTAAACCTATCGAAAAGCAGGTTATGAAAAAGTTTAACCGGATCCAAGAATGATCAATGCATTTGAAAGCTTTAGTTAATGGACAACGTGTGCTAATAGGTTACATTAGACAGAGCAAGTATCGCATCTTGCCGGTGAGAGCAAAGTCCATCCGTATCACTTTAGGTATGACTTTTGATTGTTTTCTATGACTTCATTTCCGGTAGGACTTTGATCGGACGCCTGGCGGCGCAGTGAATCAGTTCAGCTGAGAGTCGAGAGGGAAGGTGTTGTGTGCGTCCTCAATCCCGGCGAACATAATACGCACTGCCATTGCACTGTCCAACGGCAATCCTTACTGCAAGGGGGGATCATTTGATTTTCAAGGCTTGCGTGAGAGCTAGCAAGCTCGCTACGCAGACTATTCGAGGCTGTATCGGGAACATCTCTTGTCTTTTTTGCGGAGCCATAGCTACACCCCCAAGATAACAAGCAAGGTAGCTGAAGCTTTGGAAGATGGGTTCACTCCCGGCGATAGCTGTCCTTATTCTGGGCATCGCAGTCCCACCTCTGGCAGGCTACATAATTGAGGTAAGGAACGCCGTGGTTCTTATTTATTTGAACGACTCGCTGGTGTTAGAATGTTAGCTAGTTATCTAACAGATGTTAGCTAGTTGGCTGGATAATTGTGTGCGCAGTGGAGCTGGCTAACGTGACTGGAAAGAAAACATCGACAGTGTTTTCATTGAATTGTGAATCGACAACCACCCTTGATTGGACATTTCGGCCACCTGAATGTTCTTATTTTAACTTGCCTGCTAGTTGCTAGCCTTAATCTTAGTCGATGGGAGTAACGTACATAATTCCGCTATTTTTATTTTGCGCATTTTCCATATTGTAAAAGCTAGCCTAATAATACATTAGTAAGTTCGCCTGAATGCTGTTGCTTTATAAACCCTCTGTTTGATGTAACGACGTTGTGACATTTGGCACATTTATTAACATTAGCGGTCAATAGGCTATGCTTTTGGTCTTTTTTCATTTATTATAAATAGCTTAAAGGTCGACGCTTTTAAAAGCGAGGTTAAATATGCTACCATTTTAACTAGATCACCCTATGTTTTTGGTCCGACGATGGACTCTTTGTAATTTAGCGTTGTGTCTCTACAGTTGAGTTTTAGTCGATGTGGAAACGGAGCGCAGTAACGTTTCAGTGAGATCGCACCGTAAGGCTACAGTGAAACACTGGGAGTGATATTTCCTCTGTTCCTCGCCTTTCGTGAGCGTGTTGGAGATTTAGTCCGCAGTGATTGAATAAGCAGTGGATCTGGCACGTTGTCAACGCGCTTATTGTTGGTGCTGTTTTGTTCCGAAAATAGGAATCGCTTCCAAATACTAGCGTACCTTTATGTAATGGCATTGGTTTAAATTACACGTTTAGAAATGGTCCCTGCATTTGTACAAATCTGACAACGACAGCTGATTTAATTTATAGTCATTCATTTGGTTGATCATAGGTTAGTATAGCTAAGACGCTTATCTTCATTCTTCAGCCTGGAAGCTGTTTTCATATTTTGCTTTCAGTTTTGTTGTTAGTCTTTTCTCCTATCACATACGAAGCGTTTCCTATTAGACTGCGGTCCAAATATTTTTTGTGCGTAAGGAAATTACTTTAAGACTTTTAATAAGACGTATATTCGTAGTCTCCATCATTTAGGCATTCTCAGCAAGTCACGCACGCACGCACGCACACACACACACACGCACACACACGCACACACGCACACGCACACACGCGCGCACACACAGCTCCCAGTGTGGTCAAGCCACAGAATGGCCAGGGGTAGCTAGGCATTCTGGCTTTTGTCGTTTGCTTGTTTGTATTATTTGCGCCGCTGATAAAGGTGATTAATGAACCTTCATGTTCTAATAAGCCCCAATATCAGAAACGTATCAAATCTCGGCCGTCGGAGATGTCATTAATTAAAACATGTTAACCCATTGAGGTCTCGTCACGTGACCTTCGCTGCCTTTTGCAGTTTACACTTTGAAGTACAGTATGCCGAACGTTTATCATTAAAACAACATTTTTTGTAACATTGCCTTTGCATGACTGGCATATTTTGCAATGTATATTAACTTGTACATTAATGTTAAAGTTTAAACTAATTAAATTATGCAACATAACTTGACAAAACATATTATTCTCACTCATTTTGCCCCATAAGCTTGTGTTAGGCACACGGTACAAGATCTTTAAAGATTTTCCTTGAATTCAGCAAGGGCATTAATTAAGTGATGGCAGTCAAGGTTTGTTGAATGTTATGGTGTGCACGGAGTAACGGAGAAGCTGGTAGCAGGCATGTCACTTCCTGAAGGGGATACAGTACACAGTATACCCGCACACTGCTGTGGTTAATGAGCACCACGGTCTCTTATCTCGAGAAATGAAACTCGGGGAATTGTTTGGTTGTACATGTAAATAATGAATGAATCAGTCTTGTGAAGTACCTGGTGTGTGCTTGGTCATTTAGCTTCCCTGCGGTTCAGTCTCATCTTCCAGCAAATGTTACCGGTGTTTTTCCATCTCTACTAGTGCATAGAAATTAATCATGAATTGTTAACTTGAGCAATACTTTTTTTTTGGTGAAATGACTTGCAGTGACTCCGTTAGTTTTATTGTCTCTTTAATATACATACTGTACATGAAACATCACAAACAGTTTTTTTCCCCCATTTTATTTAGTTGTTTATAATGGTTGCCCATATCCATTAACTGTGTGTTAACAGCCAAGATGTTTATTAGACATTCCCATCTGGAAATTTGGAAACAAGGTTTTTATTGCCCAAAGGCACCCACCCTTTCTAATGCCAATGCTCATTCCTGCGATTAAGAAGTGGCTCTGTTTTTTTTTAACAGTGTGTTCCATTCAGCAATTATCCATTCATTCTTTCCTCTTCTAATAACTTACCAATGGCACTTTCTTAGCTTGTCAAGTATGCCACTATCCAGTGTCTTAGAAACACAATTTTCTATCAAAGAAACAGCTTTTTCTTGTTGGGCAACTAAACCACGTTTATGAGGAAAAAGAAAGGTTTGGTTTCAGTTTGATTGCTTGGAGGCAGTGCAGGAAAGGCTGGCTGCTCATTGAATGCTAGTGCATTCAACTTTAGTGCAACTCCTTCACATTGCTGTTGTGAAGACCAGGCTACATGGGTCATCGGAAGTGAATCCTAGCACAAAGTACATTTCATGTTGGTGGTGTAAATGGCATAACTTGTTCTTTTTATTTTTTTAAGGGAGGTATTCTAGTGTAGGAAACACAACAGGAGTTATTGGCTGTACCAATGGAAAATTTAAACCGATACAAAATATTTTACTGGTCCAAGCAAGCTGGCTCTTGAACTATACAGTTCTTTAAAAGGATATTAACGAGTAAGAAAGTTATTAAAGTCTGAACATAAACCATCTCCTGTTGTTGTTTTTTTGTTTGTGCAGCAAAATTTTCTGCCCAAATATCCCAGTGCAGACATGTTACACTGGTGCTAATTTCTGTGTAGACATTGATATGATTTTATTTCATGTGCTTTGGCGTGCAGGGTTTAATTCATTATGATCGCGCTGCAACTTGCATTAAACGTAGGTGATTACCCAGCCTAGCTGCAGTATAGCCCAAGTTTGTTTTTCCCTCTTTGAGCAAACATGGTTTATTGAAAATATAGCCAAGCTCAAAACAATGGTGGATACATCTCAATCTGTACAATTGTCTCCAGCCCCTCTGCGTTAAAACTAAACTACCGCTTATATGTCCTGTGTTTGAAGTAGATGTGCTGTTAGAAGCCGGCCTTCATTGAAACCCGGCTGATTGTTTGTCTCGCCCGCCGTGGAACGACCGTGGCCGCGAGTGACGACGTCTTTGTTTGCGCTCGGGCGAAACGCCCCGGGGCTCTAACTGAAACACGCGGCACGTGGACATCAGACGCCGAGCGGCTGGAAGACGGCAGCAGCCGGGCCCCCGCCGGCAGGCCCGTGGCAACGGCGGTGAATGGCTCTCTGCGGAGAGCTGTTGTGTGGCCCTGAACGGTGGGACAATAGCCAGGGTGCAATGTAGTCACAATAAAGGGCTGCAATCTCTTGCCTCAGGCCTTTGACAGAGGTGTGTGGAGCTTGGCGTTCGCGGTCCTTCCCAAGGCCTGGCTGGCTGAGGATTGCCCTGCCGAGGGGCCGTGCTCACGAGACGCGTTCTGGCCTGGGCGCTGCCGGGAGTCTGTGGGAACTCCAACGGCTGTTCTCTTTCTCTGCCCTGGCGCACCTCCCGTTATCCAGCTCTGCGTCCTTGCGATCGGGCCCCGGGAAAGGAGCCGCTACCTCCGATGGTCGCGAGACGCGTAGCAGCGTCCCTGCGGGTCCTGTGTGGCGAGCGGGCGGGGGGCGAGAGGTCTTAAAACAGTGTCCCCGTCGCCTTCGCTTAAAACGTGTAAATGTGACCATTTATGTATGCCTTTCCAGTATTATTGAGCTGTCCAATGCATCACTGTTATTCATGCTGGGGGAGCAGTTCAATGTCCTCTATCGTTGTTTCGCCACGAAAAGCAAAGATGAACGTGCTGTCTTTCAAAAATCGAATAAATAATTTCTGCCCAGTGTAAGGCTGTCAACTAAATGATTTAGCCTAACATTAGCATTTTTAAATTTGGTTTGTAACAATATGATGACTACAGTAATAATAATGATGTTGACAATGATGCTCTTTTAAGACCATTATAGCCTAAAGATTTCATTTGGGACTCATTGTCAAGAAATGTGCTTGCTTCCTAAACCGGCCATTTAATCCATCCATAAACAGACCATTTAATCTTCCTCACCAATCTTGTAGATTAAAATAGACACACTTTCAATTGTTTCCCAACCAGGCTCTTTTCTGGTAAATCCCCATACGTATAAGGAACACTTTGTGCTCAGCTTTAACAAGAAAAAAAGATAATCTGGGGGCCACACACACACACTCTCACATTCTCAGTCACACGCTCACATACACACATTCTCACTCACACACACACACACACACACACACACACATTCTCACTCTCACACACACACACACACACACACACACACACACACACACACACACACACTCACACTTACGTTCTCACTCACGCACACACACACACACACTCACAAACACACATTCTCACTCACACACACATTCTCACTCTCTCACTCACACACACACACACACACACACACACACACACACACACACACACACACACACTCAGTCCCGCCCTCAGTCCTGCTAGTGCAGACATGCCTCAGAGAGGAAAACACTCTCACTGCCTCTGTGCTGTCGAAGAACACGTCTCTGAATCTGACATTTAGGAGGCTAATCCGACACCGGTCTGAGTGCATGAGGAAAAAGTCCCTTAGTTTAAATGATAGGGAGAAAGCAGCCTGGAGGGGGCAGCCAGGTTTCTGCACAGGAGTCACAAATGCACAATTACTGCAGGGGTGTATACCGTTGCTCAAGAGCTTTAGTTGAAGATCTTGTGCTTTTGGAAGGCCAGTGTTTAGACAGAGGAGCTTCTGTAAACTGCTGAGGGAGTGTTGTGATTGTGGAGGTCCGACAAGGCCAAGCCCCACGGTTATGTATCCGGTTATAGAAACATAAGCGGTTGTTCTCAGGCTCCTACGCGTGAGGAGAGGGAGCCATTGTGTTTTTCTGCCCCCGACACGGTGCAGACTCACCGAGCTAAACCGAGCGCAAAGCGCGAACCGCCGAACGCCTTGAAAAAGGAAGCGGGGAACAGGATGCCTTTCTGAACCCCCCGTCAGAAGCCACCCCGCTGTTCACGCTTGCGATCCATCATTTGAGCGGGGATATTTTGAGCAGTGCTGACTCACCGAGAGTCGCTCCAGTAAGCCCGTTGCGGTGGGAGAACCAGCTGCATTGCATTGTGCTGGTCAGCATTGTGCTGTAGTGCGTGGTAGGGCTCCTTTTTTTTGTTTTTGTTTTTTTCATTGAGCATCGCTCTTAGTCGTGAAGAAATCTCCTTTACGTACAGTGGGGTCAGCCTGTAACTATGGGATGGGCTGTCCTCCCAGACACGGTGAGATGGTGGCGGAGAAGCAAGCCCAAGATTGTCGGTTGCGTCACACATTTTACATTGACATTTTAGGCATTTAGCAGACGCTCTTATCCAGAGCGACTTACACAGTTCACATTTCTTTACATACAATCCATTTATACAGCTGAATATTTTACTGAAGCAATTCAGGTTAAGTACCTTGCTCAAGGGTACAACGGCAGTGTCCCCACCTGGGAATCGAACCTGCAACCTTTGCGTTACAAGCCCAGTTCCTTAACCATTATGCTAACACTGCCGCCCACCACACCTCAGGTCTTGGCTGGCACACCAATGATTTTATGAAACAAAATGGCGGCCTCATTAGATTAGGTTCGAGTTGAAGTACGGTGCCAGTGCTTCGTAACTCACCTGCTCTATTTCTGCTGCTGCGATTAGCTTAGCCCCGTTTTACTGACACATGCTTGATGGCTTCGGATTTACAACGGAAATAGACGGGTGAACCGCGTCTGGTTCCCAGTGTTAACACGCCAACAGCCTGCGCTTTTCCGACTGCAGTGTCCAGGAGAGGAATCTGAGGCCCAGTTAGCAGAATAATGGCCTCTGCTGTTGAACAATAAGCCCTCTCACCTGATACTGAATTGACCGCGCTGAACTCGGGATTCAAGGCTGCTGTTTCCCTGCCCCCCCCTCCCACACCACTGACTGAGCGCTTTCCAGGGCTTTCCAGCGAGTCACATTGCTGAACATTCTATTCCCAGACAAAAACAGGCATTTTTTTCCTTCCAGGGAAGTCTGGAAGCTTCTAGTGTACGCCTGAAGGTTGCAAGCTAGAGTCCGCTAGAACCTGGCCACTCGACCTGAAGTGTTTCAGCTGTATCCAGCTGAAGAGGAGGTTGAAGTGGAATATCACCTGCAGAAGTCATTCAGTATAAGTGCTAATAAATTGTGTAATGTGGTGTGGCGTGGCATTCATGTCCCTGCTTGCGTACCTGTGACTCTGCGTCTGAGTGTATATGTCTTTAGGGCCCGACTCGCTGACTCCATGTGGATTTTAGCAGCGCAGAGCTGTAATGGAATAACACTCTATCTACTGTAGGAATGTTCCGGACCTAATTCGGCCTTCGTTTGCAAGCTCGCTTGCACAATCAAATCTCAGTGAAAGAGATACTTGTTCAAATTTTCCCCAGCTCCAGTTGGTATTTTCACCCCTCCTAGCTTTATATCCGACAACGAGCCGTCGAACGGATGGAAACATTTAATCCCCCCCACTCCTTCCCAGTTTTGTCTTATCAAGGGTACATTCTGGTTCCCAGTGTTAACACGCCAGACAGCCTCTTATGAATGTTGTGGTTTTGAGAGATTTGTAGTCGTCCGTGACTTTATTTTTTGAATGCGCTTTTTGTTCCCCTCAGGTTGTGGTTTGCGCCCATGCGTGGGTGTCGCACAACGGGGATGTTTACGGGCTGGCCGCATTTCGTGCGAGGGCTTGTTTCACTTGGCTGCTCTCGGTGGCGGTGAGCGCTCTGGGCCTCTGGCACACCCAGGTTAATGTTTAGACAGGTGAGGTAGGGAGAGGTTGGGGGTTGGGGGTGGTCCGCTCAAACGGGCGAGGGCTGATCCGGCTGCTTGGCGAGCTGTGCGACTCCGTTCCTCGCCAGAAAACAGGAAACGAGACCGTGTTTACCTGTCAGGGGGGCTCCACGTTCTGGAACCGACGAGCGGAAGGGAGAAGTTCCCTTTCCGTCAACTCTTTAAGAGGGAGTCCAGACCGTGGACTTTAAAGTGTGCCTGTGACCATGGAAACACCGTTGGGAGGGAGTTGCGCTCGCTACCGCTGCCCTCCTCCGCAGCCACAGGCAGGTCGGCCTCAGAGCAGATGTGCCGCAAATGCAACCTGGAGGGAGGTGGAGACTGGAAGGAAGAGCGCCCCATTGTTGTCCCCATCACCAGGGACTGGGCCCACGCCTCACAGATGCGGTCAGGAAGACCAGCCCTTCCTCCGTCCCTCAGGGGAATCGCACGGCCACTTTAGAGCTCCAGAAGGGCAGTAAAGGGAGGGGATAATTGAAAGGGTGTAGGGGGATACCAGAGAGGAAACGGAGGAGGACAGAAACGAAACCACAGCGAGAGAGAGAGAGGTACCGCTTCCAGGTCGGGCCGGGTTAAAGAAAGGGCGGGAAAATCGACACTGGGAGAGCGGAACAGGACTCAGGTCTCTTCAGGGGCAGTGCTGTAAACTCCCCACCAGTGAAGAAGGGGACCTGCGCCTCCCTCAGAGGCGGACGCCACAGAACACGGGTCTCGACGTCTACCCGGTCAGAGCAGTCCCTCAAATACTCCTCCACTCCACAGCCAGCGTACGCCAGCGCTGTTCCCCCAGCGCACTCGTGCGGGGTCTTTGTTCCACCGCGGGCCTATCAACCTGAGAGCATACAGCATCCCACTCCTGTGCGAGACGTTGTTGAGACGACATCATCAACGAGGACGCTCCATGAAGGCGCACAGAAATTCAGCTTGAGACCGCTTAGCAACCGCCTCGGTGACAAGAAAAGCTTGGAAAATAACACAAAAAAACCCCCTGTAAGCTCATAACTTCTCATCTCTGTGCTAATTGACTTCATGCATTAATAACGTTTGTCACACGGCAAAGACTTTTAGGGAGGCGGGTAAAGGAATTTGACGGAATTTATGCACAAAAGATTCCTTACTGCGGTCAGCCGCAGTAATCGGTCTTGCGCTAATCGCGGTAATTGCAGAATGATCAGTCAGACAAAAATTTAATAAGAAGCACTGGGGGCTTCCGGTTAAAACAGTTTCAGCTGTCACTGTAATTGCGGCAAATGCTGAGAAGCCAACAAGCTCTTCCTCTGTATGTATCTCTCTCCCTCCCTCTCTCCCTCTCCTTCCCCCGCACTCGGCTGCGGTGTTTCGGGAAAGTGCCCGGACGTCCCGTCACTACGGCCGGTCAAGGGGGAGTCTGCAGCATCACGTCGCGACTTGGCCGAGCGCGGCATCTCGGATTTTCTTCCGGTCAACCGCTGGGCGTCATGGCGATGCCAGCGGCAGCGAATGGCAGGCCAGCTCTCCGGAGGGCACAGACAGGAAATCAGAAAGAATAACATCCCAGTCTATGCGTTTACATTACATGTGTAGTCATTTAGCAGTCGCCATTTACAGAGCGGCTTACCAAATTGTAAACACAATGGTGGGCATTGTGGGAAGACAGGAGGAAGGTATACAGCTGGCAGTAGGAGGGAGGAGGGAGGTGGGGGGCGGTTGCCTTACGTTAATAGAGAGCCTGGCACTCGCTGAACTATTCAGGGAAGAGTGGCCAGACAGACCAATACCATAAACACAGGGACAGACCAATAAACACACATGCACATACAAGGAACCGTAACACACGCACACACACACACATAGGCCGAACGGAGCCAAAAGCACAGGCCGATGAATTCAGTCCCAGACATATAAACATACAGACAGACAGATGGGCACTGCCACAGACCAAAATACACACACACATTCTCACACACACATGCTCATGCTCACACACATGCTCATGCTCACACACGCTCACACACTGTAAAATGGTCAGTAGGGGCTTGTGTCTCTGCAGGAATCTCAGTGCCGCCCGGCCCTCCTCCAGGGCACGGCTAAGTGCCGTCGCTGACCTCCCTCCCGCTGTTCTGCCAAACGGGGGGGGGGTGAAGACTCGCCACTGCATTCTGTCAGACAATTGAGGCCATTCAGAGAGATAGTTTTTGATTACTGGGGGACTGAAGCGGTGGGTGGTGGGGGGGATCGATCCTGTACAGCGGTGGAGTGCATCACGGCTAGCCTTGCAGAGGAGCCTACAGCGAGGGGGGGTTCAGACCCCCTGACACACCCCCGCCCCCATCCTCCTGAGGGCTGGCCTGCCATTTGCTCCCGCCAACATCGCCACGCTGCCCGCCCGGTCCATCGGAAGCAAATCTGTGTGGGCACGCTCGGTCGGGCCGTGACGTTACGCAGGCGACTTCCCCCTTGACCGAGCGTAACGGCGGGACGTCCGGACACGTTCCCCAAACGTAGACACTACTCGCCCCGAGAGAACGTAGGGTCTGAAAACCAGCATTTTCTGCTTAGTCAGGAATAATTCAGTCCCTGTTAGTAGAGCTCAGCCGATACCTGATATATATATATATATTTTGTGGGCGGAGGCATAACGATTTTGTTGAACCCTGGTCTGCCGATTGGTCCGATATTTTCCAAATCTTTTCAAAATAAATAAATACTAGATCACATCACTCTGAGTGACGGATGTTCTTTTAGGGGTGTGGCGAAAGTATTGAAACCCAAAGAAAGAAGGAACCCCCAGGTTTGGGGATGGACGTGAGAAGCACGCACGCCTCACTGTCCAGGTGCCGGAGAGCAGCGTATCACTCGTGAGACTCACTGTGCACACTCCTGCTTTCATTCCCCTCTCTGTTCTCTCTGGGGCTTTCTGGAGTTCTGGCGGTGGGATAATTGGCTATCATTGAAAATCTGTAACTGTCATGGAAACATTTTCCCTCCCATTTGTTCAATAGCGGTGCGGAGAAAATGAGTTCCTCGGGCAATCGCTAGACGGAGAGCAGCCAGCACTGGAGGGGCGTGTCGCTTCTTTGTCCGTCTCCACACATCTCCTCTCTCCTTCCTCTGCTTCTGCAGCTCTCCATCCCTCCCTCTCTCCTTCTCCTGCTTCTGCCCTCTCCATCCCTCCCTCTCTCCTTCCTCTCCCCTGCTTCTGCCCTCTCCATCCCTCCCTCTCTCCTTCCCCTGCTTCTGCCCTCTCCATCCCTCTCTCTCTCCTTCCCCTGCTTCTCCCCTCTCCATCCCTCCCTGTCTCACCTAGCTCAAGCCCCTGTACAGGCTCCAGGCCTGAAGCCCAGCCGTAGACCGTAGTGCCGGTTCCTCCTGCTTGTTTTTGTGCCCCTGCGTTTCACACAGAACGCAGGCGGGGTCTGTGCTGGCGGCCTAGCGAGCTTCCAGAGGCAGAGCGCCCGCTCAGCTCAGCCGCCCGACGGCTTTGACCCAGGCAACAAAACAAAAAGAGGATCGAGTTTTCAGCGATATTCCCGTGCCAGCCATGTATTGTTAAAACCGCACTCTACAGTATTATACCTGTACAGCACTACAGCGTTATTATGCATGCACACTACTGTACTATTATACCAGTGCACACAGTATTATTATACCTGCACAGCACTATTGTGTCGTTATAGCTGTACAATATCTTACTGTTATACCTGTAGTTCACCGCAGTGTCATTACACCTGTAGCAGCCATGTTCCATTATAGATCACGAGGAGCTCTTATGGTTCAGAGCGATGGCATCAGTGAGGCACACATGTTGAGGATGCGAATGCTGTAGAATGAACTGAGGAACATTGGCATCACGTATCCTGTGAGTGCGTGAGTGCGTGCATGTGTGTGTATTTTGGCCTGTGTGTGTGTGTGTGTGTGTGTGAGTCCGTGCGCATGTGTGTGAGAGAGTGTGAGAGTGTGAGAGTGTGAGAGTGTGAGAGAGTGTGAGAGAGTGTGAGAGAGTGTGAGAGAGTGTGTGAGAGTGTGTGAGAGTGTGCGTTGTATCAGGGACTCAGACTGGCTGCATGTCAATGAGTGGTATGGGGGGTGAGCCACAGACTAAAAGAGCAGACAGACAGAAAGGAGGGAGGGAGGGAGGGAGGGATAGAGAGTTGAAGTGAACACAGTGAATTCCTCGTGACCCCCCTCCCCTCGCAGGAGAGATTAAGGGGCTGTGCTCTCCAGACCGGAGGGTCATGCTCTCAGAGCCGCGCTCGTACGGGACGGGACGACCCAGGCTCCGCTCCGCCTAAAAGCACTCTCCGCTCTCACCCCCAGCTGGAGAAACGGCCCAGGGAAATGCTGATAAGTGCTAAATAAACAACCCCTCCCCCCCCTGGTGAAATGTAATCAGGCTAATGCGTGCAGTGCAGCTGGGCAGTTATCAGCACAGTCTCTGCGCAGCCCTGCTGCGGGGCCGTGATGGACCGAACGTGGGAAGAGAGGAGAGATTGATGAGAGGAGAGGAGGGGAGGGAGGGGCGGGGCGGGGCAGAGTGACCAGAGACCAGAGCGCAGGACAAAGG
The DNA here is from genome assembly GCA_029706075.1 of Aldrovandia affinis. NCBI lineage: Eukaryota > Metazoa > Chordata > Actinopteri > Notacanthiformes > Halosauridae > Aldrovandia > Aldrovandia affinis. The sequence continues at coordinate 407,094 of JAINUG010000065.1, forward strand.
AAGGAGGGTGATAAGAGAGGAGCGGTAGGAGGGGAGAGAGGTGAAAGATGTGGATGTGGGGGAGGGAAAGGGGGTGATGACAGGGAGGAGGGCGGAGGGCAGAGGGGGCTTGGGGGTTTATCGGCGCCGGACCGGACCGGACCGCGCGGAACATCTGGCCCGGTGATGTCAGGAGTGGAATCCGCTCTGGACCACGTGAGCCTTAAGCCCTGACGGGGAGCCTGCCGCAAGGCTTAGAGCACTGGGGAGAGAGGGAGGCAAGGGGAGGGAGAGGGAGAGGGAGAGGGAGAGGGAGAGGGAGGGAGAGGAGAGGAGGGAGAGAGGGAGAGAGGAGAGGGGGAGGGAGAGGGAGGGATAGAGTGAGAGAGTGAGAGAGTGAGCGAGTGAGAGGGAGAGGGAGAGGGAGAGGGAGAGGGAGGGGAGAGGGAGAGGGAGAGGAGGGAGGGAGGGATAGTGGGAGGGAGGGAGGGATAGTGGGAGGGAGTGAGGGAGAGAGAGGGGAGAGAGGAAGGAGGGAGGGAGGTATAGTGGGAGAGAGGAAGGGAGCGAGAGAGGAGGGAGGGAGGGATAGTGGAAGGTAGAGATAGAGAGAGGGGAGGGAGGGAGGGAGAGAGGGAATGAGAGGCAGGGGGAGAGGGAAGGATAGAGCGAGAGAGAGGGATGGTAGCCCCTTCACTGTTGCCTTTTTTATGCACTGATGCCCTAAGGAAGGGGAGGAGGAGGAGAGCAGAGGTTGTAAAAAGGGATGGCTGAGTTTAACGGCGCACAGGAGAGCAGGGGCATTTAGGCCGGGCAGAATATATGTGGCCATTCACAGGTCATCAACGGGCACCCAGCGTGGCGCCATGAGACGGTAAAGCCCAGGGAGCGTGTTGATTGGACGGACAGACCCAGCGTTTGTAAATCAGCCTCTGAAGGCCCGTTCACTTTGTCCTCGCCCTTGGCCTGGCCAACCGAAGACGCACACCAGGGTTCCTTTTCATATTCCGACCTAACTTTTCTGAAAAGAAAAGGCAACTTGAATTTCAGGCTTCAGTGACGCGCAGGCATTCGAGTGTGACTCACGCGCCTCGTTGGGGAAGGGCCGGTGTGGGTGCAGGCTTTTGTTCCGGCCCAGCACCGGAGCGCCCGATTCATCTAATCAAGTCATCTTAATTTAAGAGCTTGATTAGTCGAAATCGGGTGTTTCGGCGCCGGGCTAGACGCAAAGCGCCTCTTTTGGATACGATCGGGCCCCCTGCGTTGAATGCTTAGTGCTCTCTGATCTGATACGCTGAGATCTGATAGCCCGAGGCGCTTACAGAAAGTGCACAGCGCAAGCAAAGAGCAAGGACACACAGGGTCACTGATGCGGGTGTCCTTCCGGGCGGGGTTTACTGTCGTCTGCGTCTGAGGCCGCCGGGGGTGGGCGTTCCTGGAAGAGCCAGCCAGACAGTTAGGGGTGTAACGGTACACAGAAATCGCGGTTCGGCACGTACATCAGTTTTGAAGTCACTGTTCGGTACGTTTTTGGTACAGCGGGGGTGAAAAAAGAAATGCAATACATAAAATTGCTTTTCATTTATTTTAAACTTTGGATACAGTGGCTAATTGGCCATAATTTACTGAAGGAAGTAAGGCACATATCTTTCTTTCTTAAATAAAAGAAAGAAATGTCTGTCAACCGCACACTAAATCAAGATTATTGGTATTGGTTAAAGCAAGATTGCGTTCGTTCGGCTCACAGCGCGCACCGAAAGTCCTGTACCGAACGGTTTGGTGTGAATACGTGTGCTGTTACACCCCTACAATCAGTGCGCCGATCACAAGAGGGAGGAAGTGGATGGGCGGCTCGTTACGGACGCTGCCCGTGCCTTCCCTCTACTCTCTCTCTCCCTCCCTCCCTCCCTCTCCCCGTTTTCGTGGTTCTCCTTCCCTCCTCGATGCTTGCTGATGGGCATCGTGGTGATGAGGCCACTAAAACCCAGGTCCCGACGGGCTGCCAAACCCTTAAAAGAACCCAGGAGCCAGGAGTGCTGTGGACCTGAAGGCGTGTTCGCCCCAGTGCTCTGAGAGTGATTCACCTCCCCACCCCCCGTCCAGTCAGCCACTGCGTATCAACTGTGTTATCGTCAGGAAGGGGCAGGGAACAAACAAAACTCTTGTGCTGTGGTCTGGAATAAGGGAGAGGTTTGTCTGTGTCTGTGTGTGTCTGTCTGTGTGTGTGTGTGTGTGTGTGTGTGTGTGTGTGTGTGTGTGTGTGTGTGTGTGTGTGTGTGTGTGTGTCTGTGTCTGTGTCTGTGTCTGTGTGTGTGTGTGTGTGTGTGTGTGTGTGTGTGTGTGTGTGCGCGAGCAGACGATCGGTCAGGTTGTGCACGAGGAGTGAGGCACATGCACAGGGATAAGCAGCTATCTGTGAAATGGCCAACATCGGATTATTCTGCCATACACTCTGGATCTCTCACACTGCATGCACACACACACACACACACACACACACACACACTTACATATGCTAACAGACAGATGCACACAAACACAGACACATAGACAGACAGACAGACAGAGATACACATATGCACACACACACATACACATATACACACACACACACACACTTACACTTACGTATGCTAATAGACAGATTCACGCACACTGATGCTAAAAGACACATGTATACACAAACACACACAGGTGTGCTGGAAAGCGATGGTGAGTGGCCACTCTCCACTATTCCACCGAAAGGTTTGCATACAGACTCAAGACACTGAATTGGCATCGTGTCGTTTCTTATTTTGCATGGAAAAGTTTTCCATACTCTGTGCTCCTAAAAACCCTATGGAAATGAATTTCATACATCCGGCGACCTCAGTTCTCAGCCAGCGCACATTGCGAGCAGCCTCAGCCGAGGGCCCGTGCGTGCCTCCCTCCCTCCGCCACCTCCCACTGAAAAGGGCTCGTCTCCCTGCCCTGAGCTACACAACAGCACCGAGTGCCCCACTTAGCACACGCAGCGCCGCGCAGCGCAGACCCACATCGGCACAGCTGTCCCGGCACCGCGCTCTCCCCCACTCTACATCCCTCTGTTTCTACAGCACTGTCATTCCTACATCACCCTGCTGACCTGTCTGTATCGCTCTCTCGCTCTCTCTCTCTCTCTCTCTCGCTCTCTGTCTCTCTCACACGGTCATTGTTCTCTGTCTCGTTCTCTTATTCACTCTCTCGCTCTCGCTTTTCTTTTGTGAATAGCTGGGATGTTTTCGGAGAGGGGTCACCATGACGACAGGGGCTGTGGGGGCGGTGTAATTTGGAACAAGCCTCCATTCAGGTCTGTGTTGTCCAGTGTGGCGGAAGGCCAGTGTACCTCAGTCTGGCGAGCGCGGAGAGGCACGCCACCCCTCGAGATGGGGAAGCACGGCGGGACGAGGTGCCCGCCGAACCTGGCTGGCCCACAACACCACACCCCCACACACCCACCCCCTCCGGGAAGGAAAGCAGACCGTATCACTTTTGTTGTGCGCTGTTTCCCCTGCTTTCAAAGAGCCCCAGCGGAGGATAATATTTCTCAGACCCGCCAATCCTTCCCCGTTCGTTATTGTTCCCTCTGTCGTGTCCGTCGCTCTCTGGTTATTCTCCACTGTCTGTGACGGTGCCGCGGCTCCTCTCCAACCCTCTCGTCGCGTCGCGCCGCCCCTGGCCGGTGCGTAACTAGGCCAGCTCCAGTTACGCCAGCGGGCTGAGCCGACACGGGTCAGCAGAACAGAAAACGCATTAGGAGCGCCATCCGGGTCCGGGATTTAGCAAGACGGCCTGGTTTCGGCTCGGCGGAGAGGGGGAAGACGGCGGTGAGCCACTCGCCGGGGGTGGGCCACGCGCCCTGTGGGTGAACCCAGGGTCGGCTGCTTTGTTTGGCCTTTAGAGTTCCGGCCTCGCCTTTTGGTTTGAGTCACGCCGGCCGAAAAGAGTGGCGGGATCTCTCGGTTAAGTCACGACACACGACTCGAGAGTCTGTCACTACTGACACCCGGGCTGCCTAGGGGAGGATGGGCTCCCCCACTATGACGGGTTCCTCCTGAGATTTCTTCCCACTGGGGAGTTCTTTCTTGCCACTGTTGGAGTGTTTTTCTCTTCTCCACTGGGGATTTGTTTTCCTCACATTCAGGCTTTTTGGGGGTTCAGGCCGGGTGTTTTTGTGTTTTTGTGTTTTTGTGTTTTTGTACTTTGTCACAGTGCTCTGTAAAAAGCGCCGGTTCCATTCGCCCACCAGGAAGGGCCCTGAGAGACCAAGAGCACGACTCGGATGTGTGCAGGAATGTCACGCGCCACGCTCGGTGTGGGGGGGCAGTCTTGTGAGGCCACAGCTGGTGCGGCCGGGGGAGCTGGTAATGTTTACCATGCAGGAGGGTTAATGGTAGACTGAGCCAGCGGCTTGTTGCCTAAGACTTGAGAGTGTTTGCGGGAGTCGAGCTGACCCCACAACCCCCGCGGAGCAAAGCTAGCGCATCTCTGTGGTGCGGTTAGCCAGTCAGCGCTGTCTGTGTGGCTCGTGGTCTTTCTCTCAGGGAGCTGTCGGTGTGTGGAGCGGCCCGCCGACACCCTCGGGGCGTTCAGGTCCTGGCTTGACGCAGTGCTGGGTACTCTCTACACTGCAGGTGCTGTTGATGAGGAGCCTCGATAGGCCGAACGGCCTGTCCTTGTCATCGTACATATTTCTATGTTCTTGCATTGCAATTAAGTTTTTATAGCCAAAGGCTAATTTCCAACACCTGCCCCCCCAATAAATTACATAAAAAGAAAAGTATGTATCTAAAAAAATTAAATGCATGCACAAACACATTAGAAATAATACATACTTCATACAGGGAAATAACAAATAATAAAACAAAACCAAGAAACTTTAAATGACATAGCAACCATAGATATTTATAGACTAGAAAGGTTATACAAAAGGTTACAACATTTTAAAACTAACATTTTGTCTGAAAGCTTTGTTGCGTGTATTAATAAACCCTGTCCTATAATTCAAACCTGGGATGTGGCTTACCAAATATTATCAAAATAATTGCATATTTATGTTTAACCATTATGACCACAGCACTGGTGTTAATGCGAAAGTGGAATTTCCAGATTGGTCTTCTGGTTTGAAAGTGGAAAGTGGAAAGTGGAAAGTGGAAGTTGGCCAGAAACTCTAGGTTATTTCTGTAAATGAGAATGGGCTTTCACGCCTGTGCGTTTCAGACCTGAGACATACAGGAGTGAGTCATTTTGAGGCGTCGGCCATGAGTAGTGGACACGAAACACAGACACAGACACACACACACACACACACACACACACACACACACACACACACACAGACAAGCACAAACATGCACGAGCTTCCAAACAGACAGACAGACACACAGACACGCACGCGCGCGCTTGCAAA